>OX457039.1:1045034-1317534 GCA_949752735.1 Lumbricus terrestris
ACGACCAACTCTAAATAATATATCAGTCTGTCTGTCTGCCAGTCTGTCTGTCTGTCTGTCTGTGTGTGTCCGTGTGTCTGTCTGTGTGTCCGTGTGTCTGTCTGTGTCTGTCTGTGTGTCTCTAAATATATCAGTCTGCTAGTCTGTCTGTCTGTGTGTCTGTGTGTCTGTCTGTGTGTCCGTGTGTCTGTCGTGTGTCTGTGTGTGTCTGTGTGTCTGTGTGTCTGTCTGTGTGTCTGTGTGTCCGTTTGTCTGTCTGTCTGTCTGTCTGTCTGTCTGTCTGTCTGTCTGTCTGTCTGTATGTCTGTCTGTCTGTCTGTCTGTCGTTGTGGTCTTGGCCAAAGAAAAAACAGCATCAAATCGAGGAAGTAAGAAAGTCAAAGTGAATGGATGAATGAAGATGACAACAAAGACTAAGATGATATAAAAATTATATAGCGCCTCTGTATTAATACTTATTATCCACCGACCTGTTCTCCTCCTTCCGTTCTTCCATTCCTCCTCTTCACCTCTGACCTTCGACCTCCGCGGTTCCTCGTCGCTTGGCGTCGCTTCACTTCCGCCCTCCGTAGCGCCACCTGGTGGAGCCGTCGACCATACCGGAAGTGCAGACAGATGGACGGAAATAAGGAGGAACAAGATCAGCGGAGGTTCCATCGCCTCTGCCTCATGTCAGGCTGTCAACTCCGACCGACGCACACCTCTGCGTCGCCGTCTACTGGTGGCGCACACCTCTGCGACTGGTTGCGCACACCTATCAACTTAGAAATCCAGTCGGCGCACAGGTCTCGGCGTTTAAATCGACCTCGAGTTACAGATTCATTTTCAAATCCGGCGCACTCCACTGCGTCGCCGGTGCTAGAGGTGATTTAATGGCGCACACATCTTGGCTACGGACCAGGCGATTCTGTTGGCGCGCAACCCTCTACTGTAGTACCACGGCGCATGCCGCGGACTTCGCAGTCACGTGGTGGTTGTAATTGTCGTTTCCGGTTCAGATTTCAAGAATTGAATTCCAATCAGGCGACTAAAGTATCAGAGTTATGATGATGACATTGCAATAACGACAATTATCATTGCGACGACGATTGGGGGTCATGATGACACTTGAGCAACGACTCGAGAGGTCATAGGTGACTGGTATTGTCCGATAACCATCGATCCAAGTCGAAACCCAGTCTCCCTCACTGTCTGTCTGTCTGTCTGTCTGTCTGTCTCTCTCTCTCTCTCTGTCACTTCCTCTCTGTATAT
Organism: Lumbricus terrestris; assembly: GCA_949752735.1. Lineage (NCBI taxonomy): Eukaryota > Metazoa > Annelida > Clitellata > Crassiclitellata > Lumbricidae > Lumbricus > Lumbricus terrestris. Next base: position 1,046,286 of record OX457039.1, read on the forward strand.
CACTTCCTCGCTGTCATCGGCGATTAGATGGCTTAGGAATCGAACCCGGCATCCACTGCTTACCACTTATCTAACTGCATTGTCTGTCTGTCTATCTGTGTGTGTCTCTCTCTCTGTCTGTCTCTCTGTGTTACTCTGTCTGTCTTTGATTGTCTGTCTATCTGTATGTCATCAGGTCTGTCTGCCTCTATCTGTCTGTCTGTTTTGTCTGGTTTTGTATGTGTCGCTCTGTCTTTCTGCCTATGTCTATCTTTCTATCCGTACGTCTTAGTTACTTTCCTCATAAATATAATATATCTCTTGTGCTCTTCTGTTCTTTGCTATCCACTTATCACACAGTAGATCTATTGCTAAACTGAAACTGATTAACCTTACTATAAATATATATCTCTTAAATATCTGTCTCTCTTCCACCCTTATTGGTCCCTCGCCATAAATATATCTCCCTCTGTCTCTGTCTGTCTCTGTCTCTGTCTGTCTCTTTCCCTCTGTCTCTTACTCACCGCCTCCTATCCTCCTGCCGTCTTGCGAACAGTCGATCTTCTGTCATCTGTTCCGCTATGGACGACCTGGCCACAGCGGCCAGCCAACGTATCAGTAGCTGCTGCAGCCCTAGCGACCCCAACCGACCAACAGACCGACCGACCGACGATAATATAGTTCGGAAGACGACGACGACTGAAGCGAAGAGTCTTCTTCTTCTTCGTCTTCTTCTTTCCTCTTCTTCTTTTTCTTCGTAAACAATCTCACGTGCCTCCTCCTCTACCACCATCGCCTCCTCCAGGGATTCGCCGCCACTGCCGCCGCCGCCTCTTCGCCTGCCAGGGCCTCCACTCAAGGCACAAACTTATGCCAAGGCTCTAGGCGGGTGTGGTGCTGGCTCTGTTCCGTCGCCATATCGGTTCCCCTCTGTGGTAACTTTGATTTCGTCAGAGGTCCACATATTTCGGATTCTCCAAGGTTCAATACGAATGTCGCAAGTTATTTTTTTAATCAATTGTTTTTTGGTCTGTATGTTTGGCTGCGAATGTAAACCTGCCACAGAAGTCGCTGTTAAGGAGACTGAAAATGACTTTGGAGTTTGCTAATCAGAGATTGTTCTTTGGAACTGAAAATATAGACGATTTATGTAGCGACAGTGCGGTTCTCGATCCTCTTCATATCTCAATGAATTTACCGGCTTAGTTTCTTCACTACAGTCAACTATTTGAGTGAACGACAAGCAATTGAATGTCACCTTGTATAGTATGTATACACAGTGGAGACGGACGGGTATTTATCCACTCATCAAACTCCGCTGCTGCTCGTTCGATGTCAGTGCCAGTCCCAAGCGTGGATAAAGGAGGAGGATGACGCTACTGATCTTTCTTATTAACTTATCACACAGAAACTGATAGGTCTATTAGCCTTACTACTTCCACTCACAAATCTAAAATAATTGCTTCAATGAGTAGACACGAAACATTATTTTAGTCACGACGAGTAGGCTACACAGAGTCTCCGAGTCACTCTTCATCATCAATATCATTGGGCTCAATACCCGTAAGAGTCCGATGCCACTCTCTGTCTGAGTCTGTCTCGCGTCATGCTGCCCAGCTTCAACAGGTCCGGTCAGCAGGTCTGCTCCATACCATTAGCATCTTGGAGCAGCTAGACCACCTTGTCTAAATGAAGAGAATATTGGGAGAGGCACGAAGGACAACCTGGGTCAATGCCCATATGTGTCCCACGCTCTCCTCCGACTCTCTCCACCGGTCTGTCATGACCGGCCTGTGCATGTCTGCTCCACATCATGACACCTTGAAGCATCTGGGTCGCTCTGTCACTTGTGTCGTGGTTTTTGCGGATTTCAATCGTCTTGGTCTTTTACTGCCAGCCTATCGCCACCCATCTGGCAAACCTTCCTCGAGTCCTTTGTCCGGGCTTAGGACCGGCACAGGGACGTTGTTGGTTCCCTGTGGCGGAGGATGGATGCAGTTTAACGTCGTGCCCAGGACTCAAGTCACTCTTACTATCTGTTTATTCGAGTTACTTGCACACAACAACCCAAATATCATCATCTGCCGTTCTCGTCTCGCCTGACCCTCTCCATCTGGCCAAACCGGCCTAACGATTTTATTTTGACTGAGCGCATGTGAATAAAGTATACCAACTCCCTAAACCATGCGCCATATAAATCTCGATGTTACGATCACGACCGACTAAGTTAGTGACCGCATACTGACGTCACAGATCCCTCGAACCAATCAAAATTCTTCGGAATTGTTTTTTCGTGTCGGTCTCAAATTATGACCACACCATGTTTCTTTAAACCGCCGCCGGGTGCGCCTTCTTAACCACGCACGGCCAATGAGGCGACGCTGCAGCTGTGGTTGCGTAAGCCCTTAAGAGATGCAGCTGCTGTGTTTTAAACAGAGCAAGGTCAGATTAATCAGTCGGTGACGGGAGTCGGTGACTGGGACCCAATTGGACTGGAGGTCACTTAGGGGTCACCGATTGACCCAGTTGATATCTGAGTGACCAGAACCGACCGGATGGGACTATTATTATCAATTGTTTATTTCTAATTTCTTTAGCGCCGGTTGATAATACACACTGGGCAGTCCGTAAAAAACGCCACGCAAGTTAGGACGATTTCTGACCCCCACCGCCACCCTTCGTCACGCGTCAACACAAAATTCATAGAATATCTAGTAAAGGACCGTCACATATCGTCACAAATGTGTAACCCCACCCCAACCCACCCCACCCCACCCCACCCCACCCCTAGGTGCGTGACATCAATTATGGACTGGCCCCAGTGTATCAACTGATGGCAGTGAAAAACTAAACCGCAATCATGTCAACCTGATCCTGATCAGTATAATTAGGATATAAAGTATGCAGACTATGTTGGTGAATATGCAGGCTAGTATGTAGGTTAAGCAATTACCTCCAAAGTATTTCACTTCATTATTGTTTGCTAATCGGTCACAAATGCCTTTATAATTATAATTATATGATCTGATAGACTACAGAATCATTGTTTGCAATGAGTCAACCCCCCATTCCTCCCTGGCTATGTTGCGGCAACCATAGAAATAATTGTCTTTGTTATTATTTTGTTATTTATTTAACTGGTCTATCTCACTCTTTGTTAAGCGCAGCACACTGATTGCTAAATGGCATAATGCAGAGGACCTCAAGAAAAATCCGTTGAAATGAGCAATATAGTGTAGTGTAAATCATTTGAATTTCTTGCTTCGATGAAGACTGCATGGGATCTCGCATTTTCTAGGCTCTTTGGATTTCTGAGGGACTCTGACGACGAGGTAGAGGCATGCCACCCGTTCTCACACGTTGAGGTGGAACAATTCAGCAGCACTATCTGGGTTAGTAACGGCATATAACAACGTAGCTCAGTTGAGAGAGCGCTGGTCGTTAAACTGAGTGTCATCCACGCAACCCGAGTTCAAGCCTCATACAGGGCATTGATTTATTAAAGTTTCTGTTAGCTGCCATTGGCGCTTTTCTGTTGTGTTGTTTGACTTGGGTTCTGCTGAAAATAAGATGGACCTTCCCACTTCTGGCTTGGCCGAACCAGGAGTGATCCAGCACTTAGGCCATTAGTGCTAAGCTATCGAACCCACTGCTGTAAAGACGACATCCGTGTCGTGCTATAGTGGGCCGTATTTCGTATAACCTGTACTTGTAATCATTCTGCGGTTTGTCAGATTGAGTCATTAAACGAAGATTATTATTATAGCCTATAGGTAAACTTTGACAGAGCGGCATCTCCCTCTAGCGAGTGTGACAGCGAGTAGAATGCAGGTCATCCATTTGACGAATTGACAGGCGATTAGCTACTACTTTGTTCCCGTTGTATTGTTATTATAATTATTCGTTTAATCATGGTAACAAAAACTGATAGACACGTACACCGCCATCAGGTACAAAAAGCAGCTGATCAAATACAATATAATAGGCTGCCTATATAATGTCTTTAGCCTTGTCTGTTGGATTTGTCTTGGGATGAGAGCAAAAAATGACAGAATTTTTAAAAAATGTTTCTATGTTTATATAGGCTACTATAATGAGATTAGACAATTTATTACACTTCGTGCCTTTCTATACAAAACCCGAGTAATGTAATGTCTGTCATCTTTGGTTGGCAATACAAAGTTGTGAAGGGCGTGGTCTTGGGACGATCAGCAACATGCGGGAAAAGCGGTCGAAGAACATGGAAATCGTTTCTGGAAGCGGCAGCTAGAAGACGAGCATCAGCAAGATCAACCATTTCAGTCGCAGTAGGCGAGTTATTAGGCAAGTACCCCGATAGACGGACTCTTGATAATAGGCGCCCGATCCTGGTTCGGTACTGCGCAGTAGTAGAGTGCCACCAGGCAGGAGCAGAATACACAATTCTGTAGCAGTAGTAGTTGCAGTTTAACATTACTGTGTGATGACAAAGATCGTTAGCGACGCCCTCATTTATCCAGGCTTGGGACTGGCACTGGCAGAGTGCAGCCAGTGCCGGTGTCACGAAATAGAGTATCCCCCGTATTAATTGTATCCCCCAAATTAGAAAAAGTCGAAAAAACCGCATCCGCGTGTATTTTTTTGGGCAAATTAATTTTCATCTGCTTTGTTTTGAACCATGACACTAACAGGTATGTTTATTCCTACTATATAATTTGTTTTGCCCTGTTTTTAGAGCACTTAAAATATTTAAAACACTTAAGAACACTCAGAGTCACTAAATAAATTAGAGTTTCCTTTATCTGAGCATTGCTTAGGACACTTAAAACAATTAGAGTCACTTTAAATTTTGATTACAACATAAAAAAAATTATTATGCTAATTTTTCCAAAAAGGGGATAGAATGTGGTTTGTCCCCCCGGATAGTATATAGACCAGTTAATTCCATCCGGGGGGGATAGATTTAGTCATCCCCCCGGATAGCTTTCAGGGGGGGATACTCCGTTTCGTGTCACCGGAGTTTTGGGCGTTGACGATTCCAGGGCTGTAGGCCTACTGGTAAATTTTGAGGTGAGTATACGCTGACCAGGAGAAAAACCGACTTTTTCGGGAAAAAATTTCTGGCGGCTGTCATCCGGCAAAAATTTCCCCATTTTCCCGTCCGAAAAATCTGATGACCTTTTTTTTTTTTTTTTTTTTTTTTTAGTCGTCAGCCGAAATCTCATGACAAAGTTCCATTTTCGCCGCCAAAATTTCTGACGACCTTTTTTTAGTCATTCGCTCTGGGTTTTGTTCAAAAATACACCTGAATAGCCTTTGCCTTTCTCTCGCGTATACCCACACACCCTTTGTGAGGTGAGTGTATACGCTGTATACCCGCGTATACCCTGGTTTTTCGCGGTGAGTATACGATGCCGTTTTTTTCCCGGAGGTGAGTATACGCCGTATACCCGCGTATACCCTTGATTACAGCCCTGGACGATTCCCTATAAACGATCTACATTTGTGCCATCTAGCGAATCAGGTCATAACGAGAACACAAGATTATTGTGGTGCGCGGTGATGTAGTGGGTATGCTATGTTCGCTGCCTTGCAGCGGAGGGTTGCAAGTTCGAAACAACCACAAACCGCCTCGTAGAGACCTCGACCAAGTCTTTAGCTCGCAATTGCTCAGCGTTTCGTCGTGAAACTCAGATTCAGTGTACGCGCTATATTCGGGAGCGCTTCTGAGTAGTAATCTCGTTTACATTTACATTTACAATCTCGAAGGGGCGCTATAACAAGTACACATACAAAGCACAAATCAGTAGAATCGCCTGCTGCTGCTGCAGCGCCACCTCAACGCCATCTAGCGAGTTTATGGTTACGGCGTCACGTTGCAATATTAACGGTAGAGTGAATGCTCCATTGCAGTGCTTAAAGTGTAAAAAAGAAGTGCCAGGACGCTGTATTGTATACGGAGACTTAATTCGGTCTTGTTGGCGGGACACGGATTCCGCCGCCCCATCAAAAATTTTCGGGCAAAACAGAAAAAAATACCGATTCCCGATTCGCCGCCAAAAAAGTTGATGACCTTTTTTTAGTCATTCGCCAAAATTTTCGGGCAAAACACGAAAAAGGGACCTTTTCCGGGGAAAAAATACCAATTCAGCCGTCATGTACGGCCGTCCGCGTAACTGCAGGGACGCCGTCCCTGCAGTCATGGACGACCGTCCTGGCAGTTCTGACCAAATAAGTCATAGGACGGCGTCCCGCCTCGAAAATAAGTGCCGGGACGCCGTCCATGACCGTCCCGGCACACTTTAAGCCCTGCTCCATTAATTTGGTTCACTCTGTTCAATGCGCCACCTGTTGACTCCCAAGTGAAACGAATCTGACGCAAAGAGAGAGATCTTACTTACTCTGATCATGGTGTAAGAGAGATCTTACTTACTCTGATCATGGTGTAGGAGGAGATGGTGTACGTAGGCCTACTTAACTGTGTAATATGTGGTAAGTAACAACGTGTTCGCTAGATGGAGATGGCGTCGCCAGATGACGAACCTTTTGGACAATGCCTCTGATCCATGGGCGCCCGCACATAGGGGCAAGAGGGGCACTTGCTCCCCCCCCACCTGGAAAATAGAGTTCCTCTTTTAAAAACTACTTTTTGGTTTTTAACAAATTTCTTCGCACCAAAGTGCTAATGTTACAAAATTATACACAATGTAAAACTGAGAATTTGACATCATAAAAACCTCTGTGAAAAATAACCCGTGTTCTTAATTTTCTGCTTTGCATTTTTCAAGCCCTTGCTGAAAAAATTGACCGTGACCATTGTGTTTGCCCCTCCTGCGAAACTTTCTGCTGGTGCCCATGCTCTGATCCCTGATCAGATTTAAGTAACTGGGTGGAAGTTTCAGGGTCAATACCCTGACGCGAAGAAGAACGCATGGATTCGGGATCGCATCCCAACACCCTCCCAAGGGGTCACTCAGCATCCATTCGGCAGATGGCGTTGGTAAACTGAGAAGTAGGATGGAACGGGCGTTGGCTGCCGACAGTTAAATTCAACTCCTGTAATAACCTGCGACCATCCGTCTTACAGCGAATTGTAATTATACGCAGCGCTCGTGAATAAGCTGGTGCCCCGCGCTTGGCTTTTGAGTGTAGTTTACGATTACGATTACGATTACGATACGCCGCTGTGTCAGTTTGAAATTAAACGAAGATTATTGTTATTATTTCTTACATTTCCAGTTTCCTCAGAAATTATCCAACTCCATTCCCGTTGCCATGGTCAGTCTTTCCGCCCATTCATCTTCCCACCATTCCAGCTTTCCACTCAACGGCCTATCCACCTTGACACAATTCCTCCACTTCAACCTCCACTCACAGACAACTGTCTCTCATTCCAGCCTTCCAACAATGCGCCTTCCACGTTTCCACCATTCCATTCCTTCCTACGCACTTCAAGTCCTCCACCGCTTCCCGATATCCATCCATCCATCCATCCATCCATCGATCCATCCATCCATCCACCGTTTCAACACTTACACGCATAATTATTCAGCTTCAGCTCAACCATAATCATTTCTGTCATCAACCTTCTCCACATCTGCTCCCTTTCCACTCGTTCATCATCTTTCCAGTATTAACTCCACGCGTTTCCCTCCATCCACCCCTCCCGTCCTGCCACTGGTGCAATTAAGGTAGTCTGCTGGCTGGAACGCTCACCTTCCAAGGTCAACATGCACCGTAACCGTCTCCGTTACTGCATGCGTCCAAGCGGAAGGAACGCCATCGAAGGATTCTTCGTCGTTATAGTGGCGCCAAATAAATGCACGACAATAGCAATAGACACCGATACAATCAACAACAACAATGACAATAGCAATTACCAGAGGCGTCCGGGGACATTTTGTAAGGGAGAAAAGTTTTCGATTGGTGTCACTGGAACAAACAAGGGTGCCAAAAGCAACCGATCGCATCCCCCTTGATTTGTGACCTGGCGCGGATCCCAACATTGCTGCTACTTGCTAACGTTCTGGGAAACTATTTTCAACTCTTTATGAACGATGATTTTTTAAACCTGCTCACTTTCAAAAATAAATAATGCTAAGTCCGACACGAGCAATTCTTCCGTATTTAAAATTGTGCTGCAGTAATAGAAATCATGAGAAGATTTTATAAAATCATTTTAAAATATACTTAGGGCCTAAGAGCAAAAAGCAGCAAACGCGGCAACCAGCAAGCGCCCCCTTTCACGCCAACGCCTAAGACAACAAGTCCATCAAAATTTTAATACTGCGGTAAATATAACTATAGTAACAATAACAACAGGAACGATTAAATAATGGTGACAAGAACAATAGCGGGAAAAAATGATACTAATAAATAATTATAATGAAAATGATAATAATAAATAATAATAAATATTTTTTTAATCTTAAAAATAAAGAAAGTTGTTGTTAATAATAATAATAATAATAATAATAATAATAATAATAATAATAATAATAATAATTATAATAATAATAATAATAATAATAATAATAATAGCTGTAGTAGTTGTAGTAGCAGTAGCAGTAGCAGTAGTAGCAGTAGCGGTAGCAGTAGCAGTAGCAGTAGCAGCAGCAGCAGCAGCAGCAGCAGCAGCAGCAGCAGCAGCAGCAGCAGCAGCAGCAGTAGTAGTAGTAGTAGTAGTAGTAGTAGTAGTAGTAGTAGTAGTAGTAGTAGTAGTAGTAGTAGTAGTAGTAGTATAGCAATAATAATAATAATAATAATAATAATAATAATAATAATAATAATAATAATAAAAATAATAATAATAAAAATAAAAATAATAATAATAATAATAATAATAATAACAATAATAACAGCATCAACACCAATAACAGTATCTCCACCTATACTTATAGTCCAGAGACCCATCTTTCCACAATTCCAGTTATTCCATCCATCAACGAAACGACGTCCATCATTCCTTCCATCCATCTTCTCACCCTTACACCCAACGACCTATCCATCCTTCCAGTCATCCATCACTCCAGCCACCCATCATTCCAGCCATCCATCCTTCCAGTCATCCATCCTTCCAGCCATCCATCCTTCCAGCCATCCATCCTTCCAGCCATCCATCTTTCCAGCCATCCATCCTTCCAGCCATCCATCCTTCCAGTCATCCATCCTTCCAGCCATCCATCCTTCCAGCCATCCATCTTTCCAGCCATCCATCCTTCCAGCCATCCATCGCCTCCTTCGCTTTGCCAGCATCGATCAGCGTCACGTGACGGAGGGAGGTATGATGGAGGTTGGGGTGGAGTGCTGCTGCATACCCGGATGGGGCGTCGTTTGAGATGTGCTTCTGTTGATGGCCAGGCTGCTGCTGCTGCTGCTGCTGGTGGTGATGATGTTGGTGGCGAAGGAATAGCAAGAGATGCGTTGAGATGAAGAAGTAAACAAGAGCATCAGCAGCAGCAGCAGCAGCAGCAGCAACAGCAGCAGCAGCAGCAGCAGCAGCAACAGCAACAGTAGCCGTCTCTACCTCTGCCTCCGCAGCAGCTGAGATGGAGAGAACTCTAACAGAATCATCATCAACTGACGCAGGGAAGGAGGGAAGGTGGGAGGAAGTGACACAAAGGCAGACACACAAACAGAAGCATACAGAGACAATCAGACAGACATGCAGACAAACTCACAGGGGCAGACAGACAACAAGACAAAGAAATGACGTGATCGTATGAATAGTGTAGATAAACGACAGACAGACAGACAGACAGACAGGCAGGCAGGCAGGCAGACAGAAAAGGTAAGAAATACAGCCGATAAGTGTTCAATCAAATCTGTTACAAAAGCAAAAAGAGACAAGTGGAGATAGAGGAGGATGGATGGATGGATGGATGGATGGATAGATAGATCGATCGACAGATAGATAGATAGATAGATAGACAGACAGACAGACAGACAGACAGACAGACAGACAGACAGACAGACAGACAGACAGACAGACAGACAGACAGACAGACAGACAGACAGACAGACAGACAGACAGACAGACAGACAGACAGACAGATAGATAGATAGATAGATAGATAGATAGATAGATAGATAGATAGATAGATAGATAGATAGATAGATAGATAGATAGATAGATGATAGATAGATAGATAGACAGACAGACTGAAACGTGACATGTAGACATAGCATAACGATTAAGTGACGAATGAACATGCTGAGTTACATTGGCCTTCGTTGAAGACAGCTGACATGATAATGCTGCTTTCCAAGAGGAAACAACGCTAAACAGCGCTAATGCAATGCAGGGCAATACAAAACATTCCCAGGTTATGAGCTCGCAGGAACGCAGCACTTGCATCGAATACCACGGCTCGAACCAATAATGCTTTCAGAGCCAACCAGGGCTTTTTTTAAACGTGCAGTTGTACACAAAATGTGCAGTTCTAAATGGATTTGTGCAGCTGTAGAAGCACTTCTGTCACACGTTTTGTGCTGTTAAAACTAGCAAAAAAGGTCATTTTCATTCGATTGGAAGTAATTTACCATGGAGGATGGGAAAAGAAAGGAGGAGTTGGGGGAGGGGGGAGCGGGGGGCCGGTAGCGCAATGGATAACACGCTGGCGTAGAGTGCGAGAGGTAGTGAGTTCGAGCCCCCGTTGGGCGGATTTGCTTTGTAGGCTGCTATTAGCGCCGTGTAATTACAAAGCTGTCTGTCCAGTTAGTAGTTAAGTTTAATTAAGATTGCTGCATAACTTGTAAATGTAAAGCGCAGTGCGTCTTGCAGGCGTTTAATTAAAGAAAAGATATTATTATTATTATTTTTAATTATTTTTTTATATTATTATCATCATCATCATCATCATCATCATCATCATCGTCATCGTCATCGTCATCGTCATCGTCATCGCCATCGCCATCGCCATCGCCATCGCCATCGCCATCACCATCACCATCACCATCACCATCACCATCACCATCACCATCACCATCACCATCACCATCATCATCATCATCATCATCATCATCATCATCATCATCATCATCATCATCATCATCATCATCATCATCATCATCATCATCATCATCATCATCATCATCATCATCATCATCATAATCATCATCATCATCATCATCATCATCATCATCATCATCATCATCATCATCATCATCATCATCATCATCATCATCATCATCATCATCATCATCATCATCATCATCATCATCATCATCATCATCATCATCATCATCATCATCATCATCATCATCATCATCATCATCATCATCATCATCATCATCATTATTATTATTAGGTCTAGTTGTGCAGTTCTAAAAATTCCTTTAAAACAGCCCTGGAGCCAACCTCAGTGGAGGAGTTTTGCTTCGGGGTGTACAGCTCCCACCATTTTATTTCTCAAACCTAGCAGAGGGTAAGATCGCCTTCTGTACGCATATCCTTTATTTGAAGTCGTACATCTTAAAGTAATTTCTGCTGAAATTGGGAAATAAAATATAAAGAGAAAAGCAGAAAACCCGCGTAGAGAAGAACAAGCAGAATGTCGCTCTAGTATGTTCGACGTACAATACAATCATGGTACACATTAAATTCTGGTATACATTAAATTCTAACTGTTGAGGAGCGAGTCGTCTTCAGCATCACCTTTATTGCCTTCTCCTTCTATTCAATTATTTTGCGTTGTGGAATCAATAGTTTCATTCGAAACTAAAGACACTGCTTTTCAGGAACTCTTACCCTGTCTCATCTGATCCTCCACCCTCCAATTCCCGGCTCAGACGACACCCACCATAGTAGCTGTTCCCATGGGCGTAACTTTCCCCGTAAAAGTGGTGGTGACTATTCATTGGCACACAACTTCTCAGTTCAATTCTTTCCTCGGCTTCCTGTTACACTACCCCAGCGGTTCTCTAACTTCATCTTTATTGCCCCTCCCTCTTGTAGGCCTATTATAGTAATATTAAGAGCAAAATTTAAAATATATGTATAGTTTTAATCATGTAATCATGTTTTTAAAAAGGCAAAATTGGTCTAAAACTCCTGTATAAGAAAGAGCTAACCTGTAGCGTTGTGGTGTTGTGGGCTTGTTTTTACTAGCGCAGATTTAAAATATCTGATTTAATATTTGTCGAATTCAAACGCAGATTTTAAGGCCATATTTGTCTTTGACAGGAAGAAGAGTTTTAAAGCCAATTCACACAGATATTACGTGATGAAAGGAATCAAAAAATTTGAAGCTCGACCAGAAATTAATCGTTAGGCCAACATTATTCAGCTCTCACCTATTTTGAACTCTAGGCTAAATAGGCCTACACTGAGAATTTCTGGCTCACATTTAAACACTATTTGTTTCAAAAATTATAATAATATGCCTAAACAAAAATATGTTGCATACACTAGGCCTATAGGCTATAGTATGTGAGTCTAATTATATGTTAAGAAATAAATAAAATAATGAGGATGCTGTTATTTTATGTTCCAACGTTAAAAATCGTTGCTAATCTAAGAAAGATCGACACAAAGTGCATAAACACAAAGACAATTTATATTTCCGGAATTTTGTCGCCTACCCCTAACCGGCGCCTGGCGTACCCCACAGTTTGAGAACCTCTGCGCGCCTCTGGTGAACTCTCTCGCTCCCTTCTCCATTCTCACTCTTTACCCTATCGTCTCTCTCGCTGGTAAACTACATGCACGATCTTTTCACTCACGGATAACTTAATCAATTTTTAAAAACAGCTCTTTCATAAAATTTTATCCAGATTATTCCTATTAAATTCTTGCTGAACCTTCCATAAAGTTTAAGCCGACTTTTTGGGGTAAGGGGTAAAAGGCACGGAGGTCTCTTCAATGCAATTTTGATAATTAAAATAAAATAACAATTAAATAACAATATATAAAATAACAATTAAATAACAATATTATTATTCCAGAAGGGTTTGTGAGTCTGTTGGCATGCCATGCACTGCCTCGGAGCCATAACGATTTGTGGGAGAGAATTGCTCCACGTTTCCTCTCCAAATTTAAAGTGGTAGGGAATTCCTTCCTTTCCCTCCGTATGATTTAAGTCATGCCTGTGCACAATGCACTAGGCCTGTGCACAATGCACTCCACGCTGTGGAGTGTGGACAGTGGAGGCCTCTAAGCTGTCAGCATTGGCTCCATTGCGATGTTAATCATGAATAGCCTTTATTATGCTAGACAGCCAAATGCTTTCATGTTTCTAAAAAAATATTTCCTTTTCGGGCCAAAAAGACTGTCACCACCACTTTTAAAAGTGGTGGTGACTGGACACCACCGTCACAATAGAACGTTACGCCTATGGCTGTTCCACTCCTCTGATCCTACGGTAACTCGACCCGGACCACCATGGACTACTCTTACGGACAACCCTTTTGACTCAACGCAGCGCTCGTGAATAAGCCGGTGCCCCGCGCTTGGCTTTCGAGTGGCGCTTTAGAAATTAGGAGATTACGATTACGATCATTTAGTGATGGTGACTATTAATATTAATAACATCGACCCACGAGACTAAGAATTGGTGAAATCAATAAATTCTTTAGACACCTTTAACCATTTCTCTAATTTGTTATATCAGTCAGTCGCTTTTTGCGTAGCGACAACTATGACTGCCTGACGTAACCACAACGAGTCAAACATTACCTTTATGTAAAAGCCTATCAGATCGAGGAAAAAGGAAAATAGAAGAAAGAGAGAAAAGAAAAAATCGATGAAAAGTTAAACAACAGTGAACTGAAATACAGTGAAAACTTTAAAGGCGTCAACAGCCTTTGTAACTATAGCATGTCGTTATAATCAATTGAATAATAAGAACGTGTAGCGATTTAAAATTCTTCAGGTGTTAGATATTTAAAAACTGCTTGTTTTATTCAATAAATTTCATGCTACTGTATATGTTTGTGTTAGTTTCTGTAGTTTTAGTTCCGATAAGAGATGGTCAGTTGGTCACTAAAAGAGCTTTTATTCTTTTATTCCCAAAGGAAAATAGTCGCAATGGTCAAAAAAGAGCCTTAGGCTAATGGACACTTGAAAAGAGTTGTAAATGGTCAGATGACGACATAACTGTATCTTTAGCGTATGCCTTGCTCCTAAATAATCTGTTGCATTTGAATACGAATACACAACTCTAAAGAAAAACGATGAACTGTTTTATAATGTTAATATGTATACCCTAGTAACTTTCTTTTAAAGACGTCAGCAGCCACTAAAGTGTCGAAAAACCTATGATACACACATTGATACATAAGTGTGTAGCCATATGACAATGGTTATTGAAATCGACGTTATAACTGGGCACCCTCTTATCTGTGTTAGCCTTGCCTCCCTCTTTCCACTTGCATACATTGCATATAGGACGACGCGCACTGCGCTCTTCCGTCCATGGTGACTTAATGGTTCCTTTCACTCACTCTGCAACAATGCAGAGGCGTTCATTCTCTGTGGTTGGTCCAAAAACCTGGAATGGACTTCCCTTGACTATGCGACACCTCCAAGTTGTTCTCAATTTCACAAACTGTTGAAGATTCTTTTTTCGCGTGATCTCGGCCGGGAGCGGCTCTGGGTAGGTACATTGAAGGGGCGTTATTTAAATTCTGATTGATTGATTGATTAATTGATCGATCGATTGATTGATCGATCGATTGATTGATTGATAACCGCTCTATTTTTGGTGATCAGCTTCAACACCTTTGAAACGCTTTAACCCAAATTATAAAAACACGTTAACCCCAACTATAAATTACATTCAAATGCTCCACTTGCAATAATGAGCCGTCGGATGGCATCAGTCCAAAGCACGGTCAAAAGAAGGAGGGTGATCATAATTACCTCTTGCTATATACAAACCGCGTCGTTAAACAGAAACTATTTACTTACTTACTAAGCGTGCAAACTCCGCCACCGCCTCTGACTCAGTGGTGTCAGTCCACAGCAGAGGGTGGTGACGCTAATTATCGTTTTATTTTAAGTGTCGTTGAAACAGATGATCTCAACTTAATTTATTAGCTATAGTTAACTGGTCGAATTATTGAAGCTGTAGTTGACCGAACTTGTCGAGACAGTTTTTCCATGGACGACAATGGATCTTTAAGCCATTAGACAACATCTGAAAACCGAAGCCATTCCTTAACTATGGGCGCTCCACATAAGTTCAACAGGTGCACTTGCCCCTCGTGAAAAATTAGGACCTGCTACTTATTTACTAATTTTGGGTCTCAGCAAATTTCTTGGCACTAATTATACAAAGAAAGACAGACAGGGAAACAGAAAGACAGACAGATAAAGATAGACATAGATATATATAAATATATATATATATATATATATATATAGTGAGAGACAAGCCCTAAACTTGGATGATCAGCGCCGTCCTCCTAATTCACCCAGACTTTGGCCTGGCACCACCCGAGTACATTACGGGCAGTGGCCGACTGTAGAGTCTGTGAGAATCAGTGACTTTTTAGACGTCTCTCGAAGTCTCTTCTGTGCTAGAGACAAACGGAATTCTCACCTTTTTAAGTACTTTAGCATCTGACAGGAGGTTCTACAGTCTTCAACTTCCTTCAAATTTCTTCATGAAGAGGCACACATATTTTATATGACTAACCGATTAAGAGTCAGGACAATAATTGCAGAACCATTAATTGAACCAATAATTGCAGAACCAGACAGACAGACAGACAGACAGACAGATAGACAGATAGATAGACAGATAGACAGACAGACAGACAGACAGACAGACAGATGGACAGATGGACACACCGGCAGGCAGGAGGACAGGCAGGCAGGCAGGCAAATAGGCAACAAAGAAAGGCGGACGGACACACAGATAGTTAAACAGACAGACAAACAGACAAACAGACAAACAGACAAACAGATGGACAGATGGACAGATGGACAAACAAACATACAGACAGGCATACAGAAAGATGACGCACGGACAAGGCAGACAGTTTGCCAGCTGAGAAATGCGTATGCATTCAGACAGATCAACAGGAGATAGACGACGAGACAAACCCAGACATACAGAGCAGAACAGAGAGGTAGAGAGAAGGACAGGCAGACGTACAGACAGGCAGACACCATTGCCGTCAGATGAGAATGTATATATGGACGAAGACACGTCACGTGACTTGGCCGCCTATCATCAGGCATGGAGCCGAATCCTTGAGATCATGGAGATCATGGAGATGAAGAAGGAGATGGGGAGAAGGAGATGGGTAGATGGAGAAGGAGATGGGGAGAAGGAGAGGGGAGGCAGTTAGACATAAACAACATTTACGTCATCTTCGTCTCTTTGGAACTTATCCAATCATTCGCTCAGCCATCCGGCCATGCCTGTCTGTCTGTCTGTCTGTCTCTGTCTCTCTCCCAGGTAGATAGGGCCGAGGCCGTAGCATCTTCCTCTTCCACAACAACACCCTCCTCCTCCTCTTCCTTTTCCTCTTCCTTCTCTTCCTCCTCGTCCTCGTCCTCCACCTCTTCCTTCTCCTACTCCACTCGTTGCCTTCGACTCAAAGGCTGGAGTAAAAACGGAATGCATAGGACGTGAAGGAGGATAATGAGGAATAGAACGAAACTCCAGTAGCAACGCAGAGGATATTCTCCCATCCTCCTCCTCTTTCCTCCTCCTCCTTCTTCTCCGTCGTCCTCGCCTTCTCCTCCGATGGTCCGAAGTTGTGGAGGAGGATTGACCTTCGTCTGATCCGTTGGGAAGAAGATTATCCACTCAACAACTGGACAAGGGAATGACTTCCAGGTACACCGCCATCACTGACTGAGAAGCAGCTTCAAGCAGGTAGGTCTTGCTATCTTCACTTCTGCAGGTAGACGTGATTGGAATTTGCTCAGGTATGATGATAATAATGGCCTTATGGGGAGCCGTTGTCCGCCCAACCCCACACCTCGCGCTTGTCACAGAATTCTCTCGGCCCGGGGAAGGCAGCCTAAATTATTAGACCCTGCGAAGTTAGACCTATCAGAGCTCATAGGCCTTTTCTCTGTATCTGTCTGGGTCGGTGTGTCTGTCTGTCCGTCCGTCCGTCTGTCTGTCCTTCTCCGAGAACCCCCCCAAAGTTTTAGCAACTCACTCTGCCATAACGTCATCTTTCTATGCATGGCTGTCCTGATGGACCCAGGGTACGTCCAGCGCCAGATATACTATGCATGTCCATCTAGAAAAACCCACCCACTGCTCCTTCCGCCCACCCACTCCCCTATCCCAATGCCTATGACCGGAGAAGTGTGCTGATAAGAGTCGGGATTCTTTGAGAGATGCGACTTCAATTTGGATTAAAGTTCTTGCATGGCAGTGAAATAAGCTTAGTTAGAGGAGTCTAACGATATATCACTGACTACATGCAGGTTCGCCGAAAGGGAGGGGGCAGGGAGCAAGTGCTCAGAGTAGTGGCGAATTCAGAAATCTATGGGTCCCATCTAGGTGGTTAATGATTATAAATATAGAAATTAAAGATGTCCTCCAAAATAATAATAATAACAATGCAGATAATTAACTACAATCAGTTTAAACTTCAAATTTAAAAAACTGAATGAAGTTACATTTTATGTATAAATATAAAACTTGGGTCGTGCTTTTATCGCTTCAATGTGTTTCTCATTAAACCTTAGGATAGTTTAATAGCTCATGGGCCGTGGTTGCATATAATGACACAAAATTTCTTTCGAAAGCCCTGACTATATGTTATAGATCTATGATGTTTTCTAGAAAATCGCGGTACATCGTAAGTCGTAAACGAGTATTTTGTGTCTGTTAACTTTTTCTACAGCTATACCATACGGACCTTGGTTGTTTGTTCACGTTCCAATGAATTGATCTTCACCACCGCAGCCCATTGAAAATGGATTCCACGACATTTCATGTCCTCGTGTACGACCCGCGTTAGATAAACAAGATCTAGATGTGTACAAGTAAGACTCCGAGTCAGTTTGTCCGAGAAGTTTGCAACAGCTTCGGGAATCGAATTGCTATCTGTGAATAGGATTATGCATGACTCAACGAATTGTTGCCATCTGATCATTCGGAGCGCCATCTTTACAAGGTTTGCGATCACCATAACCTGAAAGCAAGCGGAGAATTCCTTCACCTCAATTCAAGTCACGTGACGACGACTGAGGTCCGCAGTGACATCTGGCGGAATGCAGCGCAAAACCGGAAGTCTGATGGAGCTGTTCACTTGTCGCAACTGCAAGAAACGACGTCACATCCGGTCGTCTAAAGACAGCGCCCCTGGAGCAAACGTGACGCATAAAAACGCACCCCAACCAAGACCCAGCATAGACGCGAACGAAAACGCACCCACAATTACAAGAACAGGAGCGTCCTCTGTTGAAGCGGAGGACGAACATTGGCAGACGACAGCCGCAGAAAGAGCGCGAAACCGCAAAGATCCCGAAGCTTCGTCCAAGTCTTTCTTCTACGACATCGGAATTCCCCAATTCGCAGCCTTGTCCTTTGACATCACCCCAGAATCGCCCCAATCGATCCTGAAAAACCCGGAGAGTCCCCCAAACCACGAAAAATCTCGCCACGCGAGCGTCTCCGAGAG
The DNA here is from genome assembly GCA_949752735.1 of Lumbricus terrestris. NCBI lineage: Eukaryota > Metazoa > Annelida > Clitellata > Crassiclitellata > Lumbricidae > Lumbricus > Lumbricus terrestris. The sequence continues at coordinate 1,064,841 of OX457039.1, forward strand.
ACGCGCCCGCTTCAAGGAGGCCGTCGACGTCATCGTTCACGATAACCATGGCAACGCCATCGTCATGGACCGCGTTAAGCTCAAGTCCGCAGCGGACGACGACTGCAACAACAGCGCTCGGTCGCCACCTAGCGAATGCGACGGAGAACGTCTCTCCGATGATCGAGCTTCAAGCGCACTCGCTAGGAGGCGCAGCGTCTTCTCTCTGCGTAGCATGCGTGTTGAAGTAGACGGCAGCGGGCGTAGATCCTTGCGTCTGATCGTGGCACTTGGTGAGGCGTTCACGGAGCGGACCATCCACGTCTGCACGGCCCGTGGAGGTTCGCGGATCCTCGTGGGGGCGTACAGGCCAGAGCCCCTGGGGGACGGGACGAACTATCTGCGCCAGTACATAGATCGTTTTCATCTGCCACACCCCGTGGATGCGCTCTCTATTCACGCGGAGCTCGACCCCCGAAGTGGGGAGCTCGTTATCACTGCACCTCTGTTCGACTTTGATGGGGAGACGATCGACGCGGGTCGTCCGAACACCCCCAACAACAAGAGGACGTCTTCCATTTGATGGTAGCTGAACGCAACCATGCACGCGTGATTTGTCTAGATGGCAACAGCACAGTTGTTGTGGCCTCACCGGTGTCGTGTAAATAGCCAGACACTTAGACTGTGATCGTTGTAGTAGTAGGCCCTAGTTACGCAATTATGTGCTGCCCCTCACTAGTATGAAGCTGATAGGCTTTTGAGATGGTCCCGACGAGACGAAATGAAAGGACCACACAGCTGAATAAAATAATGTATAGATGTATAGGTATAGATGTAAATTTCTAAAGATGACGCATTTTGTTTATTGCCTCAAGACTCAGTTAAACAGCTTAATTTCCTGTCATTTCATCGGGCGAGATCCTTCTCCACCGTTCCTCAGTTTCAAATGATGTCTCACCATTTCATCAAGGTGCTGTCCGAACAATTCGGAGCAGACAATTCGGAGCGGATAATTCAGAGCGGATCGACGTGAAGTTTTGCTTCAATGGAAGCTGTATTGATGAAAATATTATTGTTTGTATAGAAACTGGATTGATGAAAATAGTTCCTGCTTCAGTAGAAATTGTATTGATGAAAATATTGTTGCTCAAATAGGAATTGAATCAATGAAAATATTGTTGTTTAAATAGAAGTTGGATTGATAAAAATAGTTTCCGCTTCAATGGAAATTGTATTGATGAAAATATTGTTGTTCAAGTAGAAGTTGGATTGATGAAAATAGTTCTTGCTTCAATAGAAGTTGCATTGATGAAATATTTTTGCTCAAATAGAAGTTGGATAGATGAAAATAGTTCAGTAAAAGTTGAATTAAAGACAGTGTTGTTTCTAATTGATGTTGTATTTATGAAAATAATTCTTCTAAATGTTGAACTTGGATGGATGCAAATATTGTTGCTAATAGAAGTTGGTTAAATGGAAGACGGGTTTTTCTAGACAATAATTGTTGCTCAAATACAAGTTGCTTTGATGAAATAACTTTTGACGGCTCTGAATTGCCCAGCTCCAAAATTGTCCGACTCCGAATTGTCCGACTCCAAATTGTCTGACTCCGAATTGCCCGGCTCCGAATTGTCCGACTCCAAATTGTCCGACTCCGAATTGTCCGACTTTAAATTGCCCGACTCCGAATTGCCCGGCTCTGAATTGTCCGACTCCAAATTGTCCGACTCCGAATTGCCCGGCTCCAAATTGTCCGACTCCAAACTGTCCGACTCCGAACTGTCCGACACCGAACTGCCCGCTTCGAATGTTCTGGGAACCATTCAAGGTTCCCAGTATTGAAATGACCTCATGGAATCAAGACCGTTATTATGTGAAATTTAAATACCAATCAAAAACATCAAAAACAAAGCTATAGACAGACAGACAGACAGACGACAAACAGACAGACAGACTATATAGGAACAACATGCTTTAATAAACCTATTGACAGGCGGACGAGTAGATGTGCAGTCAGATATACACGGACAGTTCAGGAACCGCAAGCACATGTCGACAAATAGAGACAGACAATGGGCGACAGACAGAGAGACAGACAGACAGAGAGAAACAGAGACAAACAGACAGACAGACAAATACTGCTGACTAAAATAAAAGTTACGATATATGATATAGCTCGTACTAAGTTGTTCTTGGAACGAATAAACAGCATTGGAGAAATGATAATATTATTAATAAACAGACATATTAATTATAATTAAAAATCATAAATCAAAACGGTAACTGGACAACACGCTCACCCATAACTCACACGAACCAATCAAAATAAATGAGGAACTTTGGTCGCTTCCGCTACATTAATGTCATTTGCAACCGGTATATACACTTGATAAAACAATGTCACATGGCATAAAGAAAAGAATACTAGAAACATGCGTATTTAGCACGGCATTGTATGCATGCGAAACCTGGACAATAAAAAAGGAGGACAAGCAGAGGATATTGGCTTTCGAAATGTACTGTTATAGGAGAATACTGCAGATCAACTGGACACAGAAAATAACTAACATAGAAGTGCGAAGAAGACTCAACAGCAAATCAGATATGATAGAAACCATAATGAAAAGGAAACTGAAACTATTCGGACACATCCAAAGAATGAGCGATGATAGAAAGATAAAGAGCATAATGACGGGAATCATGGAGGGAACGGGGAGAAGGGGAAGACCATGCAGAGAATGGTTGCAGGACATAGAAGAGTGGTGTGGGATGAATGCACAGGAGCTGACACACCGAGCACGGGACAGAGAATCATGGAGGAGAGTAGTCAAGTGTGCAGTGGACACCTACGGGCTGTCAGCCCATGGACAATGAAGAAGAAGAAGAAGAAGATATACACTTGAGATTCATCCACTTATTATAATATGCAGAGAAGTATCTCTGTTCATTGTATCAATTTGTATGCATAGCGGAAGAGGAGGTGCTTTCTTCTTTTCAGCGAAATTATTCACAGCTACTTAAATCGGTTAAGAAACGCACATGTATCGCCTCATGTGACATGGTCCTAAGAGATGAACATGATGATAATATTATTCTTAAATATATAATGTTAGACGTCTAATGCGTCAACTGCCACACGTCAGGCCAGTGCCATGCATAGTAGTTGCTTCTAGACTTTAAAAGCAAATTAGTGTGTCAGAAATCCAGACAATGTGTCAAAGAGTCGGTGAAAAGCCAGTCAATGTGTCCAAAACAGCTATTTAGTGATTCAAAAAGCCAGTCAATGTGTCCAAAACAGCTATTTAGTGATTCAAAGAGCCAGTCAATGTGTCCAAAACAGCTATTTAGTGATTAAAAAAGGGAGTCAATGTGTCTTCTAGCCAGTGAATGTATCAAAACATCAGTAAATGCGTCAGAGAGTCAATACATGTGTCGGAATACAAGTTAATATGTCGGTGAAATCCAGTCAATGCATCAGAGTGCCAATTAATGGTTAGAGAGCCAGGATATGTGTAAGAGAGCCAGTCAATGTGTCAGAGAGCCAGTCAATGTGTCAGAGAGCCAGTCAATGCATCAGAGTGCCAATTAATGGTTAGAGAGCCAGGATATGTGTCAGAGAGCCAGCCAATGTGTCTTAAGGCCAGTCAATGCCTAAAAAACGCAAGCCACTGAATCCTAAAGCCAGTCAAAGTATCCTGAAGCCAACTATAAATCAGGTCATGGCAGCTGTGGTCCACATAGCAGCGGAAGTCAATTACACGAACGATATCATAGGAGCGAATCTCGACCGATATATTAAAGGTCGGATTGTCCAGCCACGAAGACAAATGACACGGGCGAACAATAGGTGGCGACAGATGACACATTAATGATGAGATCAACAGTGGTATCATCATCAGCCACGGATGATATATGGGTCGCAAATAATGATCCTAAAAAATGTTCTCAGAAACAAAATGATGCCACACTCCATACACAAATGAAGTGCATGGTGCACGCCCATACGTACCCACCACCCACACACCCACACACACCATACACACACACACACACACACACACACACACACACACACACACACACCACACACACCACACACACCACCACACACCACCACACACGCACACACACACACACACACACCACACACACACCACACACACACACCACCACACACCACCACACACGCACGCGCCCACACGCACGCATGCACACAAACACACACCCACACACACGTAAAAACAAGCGCATATATACGTGCAAGAGTATAATTATAATATGAGATAGTGTCAACGCTCTTGACTTCATTTATCACTGAATAATAATTACATGTATGTTTGCATAAATATACCTTCATTCGCCTTATCTGATCTGATAAGAAGTTATTATTCTGTATGATAATAATCTAATCTAAAGCACGAATTGTTTCCCCTCCCCTATAATTATTATATTATGACGAGAGTGCGTTGAATGCCGTCTCCGTGTATAACAATTGCTCCTCTTCAATCGCAAACAATGCATGAAAACATCCTCTGCAACAGTCATCTTCTCCACCCATCATCGTCTTAATAAATATGGTGATGCCAGTGGAAAATACTTCTGCAAAGGAGGAGGATGGGTGATCATGCAAATTACATGCTTCCTGACACGTAGAGCATTGTTAAACAATAACTATAGGCACGTACACGTACGCACCATTAATTTTTATGCATTTCTACACACGAGGTATTTAACATATGACATTATTGATAACCTGTCGTTACAAGAACTATTACTACTGCTATACAGTATACTGCTACTGCTACTGCTACTACTTCTACTACTACTACTACTACTACTACTACTACTACTACTACTACTACTACTACTACTACTACTACTACTACTACTACTACTACTACTACTACTACTACTACTACTACTACTACTACTACTACTACTACTACTACTACTACTACTACTACTACTACTACTACTACTACTACTACTACTACTACTACTACTACTACTACTACTACTACTACTACTACTACTACTACTACTACTACTACTACTACTACTACTACTACTACTACTACTACTACTACTACTACTACTACAACTACTACAACTACTACTACTACTACTACTACTACTACTACTACTACTACTACTACTACTACTACTACTACTACTACTACTACTACTACTACTACTACTACTACTACTACTACTACTACTACTACTACTACTACTACTACTACTACTACTACTACTACTACTACTACTACTACTACTACTACTACTACTACTACTACTACTACTACTACTACTACTACTACTACTACTACTACTACTACTACTACTACTACTACTACTACTACTACTACTACTACTACTACTACTACTACTACTACTACTACTACTACTACTACTACTACTACTACTACTACTACTACTACTACTACTACTACTACTACTACATGTGGCAGAGCAATATGTAGCTGAGTGTCGTCCGCATACTGCTGTAATTTGACACCACAACGATTAGCTATGCGATTAATTAAGTCCTTTCTCTGGTACTCAAATCCAAACTGGGTCTTGCACCGATGTATCTCAGTGATCTCATTCGTTCTCCTCTATCAGCAACTTCTCATCGACCTCTCCGTTCTCTGGACAGGGCTGACTTGTTTGTTCCACGAGCTAGGACCACTATTGCTCAAATTCGATCCTTCACCATCATTGGGCCCTCCTTGTGGAATTCTCTTCCCTCCACTCTGCGTGGGACTCTACTTCCAGGATCGTTATCTACACCTCTCTCTCTTCTTAAGACCTATTTTTTCTCTAGGGGTTATCGCACTGAGAGCGCTACTGAATGGCCTTGGTTGTGAGCGGCGCTATAGAAATTTTTAATTACATTACATTACATTACATAATTGGGGAGGTAAAGACTGTGAACAATAGAAGACCAAGGACAGATCCCTGTGGAGTGTGTAGAACTCCCGCAGCGCAGATACTGTGAGGAGTCTTGATGGCAGTTGATGCGTAGCAACCAATGCACAGAGAATACATGATTACATGTATGTCGATATCATCTCATAACGGACAATTAGACCGCTCTCGTGACTTTCTCAACTCATGCTCTGCGCCTTTTCCCTATAAGGCTTCGGCTATAAAAAGGCGCTATACGAATCGACTCTTATATTATACGCGAACGCTTTATGACCAACCAAGCATATGTCAATGATGTCATGCGTCATATATGTGTCAAGTCTATTCAGAAGTATAGGGCCTACCTAGCCTATCTAGGCCTACATACAATCCATGCATAGCGTGTATATGTACTTGAATTTATATATCCACTTGATGACATGACGACTTTTGAGTACATTTCAACGGAGATGCACTCAACTGCATCTTAAGTGGATTTAAAGATAAAGAGAAACAAAGGATTCATAAATACATACATACATACATACATACATACATACATTACATACATACATACATACATACATACATACATACATACATACATACATACATACATACATACATACATACATACATACATACATACATACATACATACATACATACATACATACAGACATACATACATACATACATACATACATACACATACATGCATACAGACATACATACATGTACATACATACATACATACATACATACATACATACAAACATATATACATACATACATACATGCATACATACATACATACATACATACATACATACATACATACATACATACATACATACAGACATACATACATACATACATACAGACATACATACATACATACATACATACATACATACATACATACATACATACATACATACATACATACATACATACATACATACATACATACATACATACAGACATACATACATACATACATACATACAGACATACATACATACATACATACATACATACATACATACATACATACGTACATACATACATACATACATACATACAAACATATATACATACATACATACATACATGCATACATACATACATGCATACAGACATACATACATACACATACATGCATACATACATACATACATACATACAGACATACATACATACATACAGACATACATACATACATACATACATACATACATACATACATACATACATACATACATACATACATACATACATACATACATACATACATACATACATACATACATACATACAGACATACATACATACATACATACATACAGACATACATACATACATACATACATACATACATACATACATACATACATACATACATACATACATACATACATACATACATACATACATACATACATACATACATACATACATACATACAAACATATATACATACATATATACATCTGTACATACATACATACATACATACATACATACATACATACATACATACATACATACATACATACATACATACATACATACATACATACATACATACATACATACATACATACATACATACATACAAACATATATACATACATACATACATGCATACATACATACATGTGCATACATACATACATACATACATACATACATACATACATACATACATACATACATACATACATACATACATACATACATACATACATACATACATACATACATACATACATACATACATGTATACATACAGACAGACAGACAGACATACATACATACATACTACATACATACATACATACATACATACATACATACATACATACATACATACATACATACATACATACATACATACATACATACATACATACATACACACATACACACACACATACATACACACACACATACATACATACATACAGACATACATACATACATACAGACATACATACATACATACATACATACATACATACATACATACATACATACATACAGACATACATACATACATACATACAGACATACATACATACATACATACATACATACATACATACATACATACATACATACATACATACATACATACATACATACATACATACATACATACATACAGACATACATACATACATACATACATACAGACATACATACATACATACATACATACATACATACATACATACATACATACATACATACATACATACATACATACAAACATATATACATACATACATACATGCATACATACATACATGCATACAGACATACATACATACACATACATGCATACATACATACATACATACAGACATACATACATACATACAGACATACATACATACATACATACATACATACATACATACATACATACATACATACATACATACATACATACATACATACATACATACATACATACATACATACATACAGACATACATACATACATACATACATACAGACATACATACATACATACATACATACATACATACATACATACATACATACATACATACATACATACATACATACATACATACATACATACATACATACATACATACAAACATATATACATACATATATACATCTGTACATACATACATACATACATACATACATACATACATACATACATACATACATACATACATACATACATACATACATACATACATACATACATACATACATACATACATACATACATACATACATACATACATACATACATACATACATACAAACATATATACATACATACATACATGCATACATACATACATGTGCATACATACATACATACATACATACATACATACATACATACATACATACATACATACATACATACATACATACATACATACATACATACATACATACATACATACATACATACATACATGTATACATACAGACAGACAGACAGACATACATACATACATACTACATACATACATACATACATACATACATACATACATACATACATACATACATACATACATACATACATACATACATACATACATACATACATACATACATACACACATACACACACACATACATACACACACACATACATACATACATACATACATACATACATACATACATACATACATACATACATACATACATACACACACACATACATACATACATACATACATACATACATACATACATACATACATACATACATACATACATACATACATACATACATACATACATACATACATACATACATACATACATACACACACACACACACACACACACATACATACATACATACATACATACATACATACATACATACATACATACATACATACATACATACATACATACATACATACATACATACATACATGTATACATACAGACAGACAGACAGACATACATACATACATACTACATACATACATACATACATACATACATACATACATACATACATACATACATACATACATACATACATACATACATACATACATACATACATACACACATACACACACACATACATACACACACACATACATACATACATACATACATACATACATACATACATACATACATACATACATACATACATACACACACACATACATACATACATACATACATACATACATACATACATACATACATACATACATACATACATACATACATACATACATACATACATACATACATACATACATACATACATACATACATACATACATACATACATACATACACACACACACACATACATACATACATACATACATACATACATACATACATACATACATACATACATACATACATACATACATACATGCATGGATAGTAATACACACATTATCGATAGACATGCAACGTGGTACAACAGGTTTTCACTATAAACATCTATCCATAATAATATCCATCGGGACCTACGTTTCTGTCAGTTCTTCTTTCAATCTCTGTTTGATTTGTGGGTCGATGAAGCAACAAACGTTCGATTGTTATCCGCCATTTAAAACGGGTTTTAAAAGCATCAGATGAATCATTGGGATGGGGGTTGGAGTGGAGAGGGTAGGGTATACTAAACGATGGTTTGATTTGTGGGTGTCAGCTAGACGGGAGGCAGACCTAAAAAGGTTTTTCTAAATGGAGCGATTGTTCGTGTCTGAAAAGACCCGCTATTCTATTCTTCTATATATAGATGGTGAACAATCGCAAATACAGCAGTGGCTGGTGACAGGTTATTGTTATATCAGATGAGTGATTAATGGCATTTAAAAATAACTCCACAGAAGGCAGTAGGGCAGGAGAAGAATTGGGAGGCGGTAGAAGGAAGGAAGGAGAAAGAGGTAGCAGGAGGTAGAAGGAGGAGATAGGAACAGGCAGGAGGAGACAGAAGAAGGCATGAAGAGGCAGGAGGAGGCAAGAGCAGAAATGCATGAGAAGCATTGCCAAACGTCGTTTCAAACAACATTCAGACTGGAGACCTTGCAACAATCAAACCATTATTCCTATTACAAAGATACCGATTGTTCAAAGTTCAAGTCTTTGAAGCAATATTATGACCTCAGTAGTCATCTAATTGATTATTCATTAACCGTGTTTATAGTAGTAATAATAGTAGTAGTGGTAGTAGTAGTAGTAGTAGTAGTAGTAGTAGTAGTAGTAGCAGTAGTAGTAGCAGCAGCAGTAGTAGTAGTAGTAGTAGTAGTAATAGTAGTAGTAGTAGTAGTAGTAGTAGTAGTAGTAGTAGTAGTAGTAGTAGTAGTAGTAGTAGTAGTAGTAGTAGTAGTAGTAGTAGTAGTAGTAGTAGTATAGTAGTAGTAGTAGTAGTAGTAGTAGTTGTTGTTGTTGTTGTTGAGGCAACTGTATTCAGAGAAGGAATCATTATCATTGTCATTGCCACTATTCCCATGGTTGTCACCATCATCTCTATCACAATAATTGTCACTGTCATCATTATTGTTATCATCATCATCATCATCATCATCATCATCATCATCATCATCATCATCGTCGTCGTCGTCGTCGTCATCATCATCATCATCATCATCATCATCATCATCATCATCATCATCATCATCATCATCATCATCATCATCATCATCATCATCATCATCATCATCATCATCATCATCATCATCATCATCATCATCATCATCATCATCATCATCATCATCATCATAATCATTGTTCTTATCAACATTGCCATTATCGTGATCGTGATTTTGATTAGATTATAGTTATGACGGACGGGCGAAACAAAAGAGGGCGACCTAATAATGGGCGGATGATGTAACAGACTGTTGTGGAAGATCACTGCAAAAGCTGAGCCACATCGCACTTGAAAGTGAACAGCGGAAAAACATGGTGAAAATGGCGTCAGACATCTACGGGCAGTGAACCGTCGATGATGATGATGATGATGATGATGATGACGATGATGATGATGATGATGATGATGATGATAATAATTATGATTATGATCATTATGATTATGATCATACATTTCCAGAATGATGAATAAAAATTCTTTCGTGAACACAAGTAGATTCTCTTGTTTTTCTCCTATAAACAAAGTTTGCTGCTTTTTCTATGATTTTCCGATCTATTGTTATTGTCATTATTATTGTTATTGTTGTTGTTGTTGCTGCTGTTGTTGCTAATGACGTCGTCGTTGTTGACAGTTTACTGGCAGGAAACTCCCTTTCACGCACGACTGGATTCGAGTCTTTGACGTACGACGACAACAACAATGGCGACCGTTCTTGGTTCCGCTTCAACAGACAATTTTCGGTAATTTTCGGCAATACCTATACCTACATTGTTATGCATATATTGACAATCCATTGGTTGGTTGTACGTGTCTGCGTGGGTCGATCAGTGGTTAAAACTTCTATTTTTCTGTGTGTGGTACTGATAACTGAGGAAATTTTCGTATTTATAAACATTGAACAATTATATGGCGCCATATCATTGTTCAATGTTTATAAATACGCGATGATGATGATGATGATGACAACGTGCACAACGTGCAGTTGTACACAAAATGTGCAGTTCTAAATGGATTTGTGCAGCTGTAGAAGCACTTCTGTCACAAGTTCTGTGCAGTTAAAACTAGAAAAAAGGCCATTTTCCTCCAACTGGGAGTAATTTACCATGAACGATGGGAAAGGAAAGAATGGGTTGTGCAGCTCTAAAAGATCCTTAAAAACAGCCCTGGTCTCCCTCACCTGCTCCCTCTAAATAAATTCGCTGTAATGAGTGCCACGACATATACTTCCCGTGGGTAGATGAGACGGTGAGGGAGAGGGGGCAGACCAGACGTCCTTATACGCCGAGGTTAAGGAAATGAAGTCACTATAGAACCTCATGCCAATGTCTTCACTCAATCGAGAAGATGGTCTGACCTTCTCTTATATATATATATATATATATATATATATATATATATATATAATATTATATATATAAGAATAGAAAACATAGCGCTACACAAGTCTATCTTCTGTTTTCTGCTCACAACTAAGAGGAGAGAGAGAGAGAAAGAGACAGAGATAGCTACAGACTACAGAGACAGAGACAGCTACAGAGACAGAGACAGAGAGAGAGAGAGACAGAGACAGAGACAGAGACAGAGTCCAAAGCATAAAAGCAGAAAAAGCTTTCAAGACGAATGACGAACCTTGTTCTGCGTCAAAGCCCGTTGACACAATAGCCTCATAGTAAGCGAATGTCATTGACACAAGAGAGGTGCCTTGGATTGTGACATCGGCTTCAACCCCGCCCACTCCATACCCATACCCCGTCACACCCTCGTCAGTCATACAAGTAGGTCACACTAACAAGGCGGAATCACAAGACCCGACCAACGATGACGTCACGGTTGGACTTTTAACGCAGCGAATCGGGTTCAGCATCATGTTGTAATTGAAGTTAAAGTCCAACATCTATGAACCAACATCATTCCAGATGGTGGTGGTGGTGCACGGTGATGGTGAAAGAATATTGTCTGTGATCTTTACATGCAATACAAGTATGGACAAACTAAGAAGAATGGGTTTAAGATCCACCCTAAAAAAAAATTCGGATATTTTAAAAACTAGTCGTGTATACATGTGTGTTTTGCGACTATGACGCACGATTAGTTTGGTCGAAGATAAAATAACATTTTGCTGAGATAGAAATTATTGTGGATTGGTCGAAAACTGTCGCTTCTGATTAGAATGAGCATTTCGATTTTTAGAAGAGACGACAAGACACTGAGAACGTTGTTGATTGTTGAAGCTCATTTTCTGCTGATGTCAACGTCTACCATCGTTCACATAAAGTGGCCTTAAAGCCCTAGGTTTTAGGTTTGGCGGTTTCCCTCGTAGAATGAAGTGACCAACGACTGTAGGCGGTTCAAGTAAGCATCTGTCGGCCAATGGGCGTTGATTTCATTTTGGTTTACACATCTTACAAGCATAGGCTGCTGAATTTAATTATATGCATAGCCTAGGCAACATCGTCCGCTTTGTGGAATGGAGGCGAGGCGCAGGGACGGTCGGTCGATCGGTGGTAGCCCCCACCCTAGGCCCTTCACCCTCCCTCTGGCCCTCTAGCGGTCGGACGGATGGATGGAGATGCATCGCTAGTGCAGACTAGACCCGACAGGGCATACCCCGTACAGGCCCTACCTCGATCAATTGACCACTTGTATATATATAACCGAGCTGTGGGTCGACTAATTTGTGTAAACGAAAGCCAGCTAAGCTGGCTAGAGGTCATACCTGTACTTCTAGAATGTATACAAGTTGTTCCAATTATCCAAATTTACCCCCCATACACTCATATTACTATGGAGTTCATTGCTATGAAGATACTTACAGGGTTGAGAAACAAGTCTGTAGTTTCTATATGCGATTAGATTGCCATGAACAAATACGAACTTACTATTGTGGTAGATGGCGATCAAGAGGAAGCCATACGGGCATTTTTTGCTCACAACAACTGGAATTTTGAAAAAATTGGTAATTATGAAGACGATGCGTATATATATATATATATATATATATATATATACTGAAATTGTATAAATTGTTTTGTGTGGTGAACCCTGTACAAGTAGGCCCTATTGTTCTTCAGGTAGCGCTATACGTGCGCAAATAAGATTGAACTAAGATTTATAAATATTAAATTAAATTGCATTTATTATCCTTGCAAATATTTAGCTCAAACCATGCTATAGAAATACATAGTAATAATAACATCAGCAATGTTAGTATAATGACAACTGATGTGAACAGCAGTAACAGCAGTAATGATAATAAATGGCCAATTAAAAATGTAATTATTAAAATTACCATGATTATTATTATTACGATATGTAATAAGACAATAAACATATGCATAACCCAGCTAAGCTGTCGTTCAAGTCAAGTCGAAAGAGCTAATTGTATGTTGATGACATTATAATTATATCTCCAACCAATCGAAACTGCCTTTGTTCCAATTGCAGAGTTGGAACCACCAAAGAGAAGAAAATCTTGTATGGATGCCGCTTCGAAGGAGGTCTTGGTCGCGTCCAATGGAAATAGTACAGAGTCAGAAATTGAGGCTCAAAACAGTCATGACATTCAAGTGTCAGCTGATCATTTGCAGCTGCAGGGTGAAAATCATCAATCGGAAGGCGCCTGTCCTCTTTGTTTTCTCTCTCCGTGCGTGGGTTCTGCATCTCCAGGTTGGCTTGGCGGAGGACAAGCAGCGCATGCAGCTAACAGTCCAATACGAAGAGTAATTTATGGAAAATATTGGAAGATCATTTGCAACTTGGGTGGGTGGACGAGCCCATTATATCTGGCCAAGAAACTAACGGAATCGAACGGTGTACTTCATATGCGGGAAATAATGCCAGATTGCGTAGTGCGAAAAGTGAGATCGTTGTATCCGAATCCAACAGGCACGCCTTACATGGGCCACAAGTGGGAGTAACATTGATACTTTGGATAATTCGCCGGACTTTGTTTAGACAGAGAGATTTTTATTGTACACTTACTTTCTGACATAAAGCAGAATTTTATCGATTGTGAGCTGCTTATGTACACCTGTCATAGCTATGATTCAATGTAACATAACATTCCCCCATTTTAAATTTATATAGCGCCTCTTCAAGATTCCTACTCAGAGGTGGATTTAAACCTGAATTGCCCTCAATTGCTCGGCGCCACACGAAAACCACGTTACGGAGACTAGGTTTTTCATAAGTGCTATGTCAAATCAATTTTGCAATGGCCACAGTCCCTTGTCCGTTCAATCTTCTTTTTTTCTTGCTTGGATTAGGACCTCGTTGAGGGGGGGTAAGCCACAGATTCATTTTTATACAGATTGGAGCATCTTGTTACAGATCGGATGCCCTTCGTGGCATCAACCACAGTTTTCCGCTGTGGACCTAGTCTTGGTGATGAACACATGCCCGCTAGGCAGAGGGTCATCAGGCTTATTTAAATTGAGTCATGTGCTCCCATGTCACAAGGCTGTTATTGGATATTTGCAGCTTTTAGTTGTCAAGCAAAATGCCACTCTTTTTCTACAGTGTGCCCTACTAGCCTTGCCGCTGTTGGTCCGCGACTGCTTATTCGTCAGATATAACCCTGCTTATTTCGCAGCTGACCTCTATTTCTAGAGGTCGTTCCACTATCCGCCACCTGTGGACGCGTGTGATAGCAGTCAGCTCTGCCACACATCAGCTCTGCCACACATCTCTCTGTCCTATGCCAGGCCAAAATCCGGGGAGGTCAAGCAGAGTAGACAGCAGAATGCTAAGGTGGTTATGTGTAATGACGGTTGATGGTTATGTAGCACTGATATGTTTGATTTTAGTGTATCATACAATATTGTCACAGCTCTTACGGTTATTCTACTGTGTAGGGTGCATTGCTTTCATTTGAAAAGCTCTCACTGTCTCCTAATTGGTCGTCATCGGATTCGTCCGAAGAGATTTCACTCTGGCAGGTCTCCTTATCTGCAGAAGTTTCTGTCACAGACTCCGATATTGCTTTAGATGCTGACCACACGGCAATGTACAAATTCCAAATGTTCTCAACAAATACGTAGGTCTTGCGCCGATACACTTTTTTCCCGATTTGGCGACGTGGGTTTTTCGAACGAACAGTCGTGCATATAGACGTGTATGGTCTGTCGACGTGTTCGTTCCAGTCCAAGACAGCCAGATTGCTCCGCAGCTCGTACATTAAATTCCCGTAGTGTATCCGTTTATCCAGATAGATCAGACAAACGTTATTAAAACTTTCCACATAAAATGTGTCGTGGCCTTTGACATAATCTTCAGCGTGCTTGTACACTACCAACGACCGAAGAAAGTCCTGGAGCATTGTAATTGCAGCCTCATTTGAAACAATTCGAACTTCAATCATATGCCCCGGCTCTTTGCAGTGGGAAGTTTCATGGCACTTGCTGTGGTTGTTCTGAAAATGAGGGATGCATGATTCTATGAGCTTACGCAGGGTTTGGGCATCTCCATTGCAATTGTCCATACACCAATAGACGTGGTTTCGAATGGCAGCACCCTTGTCAGAAAGCTCGGGATGCCATGTTTTTCCAATGTTTTTTTGTGCTCCTTGCCAAATTTTTTTCACCCCGGCTGTTATAGGACGGGTGCAGTGCCAGCGGTCATTGGAATTCCTGGCTTGCTTCCTCTCACGTAGGCGCTTGTTGATTGTCATGTTTCGATCATGCACATGATGGGCAACTTTAATGTTGCTGAGATCCAGGCTCTCGTACATCCTGTCGAATCCCACTGCCTCGTGACGCTGTGAACAGTTATCATCATTCCCGTTAATGTGTTGAATATCAACGACTTTGTGAGTTTTCAACCCGATAGCAACATGGTCGGTGTGATAACTATTTCGTCTACAATGATGTCGTGCGTCAGTCATTATAGAGATAGCTCCATCAGGCGACAGTGAAGACTCCTGCGCTCTAGCGCCAAATATAGATTGCTTTCGCAGGTTCTCAGAAATGGCACTAAATGTAACCATATTCCTCCTGCGGAAAAGGTCTGACAATAGTCCAAACTGACTGAAGTCGCTAAAGCGCTCGTACTGTATGGGTGTCATACCAGAGGCCAGGTAGCTCAACATCACTCGGTGGTTGACTTCAAATTCCTTCCGCTCGCTGTCTATTGTGGATGAGGAACTCCACTGAAGGGAGTGTTTTTTCGCACACTCCATATCCACCGACAGCACATGACCACTGTGTGTCCATGACTTCACTGAATACGGCGTCACACATGTGGATGAATGTTGTGAGATTGTGTCGATCAACTGGGCAATGCTGGAGCACTGCCCAACAAAATTCTCATGTGCCGTCTCCAAAGCTGTTGCTGGAGCTGCTGATATTGCTGCTGTGACAGATGCTGGATCAGTCAGTGAAGTTGATTCACTTACTTCTTCCGTGACTGAAGACATCGTGAGTGTCTGCTGCGGATGTTGAGTTGCAGAAGAGAGCTTATTGGTGTCAACATCCATTATGACTTTCACCAGAACTTCTCTCAAACTTTTTACTCCCAACGCCAAGCGAATGTCCTCACATTTTTGCTCAAATTTAAGTTTATCACTGTCGGTTGTAAAAGTTAATTCAAAATGTTTCCTTACAGAAACGTAAGGGTAGCTATAACTCTTGGTAGATCCATCAGACAACCGTTTTTTAAATGTTCGCATGTTGCCAACTGCAACACCTGAAGTCGGTGTCGTTGGTACAGCGTAGTCTCCATCCATCTTTGGAAATAGTTCGATATAATGATACTAATATATGTCCACTAACGAAATACAATGTTATACTACTATAAGGTCCACTACTGAAATAAGATAATAATATAATATACAGACACGAGATATAAGCTGTATCGACTATGCGATTTAAAATGGCTATGAAGTGAAGAAATTACGAAGCTCAACTCTGCTGCAGCGAAATTCAAACTAGAATGAGTACTGCAAACCAAGACTCAATTGTGAAAGGACATTTCCTAAGTTCATTTCCTAAGTTCATTAGCATAATTTGGCATGTGACCTAGTCTCTCTTCCTTAGGCTGTATATTAGCATCTGATATATTACTGGTGCAAATTCTTAGAATATGAAATACAGCTTACACTTGGCAGCTGAGGGACCAAATATAAACAATCCTACAGACTACAAGGTGACTGAATAGGGAGACGAACATCTGTTACAGCATGAAGTGTCAGCTGAGAGCCGATTTAGTGCCCTGGGGAGCCTTCATCGCAGTCTATTGTCTTTAGTGTTCCGGGTATAATAAGGCAACGGTGACAGCATCAACAGCTGGCATTTATATACAGGTTTACGACCCAAAGCTCGGTTATATATACAAGTGGTCAATTGATCGGGGTAGGCCAGAGGGAGGGTGAAGGGCCTAGGGTGGGGGCTACCACCGATCGACCGACCGTCCCTGCGCCTCGCCTCCATTCCACAAAGCGGACGATGTTGCCTAGGCTATGCATATAATTAAATTCAGCAGCCTATGCTTGTAAGATGTGTAAACCCAAATGAAATCAACGCCCATTGGCCGACAGATGCTTACTTGAACCGCCTACAGTCGTTGGTCACTTCATTCTACGAGGGAAACCGCCAAACCTAAAACCTAGGGCTTTAAACTCTCGATCCTAATTGGCATGTAATTAGCATGCAATTAGCATATAGTTAGCATGTAATTAGCACTGCTGCTCCTTGGTGTAGTGGTTAGCGTCGTCAACTGTAATCGAGACGTTTGGGCTTCAAGTCTCCGCCAGGGAAGAAATCTGGTTCGATATTTCTGCATATATATATATATATATATATATATATATATATATATATATATATATACCATAAACGAGTTAAAATGACCGCGGGTAATATCGGTGGGAAGATGAGGACGGCGAGGGAGATGATTGGCAACCATCCGCCCTCATGTATGCCGAGGATGAAAAAACAAAGTCGCTAACACTTCATATATAGTTGTGGCTGACTTAGGGCTGCCAACTCTTGATTTCGCCATTCCGGGACGCCCGCAGTCAATAGATATGACATTTAGGCCTATACCAATTTACACTGTCCAGTGTGTCCACATAGCCTATGTTTCATATATATATATACACAAAGTCACGGAAAAAATCAACACTTCGTCTCTCAAAATGCATTATAACGGACCAACAGTAGTCTATGTGGGACACAATAGGCTACTGAGTGTCAGTGGCTTGTAAAATTTTCAAGACTTGAACCCAGCGCTGTCCAACATTCGATGTTCAGCCAACAACGTTAGGTTCAACAGCACAGAACGCAAAATCATCACATAACTTGCCGAGTTTAGTGTGCAAAATGACAACATTTTTTCTACCACAAATTCCGGGACAATTTGAGATCAATCCAGGACACGGGACGCACAGGACCGATTCCGGGACTGTCCCGGCGAATCCGGGACGGTTGGCAGCCCTAGGCTGACTCAGGTTTCTAACGAAAAAGCCAGTCTGAATCATTTTCGCTTTTTCAACAATCCGGTTGACAGACCGCAACCGGTTGCAGCATAGCCTACTGTTATGCAGCTATCATAAATTAAGCTGATCAATCTGATGTCTACTAAAAGTAAAAGAACAGACAGCCTGCAGTACATGGGCGATAATAATAATAATAATAATAATAATAATAATAATAATAATAATAATAATAATAATAACAATGACGATTTCTATGGCGCCGTAACACAGCCATGCCGTTACAAGGGCGCCTCACATAATAAACTATAGTAGCCTACAGATCATGTTTTGTTATGTTAGCCTACAACTCATGTCTATCCTTAGGAATCGAACTCAGTTCCGCTGGTCTCCATGTCAGTGTGTTATCCAATGCGTCATCGCGTCCCTCCTCCTCTTATCTTTCTTCTTCCTATAATAGCCTAACAGTGACAATAATTATCATTAAATCTTTCCACTGCTATCGTCATTTCCGAATTTTTACAGCGTCCAAGAAAGAACTACAGAGGAAATTTTATTAAAGACCGAAGAACTATTCCTGTCTCCAATCATTGAATTCGTTTATCCTACAATAAGCTTGTTTGGATAATAATAAGAATAACACCGACGCTTTTTAGCACCGGAATTGTTATAGTGACGGCATAGAGCACCACAAACCCACAACAACAACAACAACGACGTTACGGTTAATCCGTTTTGAGTTTCTTTGTTGACTAAGACGTCTCTATAATTATAGATTGTGGCTGAAATCACAGAACCATCACGGGGGGTGGGTCAAGGGTCAGAAGGGATTCGTCGTAAAGCGGATGACCGACCGACCGAGCGATGAATGAATGAATGGAAGAGACATGCTTAGACCATGATTCATGCCACGATGACGTCGTCCGTGCGCTCTGCGGTGTGTAATCCGCTAAACCGTTGTTAGGCTAGCGGAATATCCCCCACACCACAACGCCTTGAAGCCGGTGAGGCTGTAGCCAACAGCGGTACAGCGGGGCAGTGCAGGGTATTTATTCATAGGAGAGAGAGAGAGAGAGAGAGAGAGAGAGAGAGAGAGAGAGAGAGAGAGAGAGAGAGAGAGAGACTTGCTGCTAGCCTGCCTCGTTCTGCGCTCAGCCGTCCATAATATAAGCCGCTGCATCGAATGTGCGAACGCATTGAACGCGAGTTGAGCTGCGTAGCGCGGGAACATTAGCGTTTTGTTTATCGGAAAATCCACCGAACGCCTTGTGGTGTACGACAGGCTACGATCGACTCAAGCATAGAAGGAGCGAGACAGAAAGAGACAGAGACACGCACAGAGAGAGACAGATAGACGGATAGATACTTTAGATAGGAAGAGGAGGACTGTTTGTTTGGAGGAATTTCTTCTTCCCGTTCAGTCGAGGATTCTTAATAATATTGTTTTCGTCTGAGAGATTTTTCTGCGTTGTGGATTGGCCGTAAAGAACGAAACGAACAGCCAGGGAGAGAGAGACGTCGAAAGGGTGAGTGGAAAGCCTTCGAAACATCGTCTGCCATCATCATCATTGTCATCATCATCATCATCATCATCAGCAGCAGCATCAGCAGCATCGTCATCACCATTCGCCCATGCAACCGAATAGCCGGCTTCTTACCGTTTCTTCAGATGCCCAATCAATTTCCCCATCTGATCAGACGCAGCGCTCGTTGCTCTGCGTCTAAAATTTTATTTTGGCTCCTAAAAAATCCGAATTTACGATTATGTTCTACGGTTACCTGTTACTGTCTACGGACTGACTCTCCGGACTTGACCCGCTGCCTATCGATTTTGTTTTGATTGAGCGCCTGTGAATAAGCTGGTTCCCGCGACTTGGTTTTTGTGGGCGCTGTAGAAGTCTTGAGATTACGATCACTCTGTAAATGTTTGACGCATTAGTTTAGTGGTACCCTCCTCGCTTATCCAGGCTTGGGACTGACTCCACCTGATTTCAAACTTCCAGCATTGACAACGATTTACAACGTTCGCATAATTATACATGGACGATGTTCAGTGCTTATGCGACGCCTTTTCTGAACTTAATCCGCAGTAGTTCAACGTACGAGACATTTCGATCAGACATTTTCTGTCAGAGCCGAAGAGCTGGACCAATGGTCGATGGCTGGCACGTGCTGCTTTGGGTGGGGTGGGATGGGGTGGGGTGGGGTGGGTGTTGATGATGGCCCAAGGTTCTGGAATTCGCTGCGTGATTGACGGGGCCCCGTGCACTGCTCGCCTCTCTGACGTCCTTCACATCTGAACTCTGTGACCTGGTCTACATTGATCAGAGGCCTAAGCATGTTGCTGCTGCAGTGTGAACCGTATAAACCCGGTGACCTCTTGAACTTCGTCTGACCTCGTAGACTACTTGGACTCTGGACAGAAATCCATTGTCAAGGATCCAACTCGGGGATTCTTACACTGGGTCCAGTACTCTGATGCTGATGCAAGTTCATCATACCACGTGATGCAAGTAAGCATGTGAGTAAGTGAGTACGTTGTCTTTGTTTATATGCTTGTTGGTGTATAACGACGACATTGCAGTGTCATATCGATGATGATTATTGTCGCCCTCCTTCTTTCTCCAGGCTTGGGACTGGCACTGGCAGAGTACGAACGGTGGTGGAGCTAATCTTTATTAGCATGATAGAGCACACGCACACTTGTAGCACCACTGCGTACGTGTGTCTCCTTTCCATTGGACCATTAACTGTGGCTGCGTTTCACTTCCAAAGCCAATTTTATCGATTAATGTCTCTAATGTTTCTTAGCAACCAATGAGCGTAGGCATAGCGGGGGGAAGGTAGGAGGGGCAGCAGTGGGAGAGAGTGAGAGCAGCCCCGGAGGCTGGAAATGTCATCACAAGGCAATTCCATTGTTGGATACGGCTTGTGGTTCCTATCCAGGCAGAGGGGAGGGGTGGAAAGATCCGTGGGCGGACTGATGTAGCCTGTTGGAGTAGTATATAGGAAATCTATAGGTACGTGCCGTACGTCCCATAGTCGTGTAAACTACGGTTACCGTATAGTTTCGCATTCTTGGCGTGGCATCCTGGACGTTGCACTCGTCACTGGCTTATCCTTGTTTCTATTTTTGAACTAGGTTTACGGTTCGACTGTTCAGTTGTTAACATCTGTAGTTGGTTAGTTGTACGATGCTTTTCATGTGTGGAAAAATCTCGGTGTGCAAAGGTGTTTTGGCTCCTAAGTGATGTTCAGGAGTTAACCGAGAACTCGTAGGCAGTTGATCCGGTTATTTACCGTAGGTACGCTCAGTCAAGGGCTCGAGGTAAATGGGCAAGACAGTGCAGAGTTGATCGCACCTGACCTTTAACCTGGAGGTCGAGGGTTCTAATCCCATTAGGGTAGAAAGCTGTTCAAAGTTTCCTTCTCCATTTGCATCCCTCTGTTGTGTTGAACGCATTGTCGGTGTGAGGATGAGACGGCGATGGAGAAACCTGATCACTAATCGATTCATTGAAAAACAAGGAGAGGAGAGTCGAGGTTGTAGAAAGTTCATGTAAGATCGTTTCTATTTACATTTTACCGCTTCTCATCTCACATTGCATTCCAGAGCGAAATGTGACGACGTTTGCCCATGAAATACAAGACCCGGTATAATGTGTGTGTGTGTGTGTGTGTCACAGTGTGTGTGTGTGTGTGTGTGTGTGTGGCAACAGTTTCGTGCACTCTGCTTCCATAATTAAAACGACGGGAGACTCATTGTGATTTTTCTCCACTCTAGACCTCACTCGGGTGCACTGATCTCCCTCTCTCACTCTCTGACTCTCGGTTTGCTAACGATACGACAGAATCTGGCTGAAACTCCAGGCTAGAGGACAATGTCTTTGCGGCGTACTTCTGAGTGTATGTTTGTGTGTGTATGTGTGTGTGTGTGTGTATGTGTATGTATGTGTGTGGGTGTGGGTGTTGCATTACATAAAAAACTGCTTGTGTTCTGGTTGGCGTCATTTACAGTGACTTGTTTATCGTTGATTTATAAGAGCGCACAGCTGCGGTGCGGATAGGGTAAGCAACGTGGCTCAGAGTGATGGGGTGAGGAGGAAGGGAGGCGTACAATAGTGACTAAAGACATACAATGAGACATACATACTGAGAGACATACACAGAGTGAAAGAAAGGCAGACAGACACAGACACATGGCTGAAGAGAGTTGATCCTGAGCAGAACAGTCACAGGACCATAGACTATAATGTTATATCTTAATACTTTATGAGAAATTATTTAAGGAACAAATTGAAATAATAAAAGTTAAGATTTTATATTTACTTATACAATATGATTTATTCTTTTGATTATCTGACGTTTAAACGGACTGTATACTTAATTTTATACTATTATATTTCAAAAGGTATAAATCATAAACTTTGCTGCATGCAATAGCCTACCTATAGCCCGGTCCCAAGAAGTCGCCGGGCACTGTACATTTGCCCCCTCTGTCACCCGTCTCGGCGGCCCTAGAGTGGAGACAAAGAGATACAAAGAGAGAGACAGAGAGAGGAACAGACATACAGAGATACAAAGAGTGTGTGCTTGAGAGAGACAGACAGAGACAGAAATACAGAGATACAAATAGACAGACACATAGATTGCTGCAGAGTCGTGTACAGTGACATCAGATGGTCGTGAGAAAGCCACAGTAGAAATGCTGCTATCTCTTTTGTAGCCGACAATTGTTGCGTTAAAAGTGGATACAATCAGACACGCTTAATAAAGTCCTTGAAACGACGACAAGCATACTCGACATTCAGTCGTGCAATTAAGTCGTCAAACTGACGCCGTAAATCTCCGCAGAAGTGAAGATATGCCGCATCAATTCACGGCCTTCGCTCGATTTATGTCGATCTTCACCGCGCTTCCTTTCAATATTATACGGTACTCAAGAGTAGAGTGATTTTCTTGTCGAGTACTCGAGTTAATAGTTTGCGAATCTCCTTTGTATACAGCGTTTGCTTGCCATAGCGCCATAATTCCTTGTGCAGTTGAGTAGAGGGGCGCTATAGAAGTTACTAGTAAAAGCTCCACCGATAAGTTAATTTTAATTACCGGTTAGGACTGAAGCTATTTCCGATGCCCACAGCGTAAACACTGGGCTGGAAAATATGTTAACGTCGTATTTTGGTAGGTTGTCATACGTAAGGACAATGAAGGGAAGAATATGCCTAAGAAAGGACGGGGCCGCCATTAAGATAAGAATTGCGTCAGCTGTGAGGGCACAGTGAGGCTAAACCCGGACCTGTATTTGGGGGAAAGGTTGAGAATTAATTGGGGTCGTGGCTTTCCAAGGACCCGCCATGGATACATTAGAAGCCAGCCAGTTTCCCGGAAGGACCATCGGGTCTAAGAGACTGACGTATGTTTGGCCATCCATAGGTTGTGAAGGAGGAGGATCTACGTCATGACTTTTCCAGGGGCCATGTAGTCGACGATGTCGTAAAACGGTCGTAAAAGTCTATAATAGGATGAGAAGTCGTGAACAGTTCTTGCCCACGCTATTCATAATATACATGCACTTAAAATATATTTAGATCTGTATAATTATGGCTCAAAGCGCCCTACGGACACTTTGTCGTGATGGTCAGCCTATATTCGTGCCTCGCCGCTTCAAGCGCTTAAAAACAGAAATAGACATGCACATGTAGGATGATGATGACGTCATCCCGCGAATCACGGCAGACGTTGACGAAGCGCAGACGATGGTTAATTAATGAATAATTGCCGTCTGCTCTGTTCTTTCAGTGGTGGTTGGTGGGTGGTGTGGTGGGGTGGGTGGGGGGGATACGAGGGTTATTGCAATTTTATTATGAGCAATGACTCATCACCGTTGTTGAGGAAGTTCAAGGGAGAGTTCGATTCGCGGCAGACGGTTTTCGGGCTGACAAAAAACAAAATGGCCGCCCTAATTATCTGGCAGAACCGGCGCTAAATAAATGTTGGCGATTCGTTCGGTATGACTACTAGCGTAGCCTACTACTCCCACGGCGCTTTGTCATATGATTTCGCTAAGTAAATATGGCCTCATCAGTATATGCAGCTTGAAATTCATCTAGAGGTCTTAAAGCATAGATGGAAGCCCTTACGCAACACCGGCTGCCCTCAGATGCACCTGATACGTCCTTGCAAAAATCAATGCGCTATATAAGACCAGACGTGTGGAAAAGGCCGGCTTCCAGAGCCAAGGCCGGTATTATTCCAACGCTTGTACGCTGACTCATCGCAGTGTTTTTGTTCCATATTCTGGAAGATTCTGCATAATAATTAGCGTGGACTGCGTCCGTCTGTCTTGCTTTCGGGTAATGAACAAACAGATCGATAATCTCGTTTGCTCTATTTATCGACCAGATTCACAATCTGGCAGTTTGCCAATTCAGGGCTGAACGCGCAAACGACGTAAACAGGCTGTGCATTAATTACATCGCCCGACGGGAATGGTAACGAACAAACTGCACAGGTTGCGGTAAGAATTCGCATCACGTGATGAATTAAGTGCATTCTAGTAGTGGTTTCATTTAAAAGACGCTGTGTTATAAGAAAGATCATTAGCGTCGCGAACCTCTTGCATCCGGGTTTTGAACTAACACTACTTGGCACAAGTGCACGGACGAGCAATGGGCAGAAACCAGACGCATTCTTTCATATTGTATTCCGTGCAATAATAATTGTAAGAGGCGCAGTGCAACGCTGACGTTTGCAAATCACAGCGTGGCTGGCTGCTGGCGTAAATCCATAATCTGAAACCTACTACCTGCTTCTGCAAACCACGGTCTTGGCATTCAACAGCCTAGCGTAGGTGTTTCACAATTTCACACTGAAACCAACCTTACTCTTCCTTGTTCCAAACCCCAAGCACTAATTGCGACCCTGAACAATGCCATTTTCTTTTATTCTGATTTTATACCAACTCTGGCTGTGACCATGAAACCCTCAAACGCCATTGTTGTCCATGACCAATCTACAGTAGGCCTACGAACTCTAAACCTAAACATAACTAGTAACCACTTGCACTGTAAGCATCTATGAGACATTGAACCACCAATTGCGCAGACTCTAACCCTGAAATCCAGCGTACGTGTGACATTGAGGGGCAAACTATGAACCTAACTGATGCTTTACCTTCGCACGTAACAACGGGCAAATGTCCATATTATTCTTTCTACAACCTTTTGGATTTCTTGCACGTGCTGTACAGGCATCACATTCAGATTTGGTCAGATGAAATTTCAGAATGTTTTATATTAAGTCTTTTGTAAGGAATGTCACCTATGCATGAATGTCGTGTCGAACGAAACATAGACGTATAAACTACTAATTATACATTTCTTAAACTAATGCCTCACATGCTCCACACATTCCTAACGACAATTGCAGTCACAAGTTTTGCCCACTGGTTATGCAAATTCAATGCAAATTTGAAGAAATATTTTGGCAGCATCCCAGTAAAGCCTACGTTTTGCAATTATAAGTGGTTCAGTATAAACGTTGCATAGTTATGCTTGAGCTAGCCCTCCCCAATAATTTAGACTGGTTAGCAGCTAGGCCACTTTGTCTGGCTTCATTCTTCGGCCATTGAACCACATGCACCTTAGTGGCGATAAGAAAGTACAGTGATACTACTGTGTATATAGAATGCGTTCAGGGAAGACGCCAGATATTACAGGCATATATGACGTCAGCAAGTCGCGTCAGGGTCGGAAGGGTTAACCTATTCAACAGGTCGAAGAAGTTAAATGGAGAGATGAAGATATTAACTATTCCAAAGAATACTTGGCAGGTCATAAGGCAGGTCAAGAGCCAAATGGGCAGCACGTTAAATGACCTGCCACGTCCTACGGTGCTGCAGCCACTGCTTATCCTCCTCTACTTGCTATTAGCTAATAAATTATAATCTACCTGGAAGGGCGTTGGCTAAACCCATTTCCTTGTTTTTCTCTAATCCGATGCTACCGTGCAGTCTGACGTCAACAGGAAATATTTAAAGGATTCCTTTCCGAACAACTTTTCCGGCAAAAATCCAACGAACAGCGGATCCGGTTTAATCACAAGTCACGCCTCTTCTTCCACGGTTCCGTTTCCGCCCTGTCAACTCCGTCGTTGGAAATAATTCAACTGGTTAGATCATTAGAAGATAAGTTGCTACGTGGAAGCGCCGCCATTATCTCGTTCATTCCGCCTGCCTTACAATGAGACCCGCCATCGATCAAATCAGTGGACAGCATGCCAAACTGCTCGGTCCTTCTGTAGGATTCCAATCATACGCTATAGGCCTATGATATAGATCAATCTGTTGGATGGACCCTCATGATGATGTGGTGATGTGAAAGCCTGAAAGGAGAAGTTGTCGAGAGTTGTCCTACGCATGCGCATCAGATCTGGAAGTATGGCATAAAATTAGTGAGACATTGACTCCCAAGTCGTTCTCAGCAGAATGTGAAGTGCGCAATTAAGAAATTATCGGTGAAAGTCAAGCATAGAATGCTTATATTGCATATATCATACTTGCTGAGAAGATTTGCACTTCGTAAAATCTCTTCCTGCCCCGGATACAGCATTCGGTATTCGTGGTACGTCGCTTCCTGCTCTTTGGACCATCTGTCTGTTGTAATTAACACGGCATCTGTCTGTCTGTTTGTCTGTCTATCTGTTTGTCTGTCTGTCTATCTGTGTGTCTATCTGTCTCTTCGCTTGCTCTGTATCTGGCTCTCTCTGTACGTCATAGAGACAGAGTTAGACATACACATTTTGTCTATGTGCGCCTCTATCTCCTCCCCTACTACTTCTACCATCTCCTCTCCATGCACGGAAGATCTATAACCTCCTGCTACGTCGTACTCTGACAAACAATTCGCCGAATTCCTACAAAAAGTTCCCACCACTGCATTGAAAATTATGCATAATCATGGGTCTGTGAAAGCAGCCTTGGAATCCTAGACCAGATAGGTAATTATATCGGACTAGTTATACCATGTTAATTACACGTTTCGTGGGACTATAGCGTGCATAGGCTTTTAGTCGTCATCATCGTCGGAATGTCTGCTTCGTAATAATAATAATATGTGTCTGTTGACAGCGGCTATACAGTTTGGTCTGATTTAAATAGACAACTACTGCAAGGTCAGAGCCCAAAGTATGAGGCACGCTGAACATTTTTGCTATGCGGCACTCAATATTTATGTATGTGGCCTCCACGGCATCGCCTTGGACGCTCAGCTATTGCAAACTCGTCATGCATGCGCTTCAACGTTTTCGCTTGAGTCATCCGACTTGTGTACAGCTGCTGCTACGCTGTTGTCCCTCGAATTCCGCTTTTTGCACTGTCTTCAAATTACGTTTCCATATCATTCTAAGTTTTCTGCTAATCCTTAACGATTATCCAAGTTGCGTAGGCTATATCATTTCTGAACTCTAGCGGGGGATCATTTCTCTCTTTCTCTCTGATTGTAATAGGTTTCGCCTTTCACTGAAGGAATTTTATTTCAAGCCGTTGAAACAGTCGGATAGGCCTATATTTTTTGATCTCTATGATGTGATACGAAGTGTTAAAATTCCTAATAAATTCATGCCCCATGGATACTAACTCGTGTTGCAAAAATTACTTCACTTTCATATATTAGAGTATGTTACCATGGGTACTTGGCATAAATGTTGGGGCAACATACCCCCTTTCTCAGAGCAATCATGAATACGCTGTTCTTTCTCCACCACCTGCTGGTCACTTATGATGACTTAACTCTTTCTTCGATTCTCTTCATACCTCCGGAACGTCACCATATCTTAAGTTTTCGTATGTACCCTCCTGCCTCACATATCTCGCTTTCCCACCCTAACTAACTTCATGTTAAAACTAGTCTAAGATGTACGTTAGGCCTACTAAGTAAATCGTGGCATTTGTTTGAAAGTGAACATTCTAAAGCATCCTTGGAGTAATATTAGTTATATTGATACAATTTATATCAATTGTCAAATTTGTCATGCATGGTTTACAATTAGGCCTTCAATTATATGTATACGGCCTTTGTGGAGATTCAGCTTCAACTTAGCAGTAACAACATCCAAATTGGACATCCAAATTGGAATATCCAAATTGGACATCCAAATTGGAACATCCAAATGGGAACATCCTATGAATGTTCATCAGTTTGAGTTCTCCCGCCCTTGTTGGTAATCACTTCGACCCTCTTTTGAATGGTCGTAGCGCCTCGTAGGTGTCATAATCTTGGTGTCATCATCTTGGTTCTCAAGTGGATACAGGCGACTGTCAA
Source organism: Lumbricus terrestris (assembly GCA_949752735.1). Taxonomy (NCBI): domain Eukaryota; kingdom Metazoa; phylum Annelida; class Clitellata; order Crassiclitellata; family Lumbricidae; genus Lumbricus; species Lumbricus terrestris. Next base: position 1,094,617 of record OX457039.1, read on the forward strand.
TTTAATCATCGCTTGGGTGTCTAACGCTTCGGCTGCCAAGAGATTTCCTTAAAGATTACTAACAGAATATTTTCAGGTCTTGTGTACATATATCCTGTTGTTGATGTCGTCGAACACTGTTTTAATGCCACCCACTCGTGCGTGATTAATCGGGGCAGTAAACAGACCATAAATACCTTTCGGTGTGTATTTGCATTCAAGCTGCGGGCAAATTCTAGTCCTTTAAACGAAGAGAGAAGTCACACGGGTCCTGTGAAATTGGCATTGCGGGGCATTTCTCGAGGTTTATACAATTAAGAAAACCGTGGTAGGCTGTGACATCTGACCGGCCACCGGGGAACGAATTGAGCAGAAGAAAATAATATGAAATACCTGTACAATGAATGGTTACATGCCAGAACACATGCTGCGCACAGATATTGGCAACCTTTTGTATAGACTTTCGGGTCTTTTGGTCTTGCAATATGTGCCGTGATGACTTACCCTTGGAGTTAATTAACCAGGGTGAAATTAAATGCAAACTTTAATTAACGGATGTAATTAAGTGGTCTAGGCATAGTTTCCAGTGAGTCACCGCAGTCATGTCATATCATATTAACAATCGAGTGAAAAGGAAAGTAGGCCTGTAGTCGATATACAGTCGAAGTATTGTTGCCTGTATTATCATTGTCGGCCTTGTATATAAATTTACGACCTCGACACATGTGATATCGGACGGTTGTACCACGTGTTCGTGTGCAACAAGGATTGCATTGTCAATATACCAGTCACCTAGGCTATAAATAATATAATAATAATATACACAGCAAGCGCTCGCACATTAGGACAACGTGGCAAAGAACATCGTATGTGTGTGTGTGTGTGTGTGTGTGCGCGCGCATGTGTGTTTGTGTGTGTTTGGGGGGGAGGCTATGTAGGATAAGAATTGCCGGGGTTGGGTTCGGGAGCTTCAACCCACCAGTCTTGTTAATTAAGATCACATAATTGAGTCTTTACTGCATATTAAAAACTCCTCGTGGATCAAGGTCTGCCCCCACCTCCGTTATTTTTCTACAATTCTGGCACTGGCCGATGATCGTAATCCTACAAGGTTATTGTGAGCCCTATTCTGTCGAATTTACACCAGAACCTTCGTGCAGTCTTTGTACAGTTAGCTTATCAGTGCTGTTACTGAAACACAAGAGTCTAGATTTTCGAAGATGCAAATCCAATCGGAATTTGAACCTGGTACTTCATTAGGGTCACGGCAATGAAATGGGCCAAGTGCAATGCTTGCATATGCGCTCGCCCACCTGAAGTAGACATAGGCAGACACTGACTGAACCGATGGGTAAAACTCTGGTCTAATTTTTCAGAGCCGACTCTGGTCGATTTATTCAAGTGTTCTCACTGCGCAATTGTTTACAGAGTCCAGTTGAGCAAGTAGTAGTCTATCGGTGCAGCAGCGCTTAAGGTGCGCCAGAATACACAAATTAGACATAAAACACACACAAACATGCGTGCATATGATCATGATTCTAATATCATCGTGAGTCGAGTGTTATATGCGGAAACAGGTCATTTGTTAAGATTGACTCACTATATGAAGTGCTTGCTTTGCTGGAAATTGAGACGATGATGTATTTTGGTACACCACGCTCTGCCGGCAGGTCACCGCACGTGTAGCCTACCTTATAGGGGGTTGGTGGGTGGGGGGTGTAGAAGTGTTTGGACATGTTTAATGTTATGAGGCTTCTACGTATAATTATTCGGTGATGTTTGCGAGAAAAGCTCGACATCGATCAGACCAGTGAATTGCACATCCGTTGTAAATGGTGAATATTAGTCATTGACAAAGCACACTATACGTAATATATTGAACGGGTGTATTATACTTTCATATTCTCTTTACTGTATGACTCTTAGGATTGTGGTCTGGTGTGTAAAAATCGTCTGACACAATCAGGTCTACACACGCATCGTTTTTTTAACACCCGTTCTACTCCGACAATAGATGCTTAGGTGAATGTTGATGTATAGAATGTGGCGTCATAATTATATATAGGTAATCTGAGGCATCGGTTCCCCGTATCTGCGAGAACTCTGTTGATCAACCTTGCTTGTCCAATGTCAATCCACATTTCGGTCGGCGGACCAAACTGAGCTGCTGGTTTCTCGCTGGCGGTCTGCTATCCACGATTCTTGATCTTACAACCTGGAGTGGCCTCCCTGTTACATTGCGCTTAGTGTCCGGGAGCCACTCCACTCTGTCCTTCAAGAATCTCATGAATACTTCCCTATTTAGAGGTGGTTGGGCCAGGGTCCAGGGAGCGCCTCTGAGTAGCCTACCTCGAAGAAGCTAGATGTAAAACTTCCTAAATAATAGTAATAACAAGCTACTCGGCTACAGTGGAGTTTTTAGCCCCAGACCTGGAATGGGAGACAAACCCCCTCTCTGGCAGACTCACATCATCGTAGATATGCAGCCCCCGTTTTAATATGTAGCCGTGGTTGGGTCGGGAGCGCTTCTGAGTAGATACTCTTGAAGAGGCGCTATATAAATGTCTGAAATGAATGAATGAATGTAATATTGATTGAAGACGAGGCATTGTGAGCCTGACGTCATTTACTTTACGCATTTTCGGCATTTCCTTATCTTTTTTTCAAACTAATAATTTGTGCAAAACGGATTGATACACTGTGGGTAACTGAGCGGATTGATACACTGCATGTGGGGTAACTGTGGCGACCGGAAATGCTTGCGGCTTGACACGACTTTCGTCGGAAGCGGATGGCATGCTGGCCGCCATATTGCAGTCATGCGCGTCGGTGCGGGCACGCATCAAAGCAAAAGTGGAGAATGTGTTTTGTAGCGACTAACGTAATGTATATCAAAGTAGAATCGCCTAAGTCAATTCCACCGATTACGGTATATTTGAGCAATGTCGTCACGCTTAAGTTCCTCTATTGTTCCGATTTATTCAGTAGTATGCCGGTGGGTCTGTTGTTCGCGTTTCTTTTCTTGTGCGCGGAGGCTTTTTGTGCCTCGAGAAAGAGTGAGTGTTTCGCCGGAAGCAGCTTAAAGTGTTCGGCCACTCACAGAGCTCGTATCGCGCGCAAGAACATTAATGTGTCGGTTAAAAATATCTTCAGTGACTTGTCAGTGACTAATTCACATTTCGTATCGTTCGTACAACACACAGATCTGATCGATTTTTTAGGATTAGTTGCAAGCTGCAACCTGCTGACTAATAGCTATCTGTAGCAACTATAGTTTTCATGCTCAACGCGAGTGAAACGCAAGCGGTAATGTGAAAATCTACTTTTTTACCAGCTTGTCTAAGTTTTTATTTCTGGTATATCGTGTGAGAGTGATAATGCCGGGTATCATAGGCGCAACCACCCTATGGGACCCACGGGACGCGTCCCCCCAACTTTTGAGTGGTCTCCTAACTTTATTATTATGGTCCCCCAACTTTTAGGACGTGATTCATTATGGTCCCCCCAACTTTTAGGACGTGATTGCGCCTATGCCGGGTATAGTGATTAATCTTAATTTTGTGTTCATTTATTTGTTTTGTTTAGAACTTGCGCATGTTGGTGATGGGTAGCTTGATGCGAGACCAGAGATGGCTAATAGTGGACAAGTCGTCTCCACCATCTCCTCTCATCCCATTCCACCAGCGACAGAACAATCGATCTCCACTCGAATCGCCTCCCATTGCCAAGAAGCTGCCCAAGGTCAGAGACGGTAACCTATTCTTTGGTCAGATGTTCGTTGAAATGCCTTCCGCTTCCTCGTCTCCAGTTTTCCAGGACGCCCTGGAGGGCAAAGAAAATCGTTCCATACTAAAGAAGACGGGCTCCAGGAGCCGCACCCTACGGACGGCTGGAAGGCGAGTGGACTTTGACCAGGATGTCGTTGTCTACCACTTCGATCGCGTCGAGGGAGGGCACGTCTCTCTGGAGAGCCAGAGACTCGCCTCTTCCGATTCCAAGGATAGGAAGGAGTTCGTCAATCGGACCCTCCAGGGTCGCAACCGACCCATAACACCAGACTCGCACTCTCCAAGGATTTCCCCGTTCAACAGCCGAGAGCCGCCGATACAGTACGCAGTACCACTCCCGACAATGACGACACAGTACCCAGAACCATTTCTGGCTACGACGTCACAGTATGACGGCATCTCACGCTTGTCATCCTTCGACCAGTCATCGTTTGGCGCAAATACAATACCTGAGCGAAGGACCCACTCGACAACGGGGGCAGTTCAAGAACGCCCTGAAGACGACGGGGGACTGGGAGTGACGCCCGATGTAGACTTTACGTTTTTCGAGGACGAGCAGCACAGGTTGCGGCTCAAGTTTACGATTGCCCTGGGCGACGGAGTGGCCGCTAACGACGTCCTGGTGAAGGCCAACACGAACGGGAACAAGGTCCGCCTTGTCGGCACGAGAACAATAGGTACGTCTCGACAGGGGACGATCATACGGCAAGAGTTTACAGAGCGATATCAACTGCCAATGGACGTCGACCCCTACATGATCACAGCCCGAATGGACAATAACGGTAACCTGTACGTTGAAGCGCCGGTCATGACCCCGGATCGAAAACGAGCGCTGGCCATTGAAAGGCAGACGATCAGTGACGCCAGAATTGGCGCCATTTCGTCAGATTTCGTCTTATGACGATAAACATTTGGTAACTGAAATATCACGCGATTTATTCTGAGAAGAAATTCGTTAAAACTTACTCGAAGTGTTGTTGTCGTAATGGCGGTCATTGCTGGCAGTTTGGCAAACTTGCAGCTTCAGTTTTGATGACGTCGACGAAAACTTGCGATCAAGAGAGTACAGCTTCGTTGTTTTGCGGCAGCGTAGCGTTGAACGCCACCTGGCGCCTGCCGGTCGAAATGCGTCAGAAGCAGGAAAATATTGCCTGTTAGCAACTATGCAGCGTCTCGTGCCAATCATAGATATATAATTAGGTTTATTATATCTATGGTGCTGATAGTTACGATCCCAGTCGAAGGAACGAGAAAAGACAGCTTTGCGGATTTTGATTGGACATTGAAACGGGCATTTTCGTGTGTACACCATTGTGTGTTACAGACAGTAAACGGGTGTGCCTGCGTTGCGTAAACTGTGAAAGAACACGATATTACTGTTATAAAGATAACAAATTTACAAGTGTGCAAGCGTGGTATTAGTGTTAGAGCAAACTGCAATGCTGAGTATAAATAGGCTCTTTCTACCGTCTTCTCAAGACCTTTCTCTTTGACCAGACCTGGGTTGGGAGCGCCTCTGAGTAGAGATCTTGAAGGGGCGCTATAAAAATTTATGTGATTGATTGATTGATTGATTGATCATGCGAAATCCTACCACTTTTAGTTTTTACTGTTGCCATTCGCAAGGTGGCGCTTCTTAATAAGGTCGACCGTTCTTTTATGTAGCAATGCTCTTCTTATAGGCGTTGAACGGAGTTTGTTAGAAATTAATATAGCTTCAGTTGCAACAGTTTTAATGGTGTTGTAGACAGCAGATGAAATCATTAGCATAATCTAGTGCTTAGCTTTCAGCTTCCAGGATCGTTGACGTCAGCATTCAATGTTAGCTTTAAGGCAGATAACAATGTTCCATTAAAAGTTGTCTCGTTGGCACAAATTGTGTGGCAATTGAGGCCTACCAAATCCTTGGTACTAGACTTTTTCGTGTTGGTTCCGCAGTGGCTGGTTGTGGGTAACGTTATCAGAGAAATAATGGTTACGAGGCACATGCACTTTTAGCAGGCGTGTTGTAAGTACTGCGTGTTGTGAACGTTCGAGAATTTGTGGAATTTGTTGATGAGCATGATGGAGAAGATGTGTTTCGGTGTGTTTTTTTGCACGCAGATGGGCGTATTATAGATGCCAATCATTTAACAAAGATCTCTTGCTGTTCTGATTTACGACCTTAGCCAAACAGTTGCAGCTGTGTTTCAAGGAGAAAATTGTAAAAATGTTTCTGACTTAGCTGACTGCTTTAACGACCTAAGTGTTGCAAAGATGTTCTAGGGCTAAATAAATTCATTAGATTGTATTTTAGTCGATTTATGATTTTTTAGTTGTGAAAGGTTTTGGAAAGGACTTTTATAAATTTGTAATAATGTTGAATTTTCTGACTGCGAGTAATTAAAAATTAACCTATTTTAAATTGGTTGAATCTGTAAGGCAATTGTGACTAACTGTAACTAATCAAGGAAAGAAGCAATTTAGAAATGAATTATCTTGGAATTATGTCAATAATTGAAAGCGGTATTAAATGTGTGTTGGATGTGTGTAGACCTAAGTTAGATTTCATTATCATCATCACCAACCTCTGTCGATAATAGTTTTATTATCATTGTTGTTAGCGATGTCAGATTTTTTTAACCGCTGAGGATGGCTTTGTTCTTTTTGCTTTTCTGGCTTAAGATAAGCCTTTTATAGATTTTGCACTTAATTTCTTTAGAATTAGACACAAGAAAACTGGTGTTTGTTTCTCAAAATATACTACAATAGCCCATCCAGAGCAAATTGACACAATTTTAACATCAGGTTTTGAGGCTGATATTTGGGGAATTCTATTTCTTTTCTTTAAACCTTGTAGTGCAACGATCTGTGAAAAGAACCTGTAATCTATCGTGCATTCATATATTGAATGGTTAAGTCAATGTTATGATGCATCTGTTTTTACACAAAAAGCTGTGTTTAATAATATCAATACTACTACAATATGGTCAATGTTATACTATCACCACAACGGTTATAACTTAGTTTGGCTGGCATATCTGGAAATTCAGTCACGTGGATCGTGATTGGTTGGCCAAAAGTAGTTCAGATCCGTCACATCATCTGTGATTGGCTGATGGATGTTGTTGCTATGGGTTCTGCTTTTACGAGGTAACTAGGGAAACCTTCACCTAATTTCTTGCTTTTTGGACGAAGTTCCAATAAGTCGCTCTTCACACAACCTTTGTAATAATACGGTTTACGTGCGAAAACGTTCTCGATGTTTCTAGCTTTGGTTTGCTGATTGAACGTTAATGGTGATAACAGTTGCCTGACTGATATTGCGCGGAGAATATTCAAGATTTTCTATTCTAGTTTTTCGATCAGAGATTAACTTCACGAAGAGATAATTATTATGATTATGTGCTGGTCTGCATTTCAATGTTTTTGCATCGTGACTTGGAGAGTTTGTGAAAGCAATGTTTCGGCTTTGTTCGTATAGTTTTCATGAGTCGGTATTTTGATCGTATTTCAAGATGATACATTCGATTATTATTTAATAAACGCTGTTTTATAAAATCTGCTGTTGTGCTGTTTAATTAATCTTCACAATTGAGACGCCCGTCATGCAGTGTTTCGTTTGCAAAGCTGCCATATCACACTTCAATCTGCGTTTGTGTACTCGGGTCTGTTTTAAAGGAATATTTAGAACTGCACAACTCCTTTCCTTTCCCATCTTCAATGGTAAATTACTTTCAATCGGAGGACAATGACCTTTTTGCTAGTTTTAACTGTATAGAAGTACTTGTACAACAGCACAAATCCATTTAGAACTGCACATTTAGTGTTCAACTGCACGTTAAAAAAATCCCTGCATAGCATCATATTATAGGAAAGAAAGCGGAATACACCTAGGCCTATTAATATTGATGCTGGAACCATCGCGAGAAGTACGCCGAGAATCATAATTGCCTAATTTGCAGTTTTCAACAAAAGTCATCATGAAGAGACCGAGTAATTTCGATTGTATTAATTTTTTGGGGTCTTCCATCGGAATTGAATTTCACCATCAAAGAGGAAATTCGAGGCCCCAGCACAAATCCTATCCTTAGCTTCCACTCCGCTCCTGGACTTATCGCTGCCAGTAGACCTACACCCAGAACAAACAATTAGGCCTAACTACTACGAGTCAAAGATCTCCTCCACAGTGGCGTAGCAATAGGGCGTGCAACCTGTGCAGTGCACGAGGGCCCCCGGCTGTCAGGGGCCCCCCGAGGTCAGAGTAATTTTTTACTTTAAGGATATTCAGAATGTATTCAAACCTACATAGGCTACATCTACAGCGTACACACACAGTAATTTTTGGGTTTCAGCCGGAATGTCCATGATTAGGCTCAGTGATGCCACAGCTGGGTTTTTTCCACTAGATCTGGGTTTTTTGGCCTTCGTCTGGGTTTCTGGTTTTTTTTCGGCAAGATCTGGGTTTATTTTGGTGAGTTGACATTTTGTACTTACAACACATGATTATTCTGTGAAATTCAATGTAAAATGCATGGTTGTGATACATAATTTTTCCACTAATTTTAATTTTAAACTCCATAATCAAGATCTCATGTTGTCAATTCACAAATTATTTATAACCTGAAGAATAGTTCTGCACAGAAATAAACCATTTTGACATCTCAAAATAGGTCAGGTTAAAGTAAGTAGGCCTAAGTATATACTTTATTGAACCGCCTGCAAACGCACTGCGGGAACAATGTACAAGAACAGAATAGTTAATGCAAGTATACAATCAAGACAAATAGAAACATGCAATTCAATAAACACATTATACAACTACATAATAGACATGTTGTGAACTATACAGGAGAGAACTTAGGCTAGACAGGAAAAAAATATATTGTCACTTGAATAGCATCCGTGTTATAATATAAAGCCACATCTGGTAAGTGCGTCTGCATGAGGAATCTCACGGTTATGAGAACGAGGACGGAGTGAGTAGGTAGCATTTTTAATAGGAGGTAATAGAGGAGCAAGGACGTGGCTTGGGTTGTAGAGTACAAAAGAGAAGAGGGAGGAATCAGTGGCGGCGCCAGCCGCTTTTTGTAGCCAGGGCATAGCCAGGGCAGTCATACAAATGACCAGGGCAGAGGGCGAGTCGAGTGCTCCGTAGTACGGGCTTACATAGGCACATAATTTTTGCGCTACCGTGCTTGCCATAAATCATACATCTTACACTATTAGGGTCGGCTGATCAGAGGATCAGATGGGTGAAGCCCTAAAACCGAACACTTTTTGACATTTGGAAAGTAAATCTTATAAATCTTATACAGGGTGGGCCATAAATGGCCATCCCTATGGTTTTTGTCAAATATCTTGGCCAGAAGTTTTTTTTACAAAATATATCATATTTTACAGGCCTAAAGACAATTCATATATACGCACAGTGGCCAGATTTCACCACAATATTCAAACAGAACAAAAGTTACATAATTTTTAGTGAGATCGTCACTGATTGTCAGAGCAAGCGGCGATTATAGCTTTATCTCCAGGACCTTGCTCATGAAGTGTATCAAGACAAATTTTGTCTGCCATTGACACATTGGGCGCTTTAATTTGATAGAATTTTCGATTTGATTATTTTAATAACAAAATTATTAAACTGAAAAATTCTTTTATAATTTACCAACCGACAGTCATCTTGCTAAATGATGCCACAGCGACGTGCAGCTATGCTGGTAGCAGTGGTAGGTCTACCTGTTTTTTCCTAAATAATAATAATGTTGCTCTCTCTGTCAATAATATGCTTTTTTACACCAATGATTTGAGATGTTACTTAATAACATCGGTTTTTTGGTACTTTTTACTGGGTCATGTTTCTGAATCGTAAAAAAAACAGTAGGCGGCAGCTCGCTAAAAGTGATACAACTTGTGTTCTGTTTAAAATATTTTAATAAAATCTGGACATAATGTGTAAATATGAATTGGCCTTAAGCCTATAAAATTTAATTTAAAAATTCCTAATTTTTGCCAAGGTATTGGTAAGAAACCTAGGGATCTTTTTTATGGCCTACACTGTAGACTAATCTCACTGACTTAGTGAAGCACCGCAAATCCTCTTTCGAGTAGCATTTCGAAAGCAAAAAGTTCAGCAAAAAAGTTACTGAGTCAGGAAGGACTAAGGTCTAAGGAAACGCAGTGTTGGGTAAACAGCCACAAAATTGTTCCCTTCCAGAACTTTTGCCCTACCTGAATTTTTGCCCAGCCAGAATTTTTGCCTGCCAGAACTTTTTCCCTGTCAAATTGTTGCCCTGTCAGAATTTTGCCCTGTCAAAATGTTTGCACTGCCAGTGCTTTCTCTCCCAGAACTTTTGCCCTGCCAGAATTTTGCCCTGCCAGAACGTTTGCCCTGCCAGAGAGCGGACGGACGGACGTGAACAGTAAGAAGCAATATATATGCCCGAACAAATTCTGGCATGGTAAAATTTCTGGCAGGGCAGCGACCAGGGCAACGACCAGGGCAAAGGCTTTTTTGGCAGGGCATTTGCCCTGCCATGCCCTGGCGTAGCGCCGCCACTGGGAGGAATCAGCGTGACCACAGAGGTCATCGAACGACTTCTGGTCGGCAGGAAGAAAGTTGAGCCGCACCATTTTCCGTAATATTGCATTAATACACGCGCGCTGACCAGAATTAGCAAAGCCAAACCAAGCAGGGGAGGCATACTTAAGGCGAGCCAAAGTGGTGGCCTGAACTACATCATGCAAGCGTGTCCCGGAGAGGCCATGAGCTACAAGAACACGAATCGCATAGAGCGATTGACAAGCCTTAATGCAAATCCGGTCAATATGGGGGTCAAAACTAAGTCTATCCGTTAAGGTTACTCCAAGAATAAGAGACTCAGAAACTCTACTTATTCCAGGTATAGGTGAGGGGAGGTTGAGTAATTTAGAGCGCGGACGCCTAAAGATCATCTCTTTGGATTTATTGGTGTTGAGTTTAAGATTACAAGAAAGTGCCCAATTTGCAATATTTTCAAGTTCAAAAGAAGTGGTATCTATAGCGGAGGCAGGTATAAGAATGTAACTGTCGTCAGCATATTTCAGCAACCGATTAAAGCAGTGAATTGGTTACTCGTCTCTTTCCTTGTAAAGCCGTATTACATAATTATATAACATGCATAATACAGTTATACACAGTAAGTCAGGTTCCATCCTCTAGTGGTATAGGCCTAATAGCCAAGTTGTTGCAGAGTAGGCCTATTATGTTCTAGGTGGTTAAAACGTTGGATTGTTGGTTTATTAAGAAAATTTGGCTGGAAACCTCGGACAACTTTAAAACTTTGCAAACTTAAGCCACGTGTGTTCTGTGCTTACGATTCTGGAATACTCGACCCGCTGCGCATGCGCACACGAATATATCGATTAAGCTTATTGTCAGTATGGATGCCGAGTCTCTGACAACTTTGACAATTGTTGATATTTTTAAAGTTGTAATTACATTTAATTCGACTCTTTTGACGAACATTTTGTTAACCCTCATACGAACAAGCTAAAAATCAGTTCAATTTGAACAAAGGGGGCCTAAAATAGCCTATATAAATAGTCTGGGTTTTTCTGGGTTTTTTTCATCAGGAAATCTGGGTTTATTTCTGGAACCTCAGTGGCAACACTGATTAGGCTACCTTATTACAAATATCTTTACTCTTTGCCGGAAGTAGTTGTACTGACGTATAAACATATTTGTGTCATGTTCTACGCAGACGCGCTTAAAATTCATTATCTTTTTAGTGAAATTTATAAAAGATAGCTGTATAGCCTATTTACTTGGAAATTGTATATCTTTAAACTCTAGGGCTGCCAACCGTCCCGGATTCGCCGGGACAGTCCCGGAATCGGCCCTGTGCGTCCCGTGTCCCGGATTGATCCCAAATTGTCCCGGAATTTGCTGTAGAGGTATGCTACACAAAATGTTCCTATTTTGACACTGCACTCGACAAATTATACGAAGATTTTGCATTCTGTGCTCTACCAGACCTTACTCTTATGATTGAAAATCGGATGTTATAAGCGTATACAGCGCTATAGGTTGAAGTCCTCATAACTTTGCACTCCACTGACACTCATTAGCATTAATGTGTGCCAAAGTACGCCAGTCCATTGCAAGCGCAATTTACGATGATGTTCAGCTACTTCAGCATTTAAGCTATAGATGACCTGTTCTCTAACAATTGCAATTTCCAGAGCACCAAACTTGTTAAAGCGGAACTGTTGGCAAAAAGTAAATTTTGGCGTGGCATGCGCTGATTTCTATGGCTATATATGTGCTCAATGCTGTGGAACTGCTTAAGCTTCAGCAGAAGAATACGTTTTAGAGTGGTCATGCTCTATGTGCATTAAATGACAATAATATTAAAGGTTTGTTACAGCTGCATGCATGACAAATAGTTGTACAAGCCTCGGTTGTATACTGGTAGGCCTACCCATGGCATGAGCTTCGCTCGTTCTAGGTTCGTGAGTGTATGATTAGGCTACATTGGTAAAGCTCTCTTCTTGAAGTTGGTTATTTTAAATTTAGGCCACGTCTTTTGAAAAGTTATCTGCAATTAGTAACGACTATTTTCAGTGGATTGTTTGTCCTGTGTCAAGATACACAATATTTGTTACATTTATATGCAGTAATACGTATTGGACAGTGTAAATTGGTAATGACATATCGAGTGACTGCGGTTGTCCCGGAATGGCAAAATCAAAAGTTGGCAGCCCTATTAAACTCTCGAACGGCACTCTTTCTGTCCCCTAAGTTATGCCCAAGTCTTATTTAAGTGGCGCTGCTAAGCGACAAGCACGAGAAGAACCGGTAAAGAAGACCGCCAAAATGCAATACAAAAGTCGCATTTATGATGCCTGCTGAGAGCGAGCTTGCACCGACGACTACATCAGACACGGAGGCAGAATCGAATTCCGGTTTCATCAGTGCAGAGATGGTGGTTGACATAGATATTGACACTGAGCCAAGTAGGCCTCGAACTTCAGAGGCTACGGTAGCAGTTACATCACCAACAGGGCTTAAATTGTGGCTGGACGGTCATGGACGGTGTCCATCAGTGTTATTTTCGTTCAGAAAATCATTTCTATTTTAGTTTTTATTTAGTTCTTCATCAATCATTTCAGTTTAGTTTTAATTTTAGTTTTACTTCTGATGATAATTTTAGTTTTAGTTTAGTTTTTATTCATAAAATCATTTTAGTTCTCGTTTTCGTTTTCGTGAACTAATGACTAATCTTTTTTCCTTCGTTTTCGTTCACGAAATTAACCTTTTGGAGGTGAGGTGAAGCATTAGAACGTTAATTTGTGATGAGGTGGGGTATGACATACAGGGTTAACAAGTGAGTGACGTTCAGCAGGCTTGCGCAACAAGAATTAGTGTGGTGAATGAGGGGAGAGCATGGCAACTGGAAAAGATGAGGTTATTTAAACAGGAATTTGAAACTGAGCCATAATATTAGCATAGTTCAGATGGAAAGTAAGTACCACCCTCACCCACTGGGTTCTAATACCTTTAATAGTCCAGTTGGGGTAGGGTGATAGCAATGTTAAATGGGATCCATTCAAGCGTGTAATTTTAAAGTAAGTACCAGGGGCCTTTCGGTCTTTCAGATTACACAATCAAGCAAGTTCCTTCATTCTTGTGTATTATAATTTTAGTCAAATTCATGGTTCATAAAGCACTTGATTTTATTGTTTAGCTGGTCTACCTGAGTTTGTCTGGGTCTCGAGAATTTGCCTATCCTGTGCCTTTACATTACAGTATCTCGCGAATGTATTGATTATATGTTACGACTTAAATGATAGTACCGTGTGTGCAATTTTTTGTGCAAAATTTGAAAAATTATAGTTTTTAGTTGCTGCATGTTTATTATAATTATTGTCTTGCATAAACTGCCATATTATACCATGATCTTATTTTCTAATTATAATTTTATTATTTATTATTATAATAATTATGATTATGATACTATCACGTGATATTATAATGTGCACAACTTACGGTTATGTTATAGGCGGATATTTAGGTCGATAGGGGAGACGTAGGTAATTGTTAGGCAACAGTCTGAAGTCTTAAACCCCAAAGTTTGTGATAAGGGGACGGAGATGCTTGTATCTCCCAATATATCATAAATATTTCATAAATCTTATTAAAAATTTATGCAATGTTATCCACTGTTTATCCATAATGAACAATTTTGTTAAGACGACAGCTGTCATTACAGGGTGTGTAAATTAAAACACAATTCTTAGAAGATGGGAGGGGCATTTATTGAAATCTTATATAACATCACTGAGCACTAAAATCATGAGTTATTTTTGCAAAAATGACAACTTTGAAAGTCACGATGCACTGTGCAAATCTCAAAAATTTTAAGTAATTGTGAGGCAACAAAAAAAATTAAATTCTATGACTATCAGCATTGAAAATGAGCAATTTGATTAAGATGACAGCTTAAAAACTACCATTACAGTATGGAAATTAAAAAATAAAACAATGGGGAGGGGCATTGAAATCTTACATCATTTCTTTCAGAAATGAAATCATGATAAATTTCGCTAAAATGACATCCTAAAATTATACCACTGTAGTGTGGGAATACAAAATTCTATGTTGGGGAGGAGGCACATCCCATGCCCAAACTCATTGCCCTGCTAGGCCTATGTTGAAATCTGAAATCACTCTTTTTTTCAGCACGGAAGTAATTGAGTTATTTTGCAAAGTTGACATCTTAGAATGATACCATAATAAACGTGGAAATCAATTTTTTTATAATAATTACTGTGAGTATATTCATTGAAGTTTAGACCACTCTTGTCAGCAATGAAATAGTAGCCTATAGCAATTTTGCTTTAGATAACAGTTTAAAATGCTGCCATTGCAGTTTGGAAATTAGAAAGTTTCTGATGTGGAGGGGTACATCCCCTCCCAAAGCCCCTGCCCTCTCGGCGCCACGAGCCTCGGAGATTTTCCGCCGGATGCTCGCCTTTCCCCAGAAACCTTGATCTCCAGAGAAGGCACTAGAAAAGACACAGGTTATTGGGGGAGGGGCTAGATTAAACAATGGTTATTAATTCTGCCACTTGCGGGCAGAGAAGGACTAAGATCCTTTGTTTTATCTAAACAAATGGGAAAAGACATTATTTTTGTAAGTCCTAAACCGTGTTTTTCAGAAGTTTTCATGACTTTATCGCTCATAAATACAGCTGGCAAACAAGAGCCTGAAACGCGCTCTAGCTGATGCCAAAAGTGAAAAACGCATTAGTTTCTGGGGCTCCGCCTCAGACCCCGCTGGGGGAGCTTGCGACGCTCCCTCAGACCCCCCTAGTCGGCATTGATTTGGTGCCTTCGGCACTCGCTGCTTCGCACCTTCGGCGCTTACAATAATAATTCTGAGCACCCCCCAGGAAAATTTTCTGGTTGCGACCCTGCTTGAGGGAAAGATTCAAGTGTGCATGAGGGACCGAGTTAGGTAGATAAGATAGAACTGAGGTTAATTAAAGAGGAATTGGCCAGCTGAGTCATAAAGTGTATTGAGGTCGAAAGAGCAACCTTCCACCAATCGCTTCTGTGTGGCTTACAAAGACGAGTAGAGAGGTATAGCGACACAGTATAATTTATGGCCTATTTATGCGCATCGTTGAACGGTTTCGCGCTCAAAAATTCCCGCAAAGTAGATAGGCATAGCTGTATTTTCTATAGTTTTCGTTCAGGATTTCAATATCGTTCTCGTTTTTATTTTGTTCTAGATAATTCTTTCTCGTTTTTATTCAGTTTTAGTTCACAATTTCTTTCTAGTTCTCGTTTTCGTTTTCGTGAACGATTGCCTATTCTTTTTCGTTCTCGTTTCGTTCTCGTTCACGAAATTAACACTGGTGTCCATGCACTTATTTTGAAATCTGAACGCCGTCCAGCCACTTATTGGAGAGCACAGCCTGGAAAGGTAAGGAGCGTCCAGGCACTTCTTTTCTCACACTTTAAGCACTGATCACCAATGGATTCAGGCTTGACGCCTCAAAAGTGGTGGATATTTTTTGCACAAGAGAAGGCACGCAAACGAGCATTTCAGCATTTTGGATTTAGACCCCCGTAGTAGGTTAGCTGTAGACTTGATTGAGTCATTTCACACTTGCCAAATTCGTTACATTTTCCCGCTCTTTTAATCAACAAACCCAGCAGCTTGGAGAATTTAAGTAGGCCTAGGGCCTATGGGTGATTGATGATTAATACTTCAGGAGATGAAGCAATTTTGTGATTACTTTTGTACATGGTGTTCTAGTTCAATTTTTGTCTGCTGATATGGAGAAGAATATGTCTCATCAGATAAATTTGTTAAAATAATACAAATGTGGTTAGTTTATTTTCATTTAAATTTGGTGTTAAATATGCAAATTTCGAAAAGGAACCAGGCGTTTTGCACAGCTTTGTTTGAAATCGAATGGGGTTTCAAGCATTTAAGGGCCCACCACCTAAGCTCTGCACAAGGGCCCCCAAAGACCTTGCTACGCCACTGCTCCTCCATACGTCACGATACTGCTCAATCTCCTCCTCCTATCTTCACCTCTACGGACTGCCGCTTCACTGCTCTCTCCGAGATTACGGACATTGATATTCGCCGTCTGATCCTCTCCTCGCCACCTAAGTCTTCGAAGCTGGATCCTCTTCCTCCGTTCCTTATCCAGGAATCGATCGACATCCTTCTGCCGTTCCTCACTCTTCTCTGCAACACTTCGCTCCGTGAAGGGGTCTTGCCGTCTTCCCAGAAACGCTCGATCATCACTCCTATCCTTAAGCAGCAGACACTGGATCCGGCTGTTCCGTCTAGCTATATATAGGCCGATAGCTAACGTCACTTTTATTTCTAAGATTATTGAAAAACTGGTTGATAGTCAGCTGCTCAACTATCTGGACACCAATAACTTGCTTCCTCCCCGCCAGTCTGGGTTTCCCAAGGGCTATTCCACTGAGTCCCTCCTTCTCCACCTCCTCTCGGATGTATATGGCGCCATCGATAGGTCCCAATTAAGTCACTCTGCTGGCCCTATAATTATGATGTTAGCGCCGCTTTTGACTCTGTGGACCATGATCTTCTCCTAAGTCATATTTCATTATCTTTTGGGATTAGGAATTTGCCACTTGAATGGATCACTTCCTATCTATCGGAGCGCACCACCTCAACTATTTTGAAGTATTTTCCACTCAACTCGGTCTCCTTGGTGTCCTGCTCCTTTTGGCCTCCCCCAGGGTTCCGTTCTGGATTCTCTTCTTTACCTCCTTTTCACGGCTGACATAGAGGCCCTATACTTGCCTCTTGTTCCCTTAAGAATCACTCTTACGCTGATGACGTTCAGTCCTACACTCATTGTTCAGCGTCTCAAGCTGCCTCTGCCGTCCGACTTATGTCACATGCCACTGACTGTCTTACTGCCTGGATGTCATCCAACCGACTCCGCTTAAACCCTTCTAAAATCCAATATATCTGGTTTGTAACTCGTCAACAGCTGGGTAAGATTGATCTGGGGTCTCTATATAGACCTCTGAATTCCCCACCATTGTTTTTTCCAAATCTGTGCGTAATCTGGGTAGCCTATCGACCTGGACTCGGAGCTGTCTTTTGTTGATCATCTCAAGGCCTTGACTCGCTCTTGTTACTACCATTTGCGTCAGCTGCGAGCCTGCGAGTCGTGTCTCGCTCTCTGTCTTCCTCTTCCGCTTCCACCTTGGTCCATGTCTTTATTGCTAATCGATTGGATTACTGTTCTTCTCTCTACTTTGGCCTTCCTCAGGTTCGTTTAAGTGGTTTGGAGGGGGTCCTGCGGGCGGCTGCACGCTTGGTGGGTGGCGTCCCTAAGTTTGGCCACATTTCTGACTATATTCGTGATGTCTTACACTGGTTTCCGGTTCAGTCACGCATTCATTTCAGGGTTGCTTCTTTTGCTTGGCGCTGCGTCTTGGGCACAGCACCTCCCTATCTCTGAGTTCTTCACCCTGACCTCAACTGCTGTGGGTCGCCGATCTCTGCGCTCGGCCTCTAGAGGTGACTTTATGGTTCCTTATGCCCGCACTGCCACTAGGCAGAACAGGGCATTTTCGGTCACAGGACCTTTCGCTTGGAATGACCTTTCCTCTAACCTGCGTTCCCACCCTCGGAACATGTCTGGCTCTTTCTATAGATTGCTCAAGACTTTTCTTTTTGACCGGGCTTGGGTCGGGAGTGCCTCTGAGTAGACTCCTTGAAGGGGCGCTATATAAATTACATAGATAGATAGATAGAAATGTCATGATTTTACAAGTAATCTCATCAAAATCCTCAATGCTAGTTTTGCTTCGTTCAGCCACATTTATTGCCTTGTATGTGCCAAAATCAAAATGAAGGAATTCCTTTACAATTTGTGCAGGTGCTTGAATTGGTTGGTGTATTTCTGTCAATTGATCGTTACAACTATCATCTCTGTTTATGATGTTTTCAGTGTTGTTTAATGTGATTGCAGCTATAGATCATGTGCATTGATTGTTCTCTGTTTGCATCATGTGCATCATCCAGAGACCAGTAAGACAACTCCAACCAATGGTTACATGGCCCACATTCCTCTGCCGTTTTTCTTAGCAATTCGACGCAAAATACAATCTCAGCACCGTACTCACAATAGTCTATTCTTCATCTTAATTCTACTTTCTGGCGACATACATGCAAATCCGGGCCCAATCAATATGTGTTCCGCCTCTCACTCTCCCCCGCCTACACCCTATTCTGTTCCTACTACCACTCCTGCTGCTGCTGCTGCTGCTGCTGCTGCTGCTGCTCCTCCTCCTCCTCCTCCTCCTCAGCCTAGCTGTCCTCTTACTGCTGCTGCTGTGTCTACCGCTACCTCTCCTCCTCCTCTTCCTCTTCTCCCACCGCCTCCTTCCCCTCCTCCTTCTCCTCCTCCTACACAAGACAAAAACAAATTTCTACTATGTTCTCTAAATATACGCTCTCTGCTTCATCCAGCTCACGCTGCTGAAATAAACGACTTGTCTCTTTCCTCTCATCCTCCAGACCTCTTTGCTTTAACCGAAACATGGTTCCATTCAGGCACAACTCATGCTCAATATCAAGATTGTATCCCCTCTGGTTACCACTTGTACAGCACCCCTCGTCCCTCAAAATTGACAACCGACCGGAATACCACAGGTGGAGGGATTGCATTTCTAACCCGAGAGCCCTCCACTGTCCTTGACTCACCTGGCTACTGTTTCACATCTTTTGAATGCGCCTCAATCACTCTCAAACTCCCGAACTCAATCCTAACCATCTTCAATGTCTACCGCCCTCCCTCCTCCTCCTCATACTCTAAACCTAACTCTGTTTTCTTGCAGGAATTTACCAACTTACTCTCCACTGCTGCCACAACTCCTCATGAATTCTTGATCACAGGGGATTTCAACATACATGTTGACAACCCATCTGACTCACTTGCTCCCGACTTCCTCACGCTCTTGTCATCTACTAATCTGGTCCAACACGTCAACTTTCCCACCCACTCTCACAACCACACACTTGACCTCATCATCACATCGTCTCTCTCAAGGCTATCGCCAAACATATCTTTCTCTTTTGATACTCCTTCTGACCATTACCCCATTTTCACACAACTTAACATACTACCTACTCCGCGTCCTGATCCCGTCTCTCATTCTTTCCGCCGCATCAGCTCCATAAACATTGAAGCCTTCAAGCACGATCTTGCCTCCTCAGACCTCATCCTAAATCCTCCGTCCTCTCTAGATGACCTCCTGTCCTCCTACAACACCACTCTCTCCATGATCCTCGACAAACACGCTCCTACTATTACCAAATCTGGTTCTCACTCTAACAACCCTTGGTATAACTCCTACCTCCAGGCCTTCAAATCTTTCCGTCGACGCCTTGAGCGTACTTACAAACGAACCCATGACCCTCAACTCCTCTCTGCTCTAAAAGCTGCTACAAACAAATACCATCACCTTCTGGCAATGGCCAAGAAGAGGTTTTACTCCTCACTAGTTCAATCCCGATCTTGTAATCCTCGTCTTCTCTGGAAAACGGTAAACCAACTCCTACATCGGAATTCCTCTAGCCCACTTCCAAACTCTCTACCATCTTCTTCAATCGCTGACTCATTTTGTTCGTTCTTCTCTGGCAAAGTAACTACTATCCGTCTCTCTCTGCAATCACTCCTCTCAAAATCTACCATCGATTCACCTGCAGATACACCCTCCTCCACTCACGACCTTCCGTCTTCCCCACCTCAATCATCACTATCTGCTTTTAGCCCAACATCAGAGTCTGAAGTGTCCAATTTATTACAATCTCTCCCAAACAAGCAGTGCGAACTCGACCCTATACCTACCGCCCTACTGAAAGAGTGCGCATCTATCATTGTCCCCATCATCACACAAATAATCAACCTCTCCTTATCTACTGGCAACTTTCCCCTCCTCTTCAAACATTCTTTGGTAACTCCACTTCTAAAAAAACCATCACTTGATAAGGAAATCCTTTCTAATTATCGACCTGTTTCCAACCTCTCATTCATCTCTAAACTAACAGAACGTGTCGTACTCTCTCGCATCAATGACTACTTGACTTCAAATTCACTCCTTAACCCAAACCAGTCCGGCTTTACTAAAAAGCACTCCACCGAAACACTTCTCACTTCACTCTACAATAAACTTGTCTCTGCCATCTCTCATCAACAAGTCTCCTGCCTTTGCCTCCTTGATGTCTCTGCAGCCTTTGACACCATCGACCATAACATACTACTCCAAAGACTGTCTTCCTGCTTTGGCTTTACCGACACTGCTCTCCTTTGGATTCAGTCTTATCTCTCATCACGCACTTTCTCAGTCAAAACACTTGAAACATCATCTCAATCACGCCCCCTCACCTGTGGTGTTCCGCAAGGTTCTGTCCTCGGGCCCCTCTTGTTCATCCTCTACACCACTCCACTCAGTTCACTCATAAAAGCATCCACAGTCGACCATCATCTATATGCTGACGACACCCAATTATTCATCTCTTTCTCTCCAAGCAGCTTCTCTGACTCCATAAATAATCTTCTCTCTGTGGTCACCCAAATCACCTCTTGGATGACCTCAAATCTCCTCTGCCTTAACCCCTCCAAGACAGAATTTATACTAATTGGCCTCAGAGAGCAACTCAAGAAAATTCCTGATCCCTCTATTTCCTTCAACAATGACTCTTCTTCCAACCACACTTTCTCCGCAAATTCTCCTGTCCGAAACCTAGGTGTAATCTTTGACCAGCATCTTAGCTTCTCCGACCACATAACCCAACTTTCCCGCACTTGTTTCATGCACATACGAGATCTCCGCAGAATCCGACCTATGCTTGACTTTAAAACTGCATCCACAATAGCCACATCCATAGTTCATGCGAAACTTGATTACTGCAACTCTCTCTTCCTAAACATTGATATAACCCAAATTAACCGCCTCCAAGCTATCCAGAATGCCCTCGCCCGTGCAGTGACGAAAACCCCCAAACGTCACCACATCACTCCTGTCCTGAAATCACTTCACTGGCTCAAAATACCTGAACGCATCGAATACAAAGTCCTCTCACTCACTTACAATACACTTCAATCATCCCAGCCGTTCTACCTTCGTCAGTTGTTCATCATCCAGCCACCTCGTTCAACACGCTCCTCATCCTCCATTACACTGCTTCGCCCTCCCATCACTTCATCACTGAAATTCGCAAACCGCTCCATAGCCATTGCCGTTCCACCTCTCTGGAACAAACTTCCGCCAGCACTTCGGCAAACTTCCGACCCATCATACGAACTCACCAAAACTCCACCTCTCGCTATCTCCCCACAGGTCTTTCACTCAAAACTGAAAACATTGCTCTTTCAAAAATCCTATCCTGATTCTTCTTCTCCTTACATCCCCCGCCACTTCAACTCTAAACATCACCCACCTTAGCCGTCCATCTATCTGCCTGCCTGACTCTCCGGACTTGACCCGCTGCCTATCGATTTTGTTTTGATTGAGCGCCTGTGAATAAGCTGGTTCCCGCGACTTGGCTTTTGTGGGCGCTGTAGAAGTTTCGAGATTACGATTACGATTACGATTACGAATCACTTTTCCACAGGGAACCGAATTACCCCCTTTTTGGAAGGAGGTTCAAGGTGCATGAATATATACCAAAACCAATGAGATGTGACAAATGTCAAAAATTTGGACATATAAAACAACAATGCAAAAATGTATTTATTTGCAGCCGATGCGGAGGAAATCACTTATATAGCGAATGCACAAATCAGGACATTAAGAATTGTGCAAATTGCCATGGGCATCATAGCGCTGCTTACAAAGGTTGTCCTGAACATATTAAGACACAAGAAATTCTAAATATCAGGGCATTGCAAAAAGTGTCTTATGCTGAGGCTGCAAAGATATATCTTACACCAGTGGTTCCCAACCTTTCTTGACTTGAGGGCTACTTTTTCTAAGTTAGAGGACACGAGGGCCACTTTTTATTAGTTTAAGGACATTAAGGGGCAAGAAGGCTAAACTTTATTTAACTAAAAGCATATAAAATTGTTATAATTGAACAAAAATAGAATGTTTTATTTTTATAGACGTCAAAACAAAATAATTTCTAATAGAAAATAATCATTATGTTGTATTCGGTTTAAATTGTCAAATTTTTCCTATATTTTTGTTCATTCTTTTTTCATTGTTTTTAGAGATGAGGGCCGTTTTTTAAGGTCTGGCCGGCCACTTTTGGCCCGCGGGCCACAGGTTGAGAACTACTGTCTTACAGAAAACAACACCGTCACACATAACTCATTGGAATTGGTGGGATATTTAAACGAACATCCTCTTTCAAATAAAGGTGTCTAAAATCGGACAACACTACACGCAATGAAATCGGGAAAACCCAGTACTTCATAATTTATAGTCCAGTTAAAAACCGAATGCCTTCCTAAGTAATCCTAACAAATCTAGCGTGTTGCTGATTTCAGCAGGTAGTACTAGTGGCAGTGCCAGGGGTGGGCTGGGGGGCTTAGTCCCCCAAATGCGGCTGCTCCCCAATAAACAAAAAAGTGTGAATCCTAATCCTATGGCACTCAAGAATCCTCCATTCTTCATGTAAACAGGTTTTCGGCATCCATTGATATGTTTCCTAGAGTTGGTCAGCTTCTTTCTGTTTGTCGAATATGTTTCAATGCAAATATTCATCATCAAAAGCTGACAATGCTATCTTCATGGACCAAACACGAGTTAACCGACATCATAGCAAACTGCCAACAATATCCATCTACGATTTGGGGCGCAGTGGTGTAGGGGTATGTTCGGTGCCTTTGCACCAGAAGGTTGTGGGTTCGAATCAACCTCAAGCCACTACATAGGGACCCTGAGCAAGTCCTTCACTCGCAGTTGTTCACGTGCTTTGGCATGAAACTCCAATTCAGTGTTTGCGCTGTAGTTGTGACTTGTGAATAGTAATCTTAAAGGGGCGCTATAACAAATGCTCATACATACGTCTTCATTGACCAAACACTGGTTCACTGATCAGCAATTTCTAATCAGTCAACAGCACAACAAGAAAAGCAAAGTCGACTGCCATACATTTGTTTTCAATTGTTCTACAGAAACTTTTCAGAAGCATGAAAATAGAAAATAAAGGAAACAGTTTTTTTTACAAAGCTCTACATCTCAAACCGTTTTTTCCGTCTGCTCACAGACCACATAAAAGAAAAATTACTATCTAAAAACAAATTAACTATAAAAAGACATAAAACAAATTCGTCAAGTCATAATACAAAAGTTTTGTGACATGATAGATGAGTAGTACCAAGGCCAGTGAGATCACAAACCCCCATCTCTTAAAATGTAATGGACCTAGTAAGGGGTTCAATGGACCACGAGGGGCAGTGAACTAAATGACACTGAAGACTATTATTAAGGCTCCTGAAACAGCCACCCTACACCCCTATTCTTCCTACCCAAACATGGATGAGCAAGGTCTTTATGGGAGAGGACTGGTCCATACAAATGGAAAGGAGGTCAGGTTAGGGCAGCTGTGTAAATGGATACAACCCTGCAGCAAGGTAAGCCTCTAAAATTGAGGGCAGCACAAGCAAAGCCTTAGTATCTTGTGTAGTGCAGAGGCTCATAAAAGAGAGTAATGCCAAATCAGTGCTAACAAGGGAGGAGTGTAAGACAGGACATGTTGACAAACATCCTTCATAGACAACCTACAAACCTTCAACCCAGCTTCTCTAAAGTTCTCTTGGTTGTACCTAAGTCTATAAAAGCAGTAATCAACGTTACAGTCAATTAACATAATTAAAAGTCGATATTGAATATTCCTTTAAAAAAATTTAATCTGACTAGTCTCTCCAAAAGTCATTTAAGCTGCCATTCATTATGTCATCAATGGCAAAATTTAAAACAGTTACCGTTGATACAATTCTAACAATTTAATTCAAGCTCTGATGTTGCGTCCTGCGTTTTAAGTACACGTCAAAGCTCTGATGCAACTTGAAGTTTAATATAAATTCCTGGGTAGCTTGCTCGCATGTTTGATGCCTCAACTCTCTCTTCACAGTTTCCGTGTTCATCATCATAAAACACAACTCAAAAGATCTTCAGACACAAACTCATTTCCTACGGATAGCTAACGAATTCATCGTATTATTCTCACGCACCAGTTTAGAAAATCTCAAACTTTCAGATTCAAACAAAACCAGAAATGTGACTCAAAAGCCGTTTGTGCCAAACTCTTCCTGTAAATCATCTGCACTCATTCTTCTCATAAATCATTTATGCCCTTTAACCTCTCCTATGTCGAGAATATGAACAGCCAAATCCTTCATGCATTGCTCGAAAACCCAATAAATCCACAATTTAAGAGACCGTCTGCAATAAACTCATTTCAAACCAGCAAAACGTTGTCAACGAATTCACGAATTCCTAAATTCTTCCATTTTCATAGATGGAATACTTCAAAGCGAAGACGATGAGGTGGAAAACGCTTTCCATTCGAACTCCACTCAAGTCTGCGGCTGACTTTTTGGCGCAAATCGGAACTTGTTCCTAGCAAGCGACTTTATCTTTGCGAGGTGATCTTTCATTGGGATGTCCGCAAGACCAGCATTCGCAAGGTTCTTAATGCCTTCGAGAATGCTCGGACCTGTGAACCTCACGTGACATCGCACAAGAGATTTACTCAGCTCGGCTGACGCGTGGCTACCACCACGAAAGTTTGTTTCCAGCTAAAAGGAAACAAAAGCTATTCTTGACAAGTTATCATAATCATGAATTTATATAGCTACACTTCAAGAGAAACTCCTCAGAGGCGCTCCCAACCTGACCACACCAAACAACAATCGTAGAGAACGATGTTTCAGATGCTTGTGGTTAAAGAACAAAGAAAAACAAAGACCAAGAAGTTTATTAGAAAGACTGTTAGGTAACTTATACCAGACAAAAGCATCTGCCACAACAAAAGATGAGCTAACAAAAGATATAGCCATGATGACAGAGGCACCCATGACTGAGGTTACCAGACTTAACCTCCGATCCACATCCGTTGCTCAATCATGGGCGGAGACTTGAGGGAGATGAAAACGAGCAGCTCAAGATTTTTGGCGGACGAATGGCTGAGTCGCCGACGAAATTTTCCATCTTTTTTCCGGCCAAAATTTCTGACTACCTTCTTTTTCAGTCATCCGTCCGAAATGTTGACGAAAAACCCAATTTTCTCTGCCAAAAAAAGTTGATGACCTTTTTTTTAGTCATCACCTTGTTTCGTGAAGTGAGTGTCCTAACACTTAATGATTGGGGGGGGACAAATGCATGGGCCGTCCCCACAACATCCATTGAGGGGGACTGTCCCCCCCCATAAGTCTCCGCCCATTTGCTCAACCAGTTTGAGTCACTTGCACACTAACCGTATAAGTGACTCTTTCGAGAACTGGTTGCGGTTCTTCTCCAAACCGACTGAGCACGTACTCCCGGCGTCTTCGCTTCTCTCTCGCGTTCTCCTCGTGAATTCGACCGTCCAATCCATCGGAATCGGGAGCTGTGTGAGTAGACAACAGACAAGAAATCTAGAGGAATGATGAAGATGAGACAACAGACAAGAACAGAGGAACGATGAAGATGAGACGAAAAAAACCTCTTCACTGACGTCTAATAACCATAGAAACTTACACATTTCCACTCTAAGGTCCATATGTCCATATATTACGCTTGCAGGGTGGTAACCAGATTTAGACGATGGCGGGAGGGTCTTGACAAAATTTACATATGCAAAATAAATGTCTAATTATGACATCCATGTCAGACTATCTATACCTATAAAAACAAGTCGTAACAGATTAATGAACCAATTTTCTTCTTATCCACCCGACCGATTTTTCTCAATATTTACAAAAATACTTTTTAGCATCACCGGGGAAGACTATCGGGCTTCGCGATCCAAAAATCTTACCGTTTCCCGAGATTGAAACATTTCATTTTCCATCCAATCCTAACGCTGTGTTTAAGACGCCATTTTATTTGCTTTCAACCATATTTTCAACAGACATTGAAACCATCAATGATATATTGATGACTGAAACCAGTACATCAATGACGTCACGGCCCTTTTAAAATTATAGCGCTTTGTGCCGTTAATTAATATCTACACCGTATATGTACCACTAGCCTATTTAAGACGCAATAGTTTTCGCCGATCGGTTTTTAACGAACCAATAGATTTTTAACCTCATTTTTCGACGAGGTCAGATCTTTTGACACGCGGTTTCGCAAAAATGCTAAATATATAGCGTAAACATGATTACATGAACGAGTGTGAGCTGAGTTGGACCGAAAACATAAATGTCACGGGCAACGCTGGGCATTCAAAGTGGTTGGACCGGGTTGGAAGAAGGCGAGGTGGGAATGGCGACCAGAGTGGGACCGGGTTGGGGCCGATGTAAGACGAGGTGAGAACGGCGGCGTTGGAGCGGGGTCAGGCGTGGCTGGGAACTAAAAATCGAAATTTCCCGGGCAAAGCCGGGTAGATCAGCTAGTATATATATATATATATATGAAACTTCATATTATCCTATGGTCGTGCGACGGCATTTGAGAAAATTCTAATTAAATTCTGTTCAAGTCTAAACAGTATAACCATAACAGAAAACAGATTTCAGATAGCAAATATCATGTTTAAAACAATAAATAGCAGCCAATGGTAAAATAGATGCTTTATAGGTGACTTTAGCCAATTAAATTTTGTGGGAGGTAAGAAAAGTTTATTTGTACGGGCACATGGGAGGGTTCCACAAAATGCATGAGTTGCTGCAACAGAGGGATGAGAGGATCAAAAGCATACATAATTATGTGAATGAGCCCTTCCCAAACTTCTCCCATTTTTTCATGATAGATTGTGATCTTTAACTGCTCATCAGAATTCAGCCAAGGGTCACCAATTCCCAGTTTCTGGTCATGGCTTAGCATTGCTCTAGAGACACGAGCATCTTCAGTTACTGCACCTACATTTTTAAATTTGTTTTCTATATTGTTATCTTATATAATAACAAAACAATACTGAAAGCTGTCATCTCACCCTTTCTCTTTCGTGACGCAGGAAATCTGTTATCTGAAGAGCGAACCAATTCCTAAAAAATACATCAAGACTTCACGTAAAAATGTCTAAATCAACAGCAATGCATATCAAACTAGATCTGAAGTTTGAGGGATCAAAGAGATAAGTGCCGGTAATAAGGTCCGAGGTTTAGTGAACTTGTAAATTTGAAGACAAATTAGAGATAGTGAACTCTAAGATATACAAGTCATGGACTGTGAGAAAAGTGATTTAAATTCAATATGACAGTACAGCAGAAGATTGACAATAATACAAAATCAAAATAATAAAATGAGAACAACAACAATCACAATAAGAATAGAATTTGACAGAAATAAACAAATGACTGCAATAAGAATAGAATTTGACATAAATAAAAAATGACCACAATAAGAATAGAATTTGACATAAATAAACAAATGACCACAATAAGAATAGAATTTGACATCAATAAACAAATGACAGTGATATAAAAAAATTGTTAGTAAGAAATCAAAGTAAATATAAGTTCTGATATACTGTAAGATGGTCATGGCAATAAAACGCAATTCATGCATAATAAAAAAAGATCGTCAAATAGAAATGTGACAGCACAGAAAAATGACAGCAAGATGAGTGCAATAATAAAATATGAAAAAAACTGACAACAATAAAATGTGACTAATGTTTTCTGATAAAAAAACGATTGTAATAATAAACAACAGCTGAGGAGAAATGCCAGCAACAACAACAACAACGACAGCAAGAGAGAAATGTTGACAAAAGAAGATGAGTAGAGTCGAGACCTGGCTGTGCTGATGAAGGACGATATTCATCAGCGATTTCACGCAATGTCCTTCGAGATCGAGTTGTTCTAACGCGCTGCATTTCAAGACAGCGATCAAGACCTATGACACAAGCAGACAAGCAAAGACAAGAATATTATATACATATACAAGCTGAGGTAGACGGTATTACCCAGGAAATCATGCCCCCCCTGCAGGGTAAGGTGTGGTCCTGGTAGCCCTCTGTGACAAATTTTTTTGCCTTAATATAGACTGCTAGAAAGAGAGCAAGAGCAAGAGACACTTTGAGATGAGCAACAGTCTAGTCCCACCTTCCCACTGCACATCATCCATGCCTTAGCGTAAAACAATGCCAGTCCCAAGCCTGTATGAAGGAGGAGGGCAACGCTAATAACCTTCATTATCACAGTGCCGTTGAATTGAAACCACAACAAACTGGACACCACAGAACTTCACGATTATCAAGAAAAGATCGCTCATCAATATTTTATGTAAAGTTACGGGCAAATTGAAAAAAAAAACGAAACCTCACGAAAAGTCAGAGTTCGCAATCAGAGATAACTAAGATTGAAATCAATAATCTGAATTAACAAATAAATAGTTTCATAGATAAATGGATAAATTCTCGTGGTTCACCTGGAAGATGTAGGATTTCTGAGCCACCCGGAGATTAGCGACGCACAGGAAGTCCGTTCCTGGATAGACGACGAGGTACGTTGCGTTGGTGAGCGCAAACGACTTGCGCTTATTGTCGGCGATGTTCAGGTAGATCCAGAACGCGTCATCTTTCACGGTCACTTGCACAACCTACGAAACAACCATCGCTCTATTTAACATCTCTCTGTTTGAATGGACACAGATGAAAGGTGGTTAAATAGACTCTTCAGCCAACATTAACCGTAAATTATTATGTAAACTTGTACAGTACCATTCACAGCAGTGACCATTCAGAGCTTAACAACAGATAAACAAAGAATGGAAATGCGAAGAGAGGAGGAGAGAGTATTCTACAGGGCAATGGTGGCAAATGAACCAGAAAATTGGGCTTAAGTGGTCTTTGACAGTGGGACAAAGAGATCGTTCGGGTTCGAAGAGTAGAGAGGTCAGAGAAACGTATCTACATGGGGCAAATGCCAGGTCGGCAGTAAATGCCAGCATATAAATGAGGCTGGAATATCACTGGAGCACATATCACTAATTTCAGATGTGCCTTGACTACTTCAATTGCAATTTCCAGTCATTGACTTCAATCTGAACATTCTTACAATGGACAAACATCTTCCAATGAATCATGCTTACATTCTTGAACTGGTAAGCATTGAGTTTCGCCTGGAGTTGCTTCTGTAGCTGCTGTGGTGAACGGCCGGTTGGTTGGACCGTACCTGTCAATGACCAAAACTAACAACTTTAGGTATATAGTTTGTTTTACATGTGTGCATGCAAACGTGTGTGCCACAGTATGCATACATTCATGTTTATCCCTTTACCAACCGAGAGCATAGGATTTCCCATACCATCCCATACCATCTACTACACTTTGGTCGGTAAAGGGTTATATATATATATATATATATATATATATATATATATATATATATGTTTATATATGCATACGACTATAACATAATAATAGTATATAAATAGACTTTGTTTAATTTAACTGACATAACACAGTGAGATTACAAACAGTACTAATGAAAGGATGATCAAAAAGGAAACGAATTTAAATGTCGGTAGCCATGCAGAGATTCCCATCACATCCTATCACGTAATTTACCAAATGTTGCTAACCGCCGAATGCAAGGTTGAGTGAACATTTCATGCGGGAAGCAATTCCGCATTTGTGCTCTGCGTGCCAGAGTGTTTAACCATCATCTTAAAGCCCCTCTCTTCCCCACAGCACCCAAATAAGGAACCTCTGCATCCGCAACTCTACACATTTGATGTACTCCAAATTTTGTATTTCAATGGCATTTGCAGAGCACCTCCTACAGTATAAACTACTCAAAGGTGCTCTTAGCATTGGAGCCTCAGGGAAATAAGAACACCTTCTGGCAGCAGAATGATATGGAAGAGACCATACACAAGCTGGATGAGTGTCAACACACGAATTTGTATGCACAAACATATGAATATGTATGAACCATGTCTGTATACAGTATACGCAATACGCATACATACGAGAATTTGTCATGTTTATGTATGCATCTGTGCATGTATGTAACTAGCTGAATGCTTCCACAGTACAAAAATTAACAATATCTTGGAGTTTATAATAAACCTCTGGGTCATTAAGACTGAAATGTCATTTGGTTGGTCATTGAGTGATTATAAGGCAATGAAATAACTGGAAATCTATCGGAACAATTAAAATGACTTCAAAAGAATCGTCATTACAGCATCAATCGATGTTTGCACCGTAGTCGATAGCAACGATACGTCTGATGGAAATCCAAAATTACGCTACGAAAAGAAACAAAGTTGAATGTTCAGAAAGTATTGCCTTCAGCACGATATTTAATCGCAGTAATTACCAGCTTACCAGAGGAGCGTTCCTGCTTGAAGACCGACCAACTTTTGCACGCAGGATAATTCGAGACAACTACCAAAGTGAAAAAGAAATCAACATACCATACAATAGACAACAAAAAATAAACCAAAATCATTCTAGAAAACAAATATATTTAAATATGCATGCACATCTTACTTGATCATAGCATGAGACACACGAAAATTAATCTAACGCTGTTTCTGAAAAACTGGAAAGTTCTGCCTTATGAAGTCGTGCTACAATACAGTGCTATGCTAAAGCCAAATGAATCTTAGGATCCACATCTTCAACCGATTTCAATCAAAAATAATATGATGCGACAATATCGTTCCTTCAAGTCAAACTGACAAAAATTCAACGTAATATTTATGATCATTGGAAAGTAGTAGGAATGAACGATCATAGAGTAGACCAAGAATCGAATTATAAAGTCTGCATAGCAGCATACATCAAGCACTGATCCATCCCACTTATGTTCCTTCCAATGTCGACCACTAAGGAGTGGAAGGGTGAGTCAACCTTTGACCCTTGTCCGGTTTGCACCCACGTCCTTCCATTCCTCGTGCCTACAGTGTATGACTGACCCGTGACGGAATACATCATAGGGTGTCCATCCGCCTGTCCTACCAGTGTAAGAGGGACATGACCATAAGTTTGAACACAAAGTGCCAAACAGACAGTAGATATACTTACACATAAGGTCGAGTTCGGCAACATCCTGGTCACTGACGGACTTCTTCTGCAAAAAAAAAAAAAATTCACAAGTAAATGAAACGCAATGTCAAAGTGAAGGTTAAGAACTGCATTCATTTCTAAAAGTTTATCAGTCGAACGGCACTGATTCTATTATTATCATTAATAGAGTTTTATATAGACTATAGAGCCCTTTAATTTGCAAGCTACTCAGAAGCCATCCCAGCCCAACCACGGCTAAATAGGACAGTTTTGAGATTCTTGAAGAACAGAGTGATCCACTGACAATGGGCAATAAGTGCACAGCAACAGGAGGCCATTCCAGGTTGTTGGATCAGCGGCCAAAAATGAACAGTGCTGTCGGATAGCAGTCCGTGAGGGTGATCCAGAAGATCAGCTTGATCCTCTGACTTAAGGGTAGATCAACGCTAGGGAGGTGGAACAACAGAGTTCTCGAAGATACGGGGAGCGATTCCTTCAATGCACCGCCAAACCAACACACTATCCCACCTATGCCTACTTTGACTACATCGATGGCATTCACAGCAAAATTCTTCACTGATAGTGAGTGACAGAAGCACTCTGCAAGCCAATCAGCAGTGCACATTTTAGGGCACCTCTAGAAACGTCACGACATCTGGTGACTACACAGCCATGCATGCTTTTGGGATCACAAAAAGCAGAGACCAATACAACACTACAGCATGAACTGCTCTTGATGAATGAGCCTTTTTCGGTTGCTGCACCAATTTTATTACCCGATAACTAATATCAGTGGCAATTCCAGAGCACAACGAAAACGGATACTCTTCAGCTGATCATTTATACAGCGCCCTACGAGAACCGCTGTAACCGCAATAATTATTTTTGAACTATCGAATATAAACAAACACTCAAAAGCAAACTTACCCGAAGTGCCGCCAAGACACTAGAGATGAATTTCTTTTTACCGCTGGCGCCACCTAAATCGCTGACGAGTCCATCGGGCGATAATCGAAGTTTCGAGCGACATACACTCCAATTATTTGCAACAATTTGAAGATCGTCCTTCTTAAAACGCTTCAATAACTTAACAACTGATTGCGTATTCATTATTGAATTGATTTTATTTATTTACAATATTAACAATTACATTTAGAAACTTTTCTCATGAGATGAAGAAAACACACAGTCCCGACAACTTCCGGTTTTTCAAAACCTCAGGAGATTGTCCTCTGAAATTGCTAACGTCTATGTAATATATGCCAGTATGCTGACGTCGGCTGACATGACATTATAACCAAAAACCATATTAAACTGAATTTTACAATAATGTAGCGCTTTATTTAAACAGAATCCTACTCAAATAATGCATTAGAATGTAATGAATAGTCACAGTACTTGAAGATTAGGACCTCAATTACGTGACAATAATGATGGTCATAAAATAAATTTTGATTTCGAAAAGATATCTAAATAAATAGGAGAAAGCAAATAGCACAAATTGTTGGGAACTCTAAGTGACTTTATAGCGCAATTTTGAGCTTCATAATCAAACATCAAAACACGTCTAACGCCATCTTGTGAAAGTCTTGGAAACCAGCTTAGGCTACTTTACTTTGAGCTGTCACTTTACTGCGCTCTTTAATATAATTTGTTGAATATGTGGGAGTAGACAGATTTCCGCGACTTTTTGGGCGTTGTAGAAATATCCAGTTAACTGAACTATAGCTGATTGGCAGTGATTGCGCTTGTAAAATGAACCTATAGAGGCGTTATATAAAAAAGCCGTTGTTTAAATGTAGGATCTTTATCTATATGTAGTCTGTCGTTGAAGGGCGCGTGTAAAAGAAGAAAGTTTCCAAACAAAACGA
This sequence comes from Lumbricus terrestris, assembly GCA_949752735.1. NCBI lineage: Eukaryota > Metazoa > Annelida > Clitellata > Crassiclitellata > Lumbricidae > Lumbricus > Lumbricus terrestris. The sequence continues at coordinate 1,127,908 of OX457039.1, forward strand.
GGTCGTTGGCAAAAACAAGTGTCTTACTTTATGCAATACATATAAAGGGCCCACTTAAAGTTAAAAAGCATTGAAAATGTTAAAACGATTATTTCACTGCTTTGTAGTGAATCAGCTGTTATAAATAATTGACAGTGACAGCCACACTCCTTGAACCCTTGATATCCTCTTGCCGTTTATGGACTAGAAAAGTAGAAACATATTATATTGGGACTACCTTTTAAATGCATTATTTTTGCCTCTCGTTATTGCACATCGGTGGCAAAGAAGATTTGCGAATTATTATTAAAAATGGTAATTATACAAGGTAGAAAATATTGACTGTGCACAGTCTAAACGTCAAGAGCAGCAAACGATTATATTGGAAACCTTGTCTATAACTTTCGTTTATCACATATTATTATAGGTATTTTTGTTATTTCTTATTTATTTTACTGGGCTGTGATTGTTATTGGTTAATTATTGGATTAATGAGATGTCTATTAATGTTTTTTTTTTGCAGGATGCATTCAGATCTTTCTCCTCATCTTCATTCTCCTGAATGCAACGAACTCATTAAACAGTTTCACGAGTGTCACAAAGAGGTACGCAGGTGCTAAATAAATATTGACTTTACGTTACGCAGTACTATTAAAGTTAGAAACCTAAAGGTGAACTATCGACTCGGGCAGTTGATAGTCACACCTTTATTGTGCTCCTTTTCACTTGGATAGTAATATCTTGCTACAAATTTATCTGCAAAAATTGTCTTAGAATTAAATCAAACTTTTGAGTGCACAACAGTCATAAATGGACGACTGTATCATAATTGGGTCTTCACATTTGTACCTGGACTGAAAGGCGTTTGTTTCGCTTGCACTCCCCACAATTTTTTTCAAACGATTATGTTGACTTTACCCTGCTAGTCGGAAGATCGGTAGCGAAGGCATGGGCACACGCAGATATTTTTGAAGGAGGTGCAAAACAAGTGGTTATATTTTTATGAAGAGAGCAAAAATGCAATGCAGGAAATCAGGAACATGGGTATTTTCATAGAGGTTTCTCAATGTAAATTTCACAATGTCACTCGGTGTATAATTAGTGTGCCGAAATTGATTAAAAACCAAAAGGTAGTAGTCTGAAACGTATGAATTTTCTTCAAAAGATGTCAATTTTCCTAGAAGTACCCCCTCTTGTCTAATGTGCGGCGCTCATGTGCGAAGGAGAGGATCGACTAGCTGCACGATTCAAAACTGAGAATTTAAATAAAGTTTGTAAACACTAAACCCTTGGTTCACAATTTGAATTAAGCTTAATTTGAATTAAGCTGAACAACGGACAAATCTGTCATCGCACCATGTTTCAAGTTAGACGTAGCTTAAAAGGCAGTTTTAGCGACTAATGACTAGCTGGTCTTGTTGATGGTAGTTAAATATAATTTTGATTTTTTGATTTCAACAGCATCCTGTGGCAAAGTTTGTTGGATGGTGCAACGACATCGATCGACTCATGGGAAAGTGTCTTGAAAATGAAGTAATTATCTGCTAAATATTTGTGGGGCGCGGTGGTGTAGTGGGTATGTTCGTTGCTTTGCAGCCGGAGGGTTGCAGGTTCGAATCCACTTCAAGTCGCCACGTAGGGACCTTGGGCAAGTCCTACACTCGCAATTACTCAGCGCTTCGGCGTGAAACTCTGATGCAGTGTCCGCGCTGCAGTCAGGAGTGCCTCTGAGTAGCTTAAAAGGGGCGCTATAACAAGCACATATACAAATATATGATAAAGACTAGAGCATTTTCATATAACTTCTGCTTAGTCGGAAAAATCAGAATCTTATATGACTTAAACTGGATATCTACAATTGAAGTGACCATGACTGGTACATTGTAGTACCTATCACTATATTAAACACATTAGTATTACTCGTGAATTCATTAATTTTTTCAGAGAGGCTACCAGTAATTTCATTTTGGCATGTTCCTCATATGAGTTGTACTCGGTACATGGATGGGACTCTGTACTACGTAACTTTTGAATTGCACAAACTGTGAACAGCTTCCAAGTTATGATGTTGTGAGTAGATGTCTGGCATTTCCTGAAAGCTATAGTTAAATGTTGTTCGTGTGATCTGTCTCGTATATTCATAGTCTCGTATATTTCAGAGACAGAATCGACGAAAAGAAAACCAGGCGAAAGCGAAGAAATGGCAGGACGCTGTACAGAAGGGTGACTGATGGGCAAAAACCTTGAGACAGTCTTTCATTTTGCTTTTTATCTAAACCTATTTTATTAAAACCAATTGTGACAAGAGATCGTCTTGCGTTTATTAGAGGCGCGTTTATACACAAGATTTAGCGATGAGCCACACTGGTTCCCAGTCACTTCTAGTATTACAAATATACACCATTCTTAGTTAACAAAATTATGATTATATTATAAATATTAAAAATCCATGCACGATGTTACATGATCAGCACAGCACATCAATGGCAGTTCATTCTCGCATTCAAATCAAGCGACGAAAGAACGCGAAAAATACAGCAACGAATTCTAGAAATTGTCGAGATTCAATTACTGGAAACAAGTCTGTGTTTCCATATCCAGCAAGACTGCTGCTCCCTGTGGCTCGTGATGAGGTGGAGGAGCAGGAATGCCTGGAGCGGCGTCAAGCACATCCTCCCGGAACGCCCACGTTGTCTGCGTTTCCGTGTCGGAAAAACCGAACTCGGTGAGGAATTCGTCCGTCGTCTGCGTCTCCATGTGACTCCAGAACTGCGTAAAGAAGTCGTCGTCAACCGTCTGCGTCTCCGTGTTCGTTGACATCAAGTCGGAGAAGTCGTTCGTCTGCGACGCGGCAGTCAGGAAGTCGGTGAAGTCGGAGTCCGGACGCATCGTCTGCGTCTCGGCAGCGAAAGTCTTTTCATCCTCGGCGAAGATGTCATTGCTACACGCGGCTGCGGACAATGCAGTCGACGACGGAAACTCGTTCACGAACATATCGTCGTGAATGAGAAAGTTGCGTCTATTTTTATCCGCTTCCATGACGCTGGGAAATTCCGGCGAAAATATCCCATACTCCGACTCGTTCATGTTTCCGCTGGTCGTGCATTGCTTCGTTGGTGGCTCCTCTGCGATTGGTAATGCGATGGAATTGAAGAGGGCGCCACCGTCAGCTGTCATTGTCGCGTAGACAGAATCTTGTATCATGTTGACTGTGTTGCACGCGTTTGAAGATGCATCGTTTGACGCGTTGATGCAGTTCTCGTTAGGCAAATTATCAAAGAGATAGCTTTCCAGCGTCTGAGTTGAACTGTTTGCCCCTAAGCTTGCCTCGAGTTGCTGTAGCAACGCAAATGTCTGCGTTTCATTGTTAACGAAATCGGGCCAGATGTTCGTAGAGGAGGAGGATGAGGGCATGCTAGAGATGACTGATGAGACTGGGTCTGGGTTGGTCTGTATTGATGCGCTGGGTTTGTGCTTTCGTGCAAGAGATCTTGTTGCGGTCTGTGTTTCGATGGATTGCACGTTCAGACGCTTCAGTCTCGCTCGTGGAGAAACCTGACATTTACAAACACATAACACCAGTTATCAATATACCTTGATTTATATAGCACCATTTACGAACACATAACACCAGCTATCGAGATACCTTGATTTATATAGCACCATATAGAAACACATAACACCAGTTATCGAGATACTTGATTTGTATAACACCATTTACAAACACATAACAACAGTTAACGAGATACCTTGATTTATATAGCACCATTTACAAACACATAACACCAGTTATCGAGATACTCGATTTATATAGAACCGATCGCTGAGCCGCCTTACAAAACACAGTTTCTGATGTAACACAGCTGAGGACAAGGAATCCAGGTTCAACTGTATAAACTGACTTCATTATAATATGACCTCATCACAAGATAACATTGGATCTTAGCATAGCAGCCAAAGACAGACAAACCATTATGTGCTTCCATCACAGATTCACAGACGAAGCAAATATATGCGTTATGTGAAGCTGATAATTCTTGAAGCTGGGATGAAGCCACCCATGCTTAATATCCACAAGCATGGCAATCTGAATTTCCTGTGGCAGAGACTTCTTGCAACAAGTGGGGTTGGGCTCATCCATATATCACATGCATTAAAAAAAATCGTATTTTCGACCTCACTTCTCCCCCATCACAAGTTTGCGACTCGTACAGTTTTCGCAGGATGCATCAAACAGACAAGGTAGTTTTACGTGTGCACCACACAACACGTCATGTTCCCTAATAACTTTAGGCATGAGCGGTGACTCATTCCAATACTACCTTTACTTATTCTATTCTCATTGATGAGTTAAATAATTGTTTAGTGTTTTTATTCTGTCAAGTTTACATCGGTTACTGTACTTTACAATCAACAACAACTCTTTTCTTGTAATCACCGTAAGAAAAAGGAATGCAAGATGTTGTTGCAACTGATTATTGGCCATCATTTTGTCACGTTCCCAAGTTGTAGTTTGGCTTCTGCTCAGTGCGACTTTCCCTTAACGCTCGTCTCTTCTTCCTCAATGGATCATTATGTGGATCGTTAACGTAAACTCGAAATTTCTAAAGCGCTACTCGAAAGCGAAGCGCGGGGCACCAGCTTATTCACTTAACGGAAATCAATATGGATTTAGTAACTCTGATTGTACTTACAAACAAGATTTAGTAGTTAAAGATATGAACAATAAGAAATAATGTCCGTCCAAGTCAGTGATATTTTTATTAACGTTAAGTGAAATTAGAACTGATTTATAATGTCATTGAAACAATGTGCATTGAGGACTTTGATTTCAAGTCCTCAACAGAATGTTTCAATGACATTAGAAATCAAACGATAGGAAAGCCATAACAAGAACGAAACGCTCTACCTGAGAACCACACGACTGTCTAGCAAGTGTTGCGTTATGGACACCAAGCGTCTTCTTCAGAATGTATCTCTCCGTCGTCTGCGTCTCCGCGACTTTGATCCTGCGACTCCGAGTCTGAGTCGATACCGACTCCGACTCACGTTTGATTTTGACCGACTTCAAGTCTTGTGCCAGCATGTCACGTGTGCATCCATTCGTAACTAGACAATCATCCGGGACAGGTTGGTCGAGTTCCAGCTGGGTTGTTGATGATGATTGTCTTGGAGCAAGTCTTATCAAGTCGGGCTTCGTCACGTTAGTGGGCATCGTACAAAAAAACATGGTTCCAACTTGCACTGGAAATACGATTAAGTTGGATGCAGGAAGAATCATCCTCGGCTTCGAATCTTGTTTCGATTTACTCTTCTTCCGTCGCAACGACGCATTGTCTTTTGATTGCGATACGGCTGTCTTGTGATTGGATTGTTCTGCAGTCTCCTCGTTTCTGGAGTGTAAAGACAATGGTTGGTCGTTTGAAATACCTGAACAGACGATCTCATTTAATTCTCGTGACGGTACGACAGTAATTTGATCAGATGTCTCAATTGCCTGTTCGTTGTTTTTCAGCAATTCAGTCACAATGTCGTCGAGACTACTTTCGTGCATCGCTGTTTCTTGGCTGCAAAGCAATATCAGCGTATTAACAGAAACTATTTTATGTAAATACAGTAAATATAAAATTTCAAAAGACTGAATTTCAACAAATACTCCTAAATTTAAGTGAGAATTAAAAAGAATAGCTGCATTTAACTTTAAAATACCAGCACTTCAAGAAAAATACTAAAATTGTAATAAGCACAAATAAAGATTTTCAATCCAATGTGGTGGCAACTGACAACAATTTCCAACTACTAAAGAATCGCAAACCTAGAAAAATTAAACCACTCCACCACCACTACGACCACTTGTAAGAGGAGAAATATGTATATTGACGTGATCATGGTTTCGTTTTGGATCGCCATTGATTGATTCCTTCAATACTAGACCACCTGGACACCATAGAAGTTACCAAAACTATTAAATTATTATTAATTGAAATATGCTAATAATATGAAATTACCTCACAGTCGCTGATTGACCAACACAGGAGCCATCTGCACATTCCTTGACCAACGCTGTACCACCCGCTTCACCGATACGCCGATTAGGTATCACTAATGCATCATTTACATCCTCCAAACCTTCCTCCCTTAGTGCCTCATGACCCGTTTCGGTGACGTGCAGCGCCAGCATTTCCTGACTTCCCATGCAGAGTCCACATGACGAGCACCATGGCTTTCGACGGCACCGATTGACATGATGAGTAAGGTCGTAACTGAGACCAAACTTTTCGCCACAGATGAAGCAGGAGAGAGATCGGTGAGCATGTAGTCGCATAAAGTGCTGGAAAAAGATATAAATGGATTCGATTGTAAAATTCTAGAAACTCATAGATTAGATACAATTGAGAAATCATTGATGGTGCCGATAAAACGGCTCATTATCAATTCTCAATAAAAAATAATAATTTAATTAACTCCGGGCATTTCTATAGCACTGCGTCGCACGCATTGCAAATGCAAGCTCCAGCAAATGAGAACGGCTGTTGATTCTGCTAAGTCCTTTAAGATGTCATAAACAAATGACACTAACGAACACACACACACATACACGCAATTGCCACAATGCAAACGTCATAATGCAAACGTCACAATGCTAAGAAACACAGAAATAGCTTTGATGAACTCATTGATTGTTAAGGCTGCTATTCACAATGGCTATTTCAATTCTCCATTAAAAAAAACAATTTCAGATTCAATTACATCTAACGTGGAGATTACTCTACACATACAACAGCCCATATGTGCACATACAAACATGCATTTTAAAACCCAATCAACCAAAAAGACTCCTGAAACCAAATCCCAACAGAGCAGAACTGAGCATCTGTCACCTGCTTCAGCTTCTTGTATGACTGGAAGAACTTCTGCTCGTTAGCGCTGAACCTGCATCCTGACTCTGGACAGTAAAACTCGTACTGCTTCTTTGTCTGAGGCCTCAGATGCTGAGCTAAGCGTGCATCGCTTTCATTCTGCATTATCAAGAGAACAACATTCTACACTATCAAGAGAACAACATTCTGCATTATCAAGAGAACAAAAGACGTATTATCGAATTCGCCCCAAATTAATAGACAGTGAATCAAATATTAATCACTACATTCACCACTCTAATAACACCGAACCAATGTGATCTACTTTTCGTTTGAAATCTGCCACATGAACTACAAGATTACCACCAATGTTATAAGCTGACACCTAAAAGAGGCAACCACTTGCCTACAACTGGCAAACTACCTCACAAAATCCTATCGGAAGCCCTTGGACTTACTTGACTTAAAATCAGAACTTTGTAGCTTTGTGCTATTTCTATTGCTGGACTGAACCATGTACAAGTGTTAGCCACTCGCCTGTAGATAATTATGGATTGTCATCATATCAACATGTCAAGACAGGACTCGGTCGTGGGCCTACTGTCTGGAACAAACTCCCGGTTACGCTTCGCTCTCTACTTGTGGTCCATCCGACTGGGTTCTACAAGTCTCACTTGTAAGTCTTTTTTCTTTGTTCGTGTTTAGGCTGGGAGCGCCTCTGAGTAGTTTCTTGAAGGGGCGCTATATAAATGCTCTGAATGAATGAATCATATTGCCACAGACTTTGGCAAAGAGAAAGTCTCACAAAATTGTGTCACACTGTTTACTAACTAGTCCACATGATGAAATTGATGAAGCTGGTAGTGATAAGAACAATGTCAACAACAACAATAATGATGATGTTGCTGCTCAAATCAAACAAAGTTACAATAAATTGCTTTTACCGAAACCTAAACAACATCGTCTAAAAATGGTAAGACATGGTCAGTTGCAATGTACTCTAACGGCCACATAAACGTATAAAAATTATAATGATAATATAAATACGAAAAATACCAAGATCTGTTTGTGAAGTTTGACCATATGGAACCGCAGAGCAGACGGCTGACGGAAGATTTTTAAACAACCAGCAACTGGACATGGAACGTTCGTCTGACTTTCTGTCTCCAGTTCCGATCGCGTAGGGTAGACTCTTTCGACATTCTCAGTTACAGCCATCTGGCTTATTGTTTCAAACTTTTACTGATAACTCATTCGCATTCTATCCCGTCAAGTTTTTAAAATTAAATTACCAATTTTAGACAGTAAAATTATGTTACACGCAAAGTCGTCGTATTTATGGAAAGCATCAAAATACACAGATGGCAGAATGTAAACATTTCAGTTGGTATCCATTGAATTATCGCTCATTGAATACAGATCGTAAACGAGGTGTCCAAATATTATGTAGAGCGTTACTTGAATAAATTGTTAGACGAGCGACTTTCGAAGAACTTAACGCTGCATAATTATAATTGTCCATGTTTACCTCCAATAATTCTTAAAGTTCACTGTCTGGGTTCTTGACTTGAACTCTCCGGATTATTCTTGTAGAGTTGATACGACTGACTGTTGGCTGAGTGTTTATCTCCTGCGCTGATGTAAAATTATTTATCTGATTTACATAACTTGATGGATAGGAACGTCATAAATGATAAAGATGAACCTTAATAAGATACTTGCGCGGTAACTTATGTCTTGAGATGACGCTATCTGATTTAATGCACTTTAGTATAAGATTGTCGCTGCTGCTGGCTGTCAATTTTGAATTTCATATCCATTTTAATTAATTGCTCCTTACTTCCTTAATTACAAAAGAGCAATCGTAAATTCCAAAATAGTCAAAGCGCCACTTTAGTCTAAGCGCAGGACGAGCGCATGATTCCTCGAGTGTCCATGTCTACTGTCGTTCACGCTATGTCAATTTTGGTGCTTTTTTCTTACTGTGCTCAAACTGGAAAACAACTTCTGACTCGAAACAACACAATGCTCTTTCTCGAAGTTGCGTTTTAAGCCTCTCGAGTTTATGATTGCATTTTCTTACTTGCTCATCTGTTTACCTACTTACCTACTTTCCGGCTGGTCCAAATGCCAATGGACTCCGTACGAAGGCGTTGTTAATAATACGAGTGCCATGAAACTATATGTAGATATAAATAAAAGCAGCGTTTGCTAATCAACGAGGATGGAGTTGTTCAGTTTCATATTTTCGCTTTTTATCTCGTTTACTTTCGGTAAATACTTTAAATAAATATGACATCGTATAGCGTTTTGTTTTGTTTCAGTTTGCTGGCGTTTGATCCGTGTATCGACTTGGCATACCGAAGTGATCAGTCATTACCTAAACTTTATTACTATAGGATTACTCATTGTAATCGTAATTTTAGCGCTGTTACAGTTTGAAACGGCGTTGTTTAGAACTGTCTGTGATTTGGCTTTATTGACCCTAATGAAAAGCTTGTCATCTTGACAAAAAAACAATTTCACTTGCATTTAAAATAGCGTCCGTGAATAAGCTAGTGCCCTGCGCTTGCCTTTCGAGTGGCGCTTCATAAGTTTGGAGATTACGATTGCGAATGCAAATGCAGTTTGATGGTATCTCTTAAAATTGGGTAAACGTGCGGTTTAAAGTCATAAATTATTCGCTCATTGTTGCACTATTATTTTAGCCAATCTTCATTCTACTTTGGTTCATCGATCCAGCTTCTGTTAGACACGTTTAATCATTCTCACTTCTAGTTAAATCTCTAGGGCTGCCAATCGTCCCGGATTCGCGGAAATCGACCTGTGTGTTCCATGTCCTGAATTGGTCTCAAATTGTCCTCGAATTTGCTGTGTAGATCTGCTCTCCAAAATGTTGTTCTTATAAGTTGTGCGGTGAATTTTGCGTTCTGCGCTCTATTAGACCTGATGTTGTTGACTGAGCAACGAACATCAAATGTTAGACTGAGTTGTAGTGTTTGAATTTTTACAAACCACTGACATTCAGTAGCATTGTGTTTGGCGTAACTATAGTATCGGGGACCGAACAGCGACACTAATCCTGACACTAATCCTGACCCTCACGACGCCTAATCTGACCTAACCGACTCTCGTGATGCCTAACCTAACCATAACCGACCCTCACAACACCTAACCTGGCCCTAACCTGCACATAATTATTTTCTTCAATCTTACTTCTGTTTAGCAAGAATTCTTATTGTTGATCCAACTTGTATTCGACCAGTGCTGAGACCCATGCAATGACAAATCATTCAAACAGATCTTTACTCAATATTTTTCATCGGGTGTTTTTAAAGGCTGACAGCAGTTACATACTTGTTTACGTTTAGCTTCTGAAGTAGCTTAGCTGCAAAATGTCAATGGCAGTAATTATTATTTCAAGCTTCTCTGGAGCCTATGTATAGTACATCAATGGGTGGCATATCATAATTATCAATCAATCAAATATGCTTATTTTGCAACCAAAGTATACATGACAGGTTTGCACATCTTGCTGATTGCGGTTACAAAAAGGGAGGCCCTAAAGGGATAAAATGATCCCGCTGTCGAGGGACACCAACTAGTATATTGAGTTGACGATGTGAGGTGGCTATGAGGAAATCTTTGCAAAATCAACATAGTGATTGACAAAAGTGACAAAGCACAATCAAGCAACTTATGCTAGAAAACGGAAGAGAAAACACAACAAAATAAAGGGAAACTGAAAAGCTCAACACTGCTGAGCCACAAACAATTGTGAAAAAGGAACAAAAAGCTTAACTACCGAACAGAGACCTACTGCAGTGCATACATTGAACGAACAGTACTTTACCCTTATTAGGGACCTCTTAGAAAGGCGCTAAATTTCTTCTTAAAAGCCCATATACTGGGTTCAATCATATTTCCATTGGAATTTTTCCCCAAGTGGTGATCCCAGTAGATTTAATAGAAAAGAGGCATGTGGTGCGAGCATAGGTTCGGCGATACGAAAAAAAGTATCTTGTGAAATGAGAATGAACCTGGGATGAGAGCTGAAAATAATTAGGCTGCATGCAGGTCATTACATGTATGTAGATTGTAGAAAGCTGGTCTACTAAAGCAACAAATTTGCTGATGGTGGATAAATAGAGATAAATTCAGGAAATCCATTGGAACACTGTTCACTCTCTGTCATCAGCTGAAGGGCTGCACTGTTTTGCATGTTTGGCAATGAATATAATTGGTCATGACAAAAAGTACGTCCTTTCATCATTTACAAATAGTTATTGCTACATACTGCCTGGCATTGGTAACCACCAAGTGTAATTGTTTTTAATTTATGTTGCATTGTCATTAGTAAGCTACTTGTAGGATTCTTTACACTGTCAGCGGCTACTATCAGTGCATTTCTGTAATTGTAATTGAACACTAAAAGTTATGTCATTAACAGAGCTTTTTAACTGTCTTTTTTGAACAAGTAAGCTTTTGCCATTCCGAATAGGTGCAGTAAGACTGGAAAGACTTATCTATATCTATAAGAATGGATGTGGGTATGTATGTGGATTTGTCCAGAATGCACGCTCACAGTTTTTGAGCTTTTCACTCCAAACCTTCACTAGTGTGTCCGTCTCGGCATTGGACACGCAGTGGAGGGGTTCGCGAATCTCTGCCACCATGGGGGCCAGGGTGGGGGCCAAAACCCCTCATTTTCTCTGTTGGCCTTTGCCCTCACAGGCTTATCACTGCACTTTTCTTTCGGTCCCATACGCATAAAAGCAGCGATGGTGGGTGGGGGGCGGAGTGGAGTGTTGGGGTGGGGTTGGGTGGTGGTGGTGGTCATGGGGTGGGGGTGGGGTGGGTGGTGTGGGATGGGGTGCGGGGGTGGGTGGGGGCGTGGGGTGTGGTGGAGGTGGGGGGGCTGGGATGAGGAAATATTCCAGAAAACCCAAATTTCTCGCGTGGCCTACCGGTGGAGGTCAGAGTGTGGTGGAGTGTAGTGGGTGTGGTGGGGTTGCGGAGTGGGTCAAATCCTAAAGTTCCTGGGCAACGCCGGGTGCCCCAGCTAGTAATTTATAAAATGACACCTCATAGATCTGTTACTTTGAATTGGGTGAGTCTGTTACTGCCCAGGATGTGAAGGCTGTTAGACTAAATGCCTTTAGTAATGATCACGACAGCAATTAGAATTATCTTCTGCTATATCCTGTTAGAAGATTAAAAATAGAGAAAGATCAGATAAGAACGTCGTTAATTGGAATTATTCATGATGAGGGATTAATTGATTGTCTAATTGATGCTATTGAATTACAACTGATATTCAATGTGTTTAAGGTTAATTTATTAGGCATGCAAAGTTGAAAATCAGAATGAATAACAAATATCGCTAACGTGATCGCCCAACTTCTTACAAAAGATTTCATGATGGCGTTTCCACCATTAAAATATTCTTTCTTTTGCTTTTTTGACTTTGTAAACACAGTGTTTTGTTTGAGATTTTTCGCAAAAACAACAAACGACCCAATCAGTTGCTGCACATTTTTTGCCTTTCAGCTTCTGATAATATATGCACTGGTTAGAGCACTGGACTGTGAATTGAGAGGCGGGGGTTCAGATGTCTTTGAGATTTCTGCTTCACATGCGCCCTCTATCCAACTCAGCTGTGATGAGTACACCAACCGCACACTGTCGGTGTAAAGACAACATAGCAAGGAAGTCGACTGGTCACCGGCCTCCTATAGGTAGTGAACCACAATTCAGAGTCCAGTGCTCTCTAACCAATAGACTATCAGAAGCTAAAAAACACAAGGCTAAGAAAAATCACACCATTGCATCAGGGCTGTCTTAAAGTACTCAGGACTGTCTTCAGGTACTCAGGGCTGTCTTAAGGTACTCTGGGCTGTCTTAAGGTACTCTGGGCTGTCTTAAGGTACTCGGGGCTGTCTTAAAAGTGACTGTTCTTCTTGTTTTTAGCTTCCGAGCCACAGCTGAGGATCGTTCCTTCTGGTGGGACGTTTGTACGAGCGGTCGGGCAGAATCTCTTGTTACGCTGTGAGGTGTTTGGACTGGGTCCACAACAAGCGGATATCAATCTACGTTGGTTTGATAGCAACGGCGTTGAGATCGTTGATACGGCTGGACCAAACCGGTCAGTGGCTTCTTTTCCATTCTCACAGATAATTAATCGTTAATTTTGAGGTTTTTTCCCATCGAGTGAGTTTGTTTTTCCAACAGGGTAGGTCTTTTTCCCAATGGGTGAGGTCTTTTTCCCAATGGGTGAGGTTTTTTCCCAACTGGTGAGAAGATTTTCCAAAGTGGTACTATCATTTTTCCAACTAATTAGATTTTTTCCAGCTATTTTTCTAACTCTTGGGATAATTTTCCCTACTTGTGATGTTTCCATTGTGGTGAGTTGTGTCACTTAACATCTTCATTATATTATACCAACTTGGACTGTGTGTTTTGCACAAGTACTATTTTGTGTTTGTGTTCTGTTTATATTAAATTTCTGCAATGCTGCCTATGAATAGAATATAATAGGAATATACTAAGAAAATGAAGTCGCTAGCAGTTCATACGTAAGGCTGCCTCTCTTTGGGGACCCTTCTCTTTCTATGTCTTCATTATCACTGCATGTGTTGTGGTCTGTTTTTAGGGTGATCTATGTGGAGAAGGAAGAGGATAGTCCGACAAAGAAGCTCTACCTTATCCACATCCAGGCCATCCACGCTGGCACGTACACCTGCTCAGGGGTCATTGGTGGAAACGACCAGGCGGAATCTGTCTCACTCCAGCTATTCAGTAAGACGACCTTTGCTGACCTTGTAGGCCAGTAGCTAGTCTTCCAGCGCCGGCTGAGCCATGATTGCTTACAGATGAGCCAGCGTCTATGGTAGTTAGTTTTTGGCTGTAGTTTATTCCGACAGGTAACAGGTGTTGCTTACATACGAAGACAATTAGACATGTGTTGACAGACAGACATATACACATGTACACTTATGTGCACACACACATTTTCACACATACATTTGCACACATGCACACACACGTATGCGCACACACGTACATACAATGTCATACACATACGCATGAAGACATTTGTTTATACTGTCAGATATACACACATTCACACATGCTTGCACACACATGCATGCGTGCGCACACACGCGCGTGCGCGCATACACAGGAACACACACACACATCAGTAAATCCATTGTATTGACACTACCGATACAGACTTATCTCACCTTGCATGGCGACCCAAATGAACACGGTTGCCAGTAACATACCCAAGGTGACCTTTGATTGTTCTGCCTTTCAGAGGACATCACGTTCGACTCCGCTCCATCTCCACAGCATCCGACGCTCGGGTCAACCGCGTTGCTCCTCTGTCGAGTGAGCGGCCAACCGGCTCCAACGATTTCGTGGAGATATCGTGGAGAACGAATCACGAACAGTCAGTCACGATTTATGTTTTCTTATCCTACAACTTCAGTATAAACTCGACCCTTTGACCTTTCGCCCGACTTGTCAGGACCCTTTTTATTATGTGGTTGCCCATGGTTGCTTGCAGTTAATGGCTGCCTTAGGAATCTAGGTGGTTGCCCATGGTAACTTGATTAATTAGTGACTCTTAGTAGCATGTTTGCCTAATGTATTCAAATGCAACATGGTCGCCCCTGTTAATGCAGGATGGTTTCTTGTGGTAATACCCAGGAAGAACCTAATCTTGTAGAAATGACGTTACATTCAGATGTGCATTTCATTTGCTGTTTAACAACAATGTGTGATTGCAAAGATGGTTGGTGTCACCCTCCTCCTTCTCCATCCTTGAGACTGGCACTGCTAGAGTGCAAGCAGTGTGTTGGATTTCTATTGTACACGTATATATATATATATATATATATATATTAGGGTGCCCGTAAAAAAATATTTTCTGAATTTCTTATGTGGTACCCTCTCATTTTGTTGTCTATCATGAGAGAAGTTCCAGGTAATTTTTTAAGAATTTTGGATGCATGTTTAGAGGGAGCTCAACATATGTGAAGTTAGCGAAATATTATCCGACAGCATGCTATTCTGACTTATTTCACAGTTATTTATCATTCAAATATTTTCAATGCAAAATCAATACAGCACTGTCAAATGCTAATCAAAACTGAACTATTCAGAATACTAATAACAATACTGCTACAACAAAGTACATTGCAGCATTTATTTTCGTTTTAAAGCTGTAAGTCACTAGGGTCTAGTTGTCAGTGTATTTTGTTGTTGTATCATCACCGACAAGTAGTGACTTTCTCGCTTTTGGGCACTTGGCTCTGTGGCTTGAGAAATTGTTTCTGTTCATCACTTGTTGTAATGGAGGTGTTGAAGTCATATATCAGCTACATAGCTCACTCTACTCTGCCATTTACCACTGCCAGACTAGACTGTTAACATATTTCTTGTTTAGCTCGAAATTTTCACACCACAAACGCCACTTTGTCTGCCCATATTGGAAGCTGGGGTGTCTAGGCACATGGCCCTGACTAGATTTTCTATTCCCCACTCTCGCAACATTGAAACAGCAGCATTGCTAGTTGCTTTCCCCTACCATCCAGAAGCTTTGTCACGTCAAGAGGCTGCTCCACATGCAAACCTGATACCAAGACTGCGTCAACCTGCTCATTGCCAGCAATATCTGGTAACATCTTGCTATCCCAATGTACAACTAGAGGTACGGACGGTTCGAAAATGGCTTTTCCAGCCTGAGCGGTATGTTGACGAAACTTTAGTCTTGCTGTTCTGATGGATTCAGGATTGACGTTGAAACTAGACATGTCATGTCCAAGGTTCTATGCAGTCTCAGCCAGAATAAGTGTTGCTGTGCAGATGCTGACATTGGCTCGATGAAGTGCAGCACTTAATTCTGCTGTTACAACAGGCACCGACCCTCGTTTGGTAGCTCTATGTGAGCAGCGTGGTTCTAGATAAGACTCAACTTTAGCAGCCATAGTGGCCAATTCTTCTGAAGTCAATTCATCATCTTTCTGAACTGTGATATTCGCTCTCTTTCTGTCATCTTCTTTACTTCTGAGATAATGCTCACACTTCAATCTCTTTAACTTTCTGCCCTCTGTTCTAGCCAGAGCTGTGTGTACACCACCCATTTAGCCTATGCGTGGACAGTGTTGGTCATCCAAGAAAAACCTGTCTTCAGCAATGGTGGTCATTGACATAGCATCTGTATGTGACATGTCAAAAGTTTTTCCAAATCTCCGATCATAGTACTTTCATTAGCTCAGTTCTGCGATGCATGTTCTTATTCAGTTTCTTCCATCTATAAAACATGTCCTCCAACTTTTCAATGGCATTCCTATCAAGTGTTGTTGGGATACGGGCCATTGACCAAATGTGAAGAACTTCATGTACAACAGACCTTGAACTGTCTCTGACTGTCTTAGCAAGAATCTTGTGCCGATGGAAAAAGACAGACAACACCTGATTGTAAGTTGGAAGCTTGCTTCCACATGTATTTCTTCTGATACCGTATCAATCAACCAAATGTCAGCGGAACTATACGTGTGACTGTTACAAGTCGTGAAGCAGCTACTTCTGACATACTTTCTATTGGTAATTAACTAATCAATCTAAGATTTTAAATCCAAAAAACTGAAAGCACTTTCAGTGATTTAGATATACTGCAGCTGCTTTAGTATGACAACTATAACATTGACACACTAAATACAACAGTTACTGCATCATTGCCCCAATTGCGCAGAACAGTGTGCACACTAAATAAAAAAGGATTGCATATTTTTTAACAAAAGGAACATGTTGCAGCTAAATGAAAGTGATGGTGCAGAATTCAGAATGCTAATTGCACAATTAATAGATATAGCAATTTTACTCTGTTTGTGAGTACTGTATGGACATTGACCATAATAAGCTAAAATCTACAAACAGTAACCTTTTGTGAATATTACATTTTTCTGTTCTCTTTAAATGTAATTTCTTTACAACTTAGTGCTTCTTGTGGTTTTTTAGCAGTTCAGTTATTTTTAAATTAAGATTAAAACCTTAGCTGTTTGTTGTGATTTTGTAATGACAAGGACTCATTTTTATACATGAACTAGCTGAAAGAATCCAAGGATAAACTGTTGACTGAGAGAGCAGCAGTAATATTAAACACATTAATAAGTCTAAATAGAATAATAACAACATAGTAGGCCTAAGTAACATGTGCAATGTGAAACAAAATGCTGTAAACAACGAAACTGGAAAAGGTACGAAAGATTGCGATATAGCATAAACTTTAGTCATGTTGAGCACCCAGTAAATATTAACATAAAATTCTGCAATTTCACTCTGTTATTTCACAGACCAAGTGTAACAACTTCAGAGGGTACCGTGTAGAAAATTACGAATTTAAAATTTTCTCATTGGCTTAACGGGCGCCCTAATATATATATATATATATATATATATATATATATATATATATAAACCAGTAAATCAATGACTATTTCTATAATTGTCGTTAAGCTATCTCTGTTCGTTTGTGACCAGGTGAGAGATTTGCTCAGGACGTGCACGGTCTGTGGGTAAAGAACGTAACGAAGGAAGACGATGGATTGTATTACTGTCGAGCGGAAGTCGAAGCAGACGGACGATACGACGAACGGGAGATTAACGTGATTGTACACAGTACGTCGTCTGATCATCTAATCTAATCTAATCAGGATTTGTTGTGATTGTTGATTGCTATTTTTATTTAATTATTATTTTTATTTATCGTAATTTTATTAGTGACTGTTGTAGCGTTGGTGTCTGATGTGCTAGGCATTCAACTGATGATGATGATGATGATGATGATGATGATGATGATGATGATGATGATGATGATGATGATGATGATGATGATGATGATGATGATGATGATGATGATGATGATGATGATGATGATGATGATGATGATGATGATGATGATGATGATGATGATGATGATGATGATGATGATGATGATGATGATGATGATGATGATGATGATGATGATGATGATGATGGATGCATTCCTCATTTAAGATCAATGGTTAAAGTGGTTTGGGTGAGCAGTTGGTATTTCGAATGAGTGTGGTCTGTGGGAACGATGAAGAAGAGTTTATTGGAACGCATTTATTTCCAATGTTACATGTATGGTGAGCAATGGGAACGCAGGAAAAGATGATGTTGATATATTCGTTTTATTGAGTTGTTGCTGACATACCGCAGCCAGTTATAAATAAGAAATGATAAAGAATATCAAAAAAATAGAACCAAAAATCATAGAAGAATTTTGGGAGCAGTGGGAATACCATTCCCACGCGTTCCCACCCACTTAAAAACCCTGTTTAGGCCATTACGAGGTCAGTACCCAGAAAAGGGTTTACTAGATCATGAGTAGCTGTCAGTGAAGAACATGTAAATGAAGAGAGCTGATTCCAGAGCACAGGACTGATGAAGGCAAAGCTAAAGTTTTGGCCAAAGCAGTCCTTCCTTGCAGAACAAGGAGATCACGTCTGTCACGTGAGCATAGCGGATGAAGAGAGGAAGGATGCTGAAGTCGGATGAGATCATGAATACACCTGGATTGACCTGAATTTCAGCCAATCCTCTTTACTCAGTGACTCTACTTTTTCAAAGATTTATTGTCGATTTCATATAAGTTTCTTATTTTTCAATGTTTACAATTAGCGTCTGTTTATTCTTTCAGTTCCTCCGGTAATTACGGATAAGTTGGTATCAGTGTTCGGTATCCAAAGCTACGAACACACGATTTCCTGCCAGGCAACAGGTCTTCCCGATCCAAAATATGTCTTTACAAAGGTCAGTGTGAGAGCAGTTCTTGCAGTTAACAGATTTTAACAGGATTAAATCTTTAGTTGAGTGAATGAGCTTTCTTGAAAATCTTTAGACGCTTTAGGTGTTTATGTTCTCTGTGTTTTGTGGCTGACAGTCGTGAAAATGAGAATTGACAAATGGTTAGGGAGAAAATGTATACAAATGAGAGCTGTACCTGCAGTGTGAGTAAAGTGTTTTGGGGAACATTGTTGGTAATGGAGGTGCAATGTGTTGGGAAAATGCATCTTCAAGGAGAATGAAATGCATGTGGAATTGTATGTTCCATAGAAATTAAATACATGTGCAACTGTGTGTTCATTGGAATGATATGTGTGTGCGAAAATATATATGCAAGAGGAATGAAATGTGTGTTTGTGCATGTGTGTGTGTGTGTGTCAAAATATATCGTCAAGGGGCCAAATGTATAAAGAAAGGAATGAAGATATGTGCGAGAATGTATAGACTATGAGAGCAGAATGTATAAGAGGAAAATGCTTCTTCAGTGAGGGTTCAAATATGTTATGAAACATATATGTAAACAGTTAAAAGTAAATAATTGGATTCCCCATTGGTTTGCACTTACTGCTATGCAGAGCCCAGCATACTTTGTTATCGTTTGTAAATGGTTTATTGGTTTTTTGTAAGTTGTTTAGAAATGGTTTCTTGGTTTGTTTAAAAAGAAATGGTTTCTTGGTATCTTTTCCAGGATGGATATCTGAATCCGCTGCACAGCACGGATCGTCGGTTCATCGACGTTGACTCCGGAGTCATCCACTTCCGTCCGCTCCACAAGGAAGACGAAGGTCTTTACCTTTGCAACGCGTCGAACAATGCGGGCGAAGATTTCGGTGAAATCAGGCTGAGTGTCATAGGTGCGTAATGTGTGTATGTGCCGAGAAGATTGCTTTGGGATATCTGCTCCACATATATCCCCATGCCAGCTCAGTTTTAATGAGCGCAATGACCGTATGCTGTTTGTGGGATGATGAGATGGCGAGGGAGAGGACTGACTACATACCTTTGTATGCCGAGGCTAAAAAACGAAGTCGCTCATGGTCACATCAAAGACTGGTTTATTCTATTTCTCTTCTGTTTCTTCCTTCCTTACCTCCTTCCATACATCTATTCATCGTTCCTTCCTTCATTCCTTTCTTAGTTCCTTTCTTATTTCCTTACTTCAATCCTTCCCTACATCCTCTTTTTCTGTTTTCTTCCTACCTGCCTTCCTCCCATCCATCATTCTATCCATATTTCCATGCTTCTCCTTCTTCTTGTGAAGCGTATTTCCAGATGTTTTGTTTGTGATTTCATTGTAGTTCCGCCGACTATTTACGACTTGAAGAACGTTACTCAGACAGAGAACCTTGCGACGACCTTGGTCTGTAATTCTTACGGTGACCCTGCACCCTCAATGACCTTCCAGAAGGAGGGAACTGCATTCAACTATTCGCTAGGAGAGAATGTGAGTTTTTCAGTATTGAATAGCAACCAGTTGATTGATTTATTTTTAAACATATTTTGAGGTTTTATTGCATTCTCAATCAAAGTGACCGTCGACTAATGTATTTGGAATTATGATAACATTGGTGTTATGTGAATCGTTTGAATTATGATAACATTGGTGTTATGCGAATCGTTAGGTTAGATTAGATTACTGAAGCACTGTAAACTTTGTAGGTAGATTAGGAACAGGTGTTTTTCTTTGCTAGTTGAAGTAAGCCAAGACTGCAGAGAGAGACAGACAGAGAGAGGTAGGGAGGGAGGGAAGGGAGAGGGACGGACAGAGAGAGGGAGGGAGGGAGAGAGGGAGGGAGGGAGGGAAAGAAAGATAGAGAGGCAGACAGGGAGGGAGTTTGAGAGATAGATAGGTGGATGGATGGAAGGATGGATGGATACATATAGATAGATGGGTAGATGGATAGATAGATCGAGAGAGGGAGAAGGAGATAAATGGATGGAGGATACGGATGGATGGTGTGAGGGCTGCATGGATGGATAGATAGATTGATGGGTGGATGGACTGGATAGAGATGGATGGAGATGCATGGATGTAGGGAGACAGACATAGGTATAGTATAGTGTGGTCTTGATGTGATAGCATTTCAGTATGGCTGTTTTCACATATCTCTTCATTCAGACCACTTTGTTCACGAAAAGTACTTTGATCATGCGTACCATGAGAACACTCTATACTTTGCATATATGTTAATTTTGTGTATATGTTTACATATTTATGTAATTATTTATGTACAGTATTTGTATTTGTGTGTGTGTTTGTTAGTAATAATTACTCTATCATTGCCTGTCAAGGATTCAGCGTATAAATGTATCGTCTAATTTTGAAGGAACCCATGTGGAATTGCGGATCGATGCTTTCTAAATTGTCTGCTGACGAAAGTTGTTAATAAATTACTTGCTTCAATGTTGACAGGAGAACGGACGGATCACGATGTCGAATCCGAATTCCGGTGAACTCCAGCTGGTCGTGAGAAACCTCATTCCGGAAGACCTGGCGAACTACACGTGCAAGAGTTCGAACAAGGGAGGATATCACGAACGGAATGGAACGATTACAGTTCAGTGTAAGTGCAGATTAGATAAAATTAGATTAGATTAGATTAGATTGGATTAGTTTGGATCGGATTGGATTAGATTGGATTAGATTAGATTTGATAAGATTTGATTAGATTGGATAAGATTTGATTAGATTAGATTGGATTGGATCGGATTACTTTCATACTTGGCAAGTAATTCTCGACTATTGCATCTCTGTTTGGATAACTTGTACCGGTACATGGGTGTCCGTGTTTAGTGTGGTGCACTGATCCTTTCAGAGCCTCCCGTTGTAATTAGCAACTAATCATCTGTAGCGTCATGGTTGGTTGGTTACACAATGAAGCGATTGATTAACTGCTATAAATGCTATAAATGTGTGAATGTATTTTTGCATATATGCACTTGTTCTGTGAACATGAAAGTATGTATACATTCAGGCCTATCAGCTTAGATGTGCACGACTGAATATGTACAGTTCTTGTACAATGTGCTTACCAATGTGGCTTGTTTAGTTAGCTGTTAACAGAACACTGCTTCACATTAATTAGAATAACAAGCAGTTTTAAATGAGACTGGTCTACGAGACATTGTTAATGTTTTGGACCACCCTACTATACATGTACATACCTATAATATTGGTTCTAAACTCTTACTTTCTAGAGCAATAATAATAAGATAAGTACTGACGATGTTAGTGAAAGAATAAATGATTTGTGGACGTGTTTAATTTCCAGTTAAGCCACGTTTTCCAGCGGACCACATTCAGCGGATCTACTCGTGGCCGGGTAAACTGCGCAACATGACGTGCTTCTCGTTGGCCGAACCAATGCCATCCATCGAATGGATAAGATACGATTATCCGCTCTTTGACAACGAAACGTTTCGCATCTACAACATGGGAAAGAACAGCAATCTCCAGGTAGACTTGTCTGCCCTGGAGGAAGGATGGAAAGATTAGTTGGCATCAGGGAGGGGGGCATGCTTTCCATGTAGTCTGATCTGATGACCTTCTCGGTGGTTGATCCCTCACCTTGGAACAGTCTTCCTTTGTCAATGTCTTTGTTCCTTATCGTCCACTCTGACTCTTCCTATGCACATCTAAAAACTGTCCTTTTTTAGCCATGCTGGAGTCGGGAGCGCTTCTGAGTAGTCGCCTTGTAGAGGCACTGTGTAAATCGTCGTAGTGAATGAATGATGAATTCTAAACTTGTGCTGTCATTGGTGTTTTATTCAAATATATTCATTATGAAATATGATGCGATATTGCTTGTTTTGTTCATCTTCTTTTACATGTTGATGTGCTTATAGATTTCAATTATTTACTGATTTGGACGTGAGAATAATTCCAGCTCACACACAATGCAATACATGGAAGATGCAGCAGATAAAGAAGCATATGAGTAGTATACTGTATAGACAACATAGATGAGTACATAGCATCACTTCGTCTGACACAAAGGAATAGTCTGCCTACCTCTGTTCGTTCGGCCAACTCAGTTGAAACTGTCAAAACTCGACTCAAGACATATCTCTTTTCTAAGGCGTACATCTGACTGATTGTGTTTGTGTTTGTAGAGGCGCCCTTGTAACGGCATGTGCTGTGTTACGGCGCCATAGAAATTGTCGTCATTATTATTATTATAGCAGTGTACTATGACAGTCTCTCTCTCTCTCCTTCAGGCTCGGATTAATCCCTCTCTGGGGAGGGGTCAGCCACTTGGATCCTCCTCTTCCACTTGTTCCTGTCGCCAGTGTCCTCCTTCTTCAGCTTTAGCATTTTCAGGTCCTGTTGTATTTGATCGCTCCATCTCTTTCTCTGTCGTCCCCGGCTACGTTTTCCATAGACTTCAGCGTTCATGATTCTCTTGATACAGCTGGTTTCATCTCTTCTCATGACATGTCCAAACCACCTCATCCTGGCCTCTCGTACTTTGTCCGTTACACAAGCCACTCCAAGTTTCTTTCTTACATAGTCATTCCTTTTT
This sequence comes from Lumbricus terrestris, assembly GCA_949752735.1. Classification (NCBI taxonomy): domain Eukaryota; kingdom Metazoa; phylum Annelida; class Clitellata; order Crassiclitellata; family Lumbricidae; genus Lumbricus; species Lumbricus terrestris. The sequence continues at coordinate 1,151,147 of OX457039.1, forward strand.
CTGTCCTGTAATGTGATTCCAAGCATCCAACGTAACATTCTCATTTCAGTTCGCTCCAGAAGTTCTCCCTCTTTGTCAGAGTCCAGGCCTCTGCACCATAGATAAGTACTGGTCTGACCATTGTCTTGTACACTTTTCCTTTAATCTGGATCGGCATTTTAGTATCACACAGTACACCCGTGAGTTCCCTCCATTTCTGCCATGCTATCTTGATTCTGTTTCTGACATCTTGCTCACAGCCACTCTGCGCATTTACTGTCGATCCCAAGTATTTAAACGTTTCCGTCTGCTTCAGTGCAACTCCTGCAGCATCCCTGATGACCACTGCTTCAGGCGTTTTTGAGCAAACCATGGTTTCTGTCTTATTGATGTTCACTTTGAGGCCATTGCTCTCCAGCGCCTGCTGCCAGTTCGTGAAACGTGTCTGCATTTCCTCTGCCTCAGCCACAATCAGATCGTCTGCGTACAACATATCCCAGGGTACCTCTTTCTTTACATGTTCTGACACGACATCCATCACTATGATAAATAGCAGAGGACTCGGGCATGAACCTTGGTGCACTCCTACTCTGATCTCGAATTTCCCAGAACTTCCGATGCCACTCCTCACTGATGTTTTTGTGTCTTCATACATTGATTTTACCAGTCGCACCATCTTTTCCGAGATTCCCTTCTTCCTCAGGCTCCAGTAGACCACATCTCTTGGCACTCTATCAAAAGCTTTTTCCAGGTCCACAAAAGTCCTGTACCTCTTGTTGTTGCCTTCTAGTACCTTCTCCTGTACTTGCCTCAAGTTGAACACTGCATCTGTTGTACCCCTCCCTGGTCGAAAGCCAAACTGGTTATCCTGAAGCTCAACCTGATCCCTAATCCGTTTCTCGATCACCTTCTCATACACCTTTGGTCCGGCTTCCAGGAGTTTGATTCCTCTGTAGCTCCCACATTCCATCACGTCTCCCTTTTGCTTGTAAATGGCAAGTATCTCACTTTCTTTTAAATCCTGTGGTAGGCTTTCCTTTTTCATGAAATCGTTCAGGATGACATACAGCCACTCAATTCCCTCCTTGTCAGTGTACTATGACAGTCTTGAGACTCAACTTCTTCACTCACAGTTGCTCAGTGACATCGATTCGTGCAATAGATTGGTCATTTGACAGAGGTGCTATAATAAAGGCTTAATATACAATTCGTGTCATTTGACATGTCAGTCAATTAAATGGCTGTGGATCAGCAATTCACAGCTCTTGCAGGTGATTGGCTGGAGGTGATATTCAGATGAACTTTGAACTGCGTTGCGTATGATTACAGGTGAGAGTGAGAGAGGCTGACCAGCATTGGATTTACGGCAACTACACATGTCGAGTGCGTAATCATATCGGAGAGACAGACTTGAAGATCGACCTACTCAGAGCCAGTACGTGATCTTTACGTTCAGCTTTCGTCTTCATGTTAAACTCATACATTAACGTTAAACTGTTGCTTTCACATTAAACCTTAATGTTGAACTGTTACAACATTGCATTCTTTGTGAGTTTAGATTACATTATGCACACTTATTTATTATTATTTATTTCAGTGTCTTTTGAATTACTACTTATTATTATTATTGTAATTATTAGAAAAATTTATAATAATAATAATTTAAAAAAAATTCTGATTTATGTTCATTTGATTTCATTGTTATGATTATTATTTTCATAATAATGATTATTGTTATTATTAAGACTAATGAATATTCATTGGATTTGATGTTTCTAACAGTGGCACCAGGTCCTCCGAAATCAGTCGAACCGCTTCTCGTGACCTCTGACCACGTGGAGCTGGAGGTCGAGCCTCCGATCGACAACGGAGGAATCGATATCGTGGGATATCGCGTCGAATACGAAGAGAAGATTCTCACTTATATGCTCGGTCAGTCATTTGCCCAGATAGATCAAAGGGCCGGTGCCGTATGACAGTCTCGCTCCGGAGACTTTATTTCGAAACAGATTCTCCCCGGCGGATCTGTTCCAGAATAAATTCGCCCCTGGAGACTGTTATGAAATAAAGTCTTCGGGGAGAGAATGTTTCCTCTGCCCACGACATAAAGTCTCCTCCATTCAGCGTGAATTGGACTACGGTTCCATGAGATTTATAGATGAGGGGTTAAACCGTTAGTTTACGTTGCGAAGTTATTTAACATGAAAATGTATATACTTCTATGTCAGAAAATTTCTTCCAAAACAGAGTTTCAGCCAGGGGAGACTCTGTTTCAAGGGTGACTTTGTATGGGGGGGACTTTATATTGTTGTACTGGCCCCCCCCATGTACCATTTTGTCCTGCGGAGCTTTGCATAAAGACTACGCTGTTTGAGAATAAAAGTTAAAATGTGTGATTGTTAAGTTTAAGCGAGTTTTGTGATACTCACGACTGATAATGAATGTGACTGATGATCGTACAGATCAATATTCAGATTTTTAAAGCCTTATTTGAGTATGTGTAATGCTAAAATGCACCATCAATCAGCTTGTGATTAGCCGTTCGTACTATGAGTTGTAATCATAGTTTGGTTTGTGATTAGCCGTTCGTACTATGAGTTGTAATCATAGTTTGGTTTGTGATTAGCCGTTCGTACTATGAGTTGTAATCATAGTTTGGTTTGTGATTAGCCGTTCGTACTATGAGTTGTAATCATAGTTTGGTTTGTGATTAGCCGTTCGTACTATGAGTTGTAATCATAGTTTGGTTTGTGATTAGCCATTCGTACTATGAGTTGTAATCATAGTTTGGTTTGTGATTAGCCGTTCGTACAATGAGTTGTAATCATAGTTTGGTTTGTGATAAGCCATTCGTACTATGAGTTGTAATCATAGTTTGGTTTGTGATTAGCCGTTCGTACAATGAGTTGTAATCATAGTTTGGTTTGTGATAAGCCATTCGTACTATGAGTTGTAATCATAGTTTGGTTTGTGATTAGCCGTTCGTACTATGAGTTGTAATCATAGTTTGGTTTGTGATAAGCCATTCGTACTATGAGTTGTAATCATAGTTTGGTTTGTGATTAGCCGTTCGTACTATGAGTTGTAATCATAGTTTGGTTTGTGATTAGCCATTCGTACTATGAGTTGTAATCATAGTTTGGTTTGTGATTAGCCGTTCGTACAATGAGTTGTAATCATAGTTTGGTTTGTGATAAGCCATTCGTACTATGAGTTGTAATCATAGTTTGGTTTGTGATTAGCCGTTCGTACTATGAGTTGTAATCATAGTTTGGTTTGTGATAAGCCATTCGTACTATGAGTTGTAATCATAGTTTGGTTTGTGATTAGCCGTTCGTACTATGAGTTGTAATCATAGTTTGGTTTGTGATTAGCCATTCGTACTATGAGTTGTAATCATAGTTTGGTTTGTGATTAGCCGTTCGTACAATGAGTTGTAATCATAGTTTGGTTTGTGATAAGCCGTTCGTACAATGAGTTGTAATCATAGTTTGGTTTGTGATTAGCCGTTCATACAATGAGTTGTAATCATAGTTTGGTTTGTGATTAGCCATTCGTACTATGAGTTGTAATCATAGTTTGGTTTGTGATAAGCCATTCGTACAATGAGTTGTAATCATAGTTTGGTTTGTGATAAGCCATTCGTACAATGAGTTGTAATCATAGTTTGGTTTGTGATAAGCCGTTCGTACAATGAGTTGTAATCATAGTTTGGTTTGTGATAAGCCGTTCGTACAATGAGTTGTAATCATAGTTTGGTTTGTGATAAGCCGTTCGTACAATGAGTTGTAATCATAGTTTGGTTTGTGATTAGCCGTTCGTACTATGAGTTGTAATCATAGTTTGGTTTGTGATTAGCCATTCGTACTATGAGTTGTAATCATAGTTTGGTTTGTGATTAGCCGTTCGTACAATGAGTTGTAATCATAGTTTGGTTTGTGATAAGCCGTTCGTACAATGAGTTGTAATCATAGTTTGGTTTGTGATTAGCCGTTCGTACTATGAGTTGTAATCATAGTTTGGTTTGTGATAAGCCGTTCGTACAATGAGTTGTAATCATAGTTTGGTTTGTGATTAGCCGTTCGTACTATGAGTTGTAATCATAGTTTGGTTTGTGATTAGCCATTCGTACAATGAGTTGTAATCATAGTTTGGTTTGTGGTAATCATAGTGTGGTTTGTGATTAGCCGTTCGTACTATGAGTTGTAATCATAGTTTGGTTTGTGTCCCTAAACAATAAACAATAAACAAAGATTTCCTAAGATTAGTGTTGCAGAAATTTTCTGTGGATGTGCTTACCAAACTCCTGCCAGATACCTATCCTCCATTTTGCTCGGGCGCCTTCAGCACCCTGCCCTCCACCAGTTGGAAAATATTGCCTCAGGCCCACCACCATTCAACGTTTGCCACCCTTGACTTATGCATTAAGGAGTGGTGGCATAATAATAACAACATTATTATTTTTAGGCTTACTAATGCTTTTATCACAGCATCATTATAGAAATCCTTTGATTTGATTAGATTAACGACGTTGTTTGATGCGTGATTTGTTTTCTCAGATGAGCCAGTCATCGTGGAAAATCTTCGGCCGAGCACGACCTTTCTTGTCAGAGTCCGAGCGCTCAATGAAGTCGGTTATGGTGAACCGTATCCCATTACGGTCGTCACAGATAACGTCAGTAAGTCATGCAACCTGTATTGTTCACTTCAAGGATTCTTTTGTCGACGTCTTTTGTTGTGTTGTTTGTTATTACGTTTTCATGGTAGCCTAGTGGTTACTTTAAAACTAAACTGTCAACCCAGGGTGTGAGATTAGAATCCGTGCTTGGAGGAAAGATTTCTGTACGCTTTATAGAGTTACTAGCAGCTTTGTCTGAACTCAGATGTGAAATAATTTAGATTGTACCTACGTATTCTACACTCAGCGATTCCATCATATTCTGTTTTAGCGGTTTAAACAAATTTAAATCATTTAAATCCTGTTAATGATTTTATGTCCAGATGGGACTGTAGACAACTAAGTGTTTGATTAATTCATTCATTCATGCATTCATTCATTTATTGGTTCATTCATTCATTTGTTCATTCATTTATTGGTACACATAGTGTCACTCACTCATCATATAACATAAGGAAGGATAACAGAAATATTTATAACACAATCGAATTGTGGCTTAAGGACACTGCGAGCTGGCTTATTTACAAAGAAATTTGGCGTAAAATGTTGAGTTGAAAGTATATGGATTACAAAGTACAGTGGAATAATAATGATAATTCTGATGATAATAATATTTGAACAATGAGAGGTCGATGAATAGCCAGTTTTGTTTGGTGTGTTTTAGAGCCTCCATCTAAGCTCATCATAACTTCGAGTTCAGAGAGCAACCGACCGTACACATACGAAGTGACGTGGAAGAAACCGGTGACTGGAGGACGACCAATCAGGGAATACGAATTCAGATTTAGACAGGTTGGGATTTTCAACTTTAGTTGTATATCTATGACTTTGCACTAAAGCTCAGCGCTGCCTTGTGGAACAATAGACAGTGTGTGTGTGCAACTGTGCAAGTGTGCATGTATGTACTATGTAATATGTATGTATATGTGTAATTATGTAATGTACCTGTAGGATTGTAGGTTGGTTAATGGCAGTGACGTAGCCAGGAATTTTTTATCGGGTTTGTTTTTGCCTGGCCGAATACCCTTTCTGAAACCAACCCAACAGTATTACAGTAAATAAAAAGGGAATAAAGTTACAAAGGGAATAAAGTAAGAAAAACAATTGTTACTACAAGCAATTGTTTTGTTTTTTTCATATTCAAGTGGATGAATAACCTTTACAAAAACTTTTTCCTAGGCCAATGGGGGGTTTTAACCTCCGAAACCCCCCTTGTCTACGCCACTGGTTAATGGTTATGCATGTAAGAGATAAGTTTTCGGCGTAGGGTGAAAGTGTAGGAGTGTTGAGATTGCGAACAAGAGGAGATAGATGGCGAATTCCAGATGAAGGGAAGAGCAACTGTGAATGAACGTCGGTCAAATATTCAAGGAACTGCTCAGATTCCAGCGGATGCTAATCAAAGAGTTTCAAGATGGAATATAAATAGAATATCCGACAGATATTTGCACGTGCTCTGTTCCAGCTTGAAATCACTTTGTAATAACGTTGCCGTACGTTGCAGTATTATGAGCCGGATGAGGCGGATCCGGGAGCGGCGGAGACAAAGTCGGATGAGGGTTGGATTGAGCGGAATACGGAGGACGATGAGGATCAGCCGATGACCTTCTACATCCTCACGAACCTCCGAGGTCAGACGACGTATGAGTTGGTGATGAGGGCGCGAAATGATCTCGGCTGGTCAGATCCCAACGACCATTTCACGTTCATCACTCAACCAGGTATTGTTTACAAATCAGTTAATGTTTACCACTCAACCAGGTATTATTTATACATCAGTAAATTTTTACCACTCTACCAGGTATTTACAAATCAGTTCGTGTTTACCACTCTACCAGGTATTTGCCACTAAGTTCGTGTGTACCTCTCTCTACCAGGAGGTACTTACCACTGAGTTCATGTTTGCCACACTGATAGGTATTTTATTTGACCACTTTGTCTTTACCACTCTCGTCTCCAACTTCGTGGTTAGTTGCCAGTCTTTGGGGTTAGAATGATCACTATGCCAGGTTTAAAAGACCACTTTATTTACCACTTACCTTGAAGTTAGCAGTGTACGAGATAATAGTGACCACCTTGTGACATAGAAAACAGCTTCATGGTTACCACTGCTATAACTTAACCTGTTTTCAATTATTTCTGATCCAGCATATAGATATTTCTTTCTTTCTTTGGAGCATTTTTTATAGTGCCACTTGAAGACGCCCTACTCAGAAGCGCTACCGGCCTAAATTCAGATAAATTGGAGTCTTAAGACGGGGGCAGAACAAGGTGGAGTGACCCTTAAACACTTTTCAAAGTGCCACAGGAAAACCCATTCCAGGTTGCAGGGTTCACCGACCGAAAAAGCTCAGCGCTGCCTTGTGGAGTGTTGGACAAGATAGATGGCACTTTATAAACATCACATTACTACAAATACAAAACGAGAATCTTCTCATTGTTTTCAGGCACTGATCCGATCACTGGCAACCGAGGCAGCAAAAGCATCGAGAGCATGTCATCATCGTCGTTACTCTTCATCACGACTTTATTCAGCTTTGTTTTAATTATGATGATGAAGCGGTCGGCGATTCTCTGATTTGATTCGATGTACGACGTCAGCGTTTTTTTTGCCCACCTTGTAATTTTTACCCGGCGAATATTTCATAGTCATTGTTCAGTTGCATCAGGTGCTAGTCTACCACAGTCTTACAGAGGTTTCAGTGATTGTAGTTTGCTGTTAAGTAATTTCCTCCCTCCCAAAGTATGTTGAAGCTTTTTGTTTTACATGTAAATTTGTGCCATGACTTAAACGTTTGCCTGGGTTTTTGTAATGTCTGATTGTTCTTAGATGGAGTGCTTGATTTTTATTGTGTGGAAAATGCTACGGGACGAAAAATTTAGAGTTTGTCGAATAATCATGAGTTTGGGATCCGAGATACATGTGGTCTTTGTTTTTTTTGTGCTGTTGACTGAGTCCCAAAGAGAAGAGAACGGCTGATTCAAATTATTTTGAAGTGTTTTGCTTTATGTGGTTTCTATTAATTGAAGTTGGTTGTGCAGTGAGCTATAAATGATTGTGTTCAATCAGGGATTCAATCACAGGTCAATCAAGCAATCGCTCATTTGGTGTGACTTGTTTACATACTGTGAAATGCTTCAATCAAGTTATCAGTTTTACAACGTCACATTTTTGCCTACTGAGTAAGAAAAATCAGTCTGCTTCAATCATCAGTCGACTTTAGTCAATCAGTTTTTATCCTTTTCACACTTTACTTACTTCCCAGAGTTCATGAATATCTGGCGAAATTCACGTAACGCTTTGTGTACTTTGAAATGTTTTGCGTTTGTCGTTGCTTTTGAATCATGCACTCAGCCCTATTCATTTCTTGCTGTGTTGTTACACTGTTTCTTATGTGATGATATTGAGGATTGAAGTCCCAAACTTAATTCAGGTTTAGAAGATTTTAAACATTGCTGTAACTTGATTCGACTTGTAGAATTTGAGTTGTCCGACATCGTGGTCTGTTCGTTCAGTAGCGCTCCTCCGATCCTTTAAGCCGACGATTGCAGTTTATCTGCTGAGCGTGCTCCATGTAATCACCATTGATGAGTGTTACATTACGCTTTGCTGACCCTGAACTGAATTGGTGTTGATTTTGTGCAACGTTTTCCTTGCAGTCATTATGGCTACTCAATAGGACATGAAGATCAGTGCCTTAGACTAGTTCTCTAGATCCTGTGTTAGCGACTTCATTTTTCTCGGCCTTGGCATACGAGGGCGCTTGACCAGCCGTATGCATCACCACCTGATTAGCAATTGTAGGTGAACATCTATACGGCACCATTATGTAATGTAGACATTCTGTGTTACTTTACTTCATTATGTTACATTCCTGTACAATAGTTCTCGTCGTTTGCAAGAAGAAACCGAAATTGGAATTCAAGTTGAGGCTGTCTGATGTCAACAAGGATTTCCATTTGATTCTCATATTTTTTTGCCTTTGACCTTTCAAACATGAGCTGCATTGGTGTCCCAGTTGCTCTGTTAACATGTTGTCACTGACCTTTAACCTCTACCCTTTGACCTCTGCAGTTTAAAGTGCACCATCCTCGCTTAAGTGCTTCAGCCGAAATCCATTCTATCAACCTGTTAATGAGCAACTCCTCAGATGGTGGTGGTCCACACTACAAGACCATTTTGTATTGTTGTACGCTGGCTGTCAAATTATAAAAAAATCACTAAACAGTGCAGTTGAGAATTGACACCAGTGTGTGGAATGTTGGCTGCCCTATAGATACCAGTTGTTACAGTGCATTGACTGTTCAATCTTGCTTTGCTGTTGTAGGTTAAACCTGTCTCTGTAAGTCTGTCTCTCTGTTATGAAAGTTTAAAGTTATTTTCTTTGAATATATTATTTTTCCTATTAGTAGGTGCTTCGAGTTTTACCGCTTCATGCAATTCAGTTATTTTACGAATTTTATTTTTTGACCGCTTTCCCACCGAATTGTTGTCGAGTGTTGAAAAGCAAGCAATGTTGACGTGGTGACGAAGCTAGAGTACTGAGCTGTGCTTGAAGCAAAGTATGCTCTGGTACTGAGCTGTGCTTGAAGCAAAGTATGTTCTGGTACTGAACTGTACTTGAAGTAAAGTAGGCCACAGTATGCTCGGGTACTAAGCTGTACTTGAAAGTAGAATGAATAGTTTATCGGGTTGCCTATCAAAGTGGTCGGGTGTTCAGGGTATGTGTGAATGCTAGTCTGAGGTGGTGGGGGGTATGTCATCAAATCACTCACACTGAGGCCTCGTTTGTTATTGCTTTTAATCATCTTTTGTAATAAGAATAATGATGATATTATTTTAGTACTTTTATTGTTCGTTATTATTGCTACTTCTGATTGTATTGATAAGAAAAGTAATTGTATTGATGATTGCTGATAGTAATATATTTTCTAATTGGTACTACTACTACTGATGCTATTATTGACACTGCTAGTAATACAAATGCTACTATTGCTACTATTTCCCTCGGCTGCTGATATTACTACGACTACTTTTGTTCTATTCATTATTGTTGTTAATGACGTATTTTTGTTGATCGTACATGCATTGTGTTGAACTACTAATCATTGTTAGACATATAATAGCATTTTCTTTTGTTATTTTGAGCGTTGTTTTAAAATAGTTGCTGTTATTTAAGTGCTTTTTGCTGTAGATTTTTCCAGAGCGAATCTAATCATGAAGGACTAAGGGATTGAGCTTCGGATTTGAGGCCAGGATTTGAACTTACGACCTTCATGTGACTGCTCTGTCCAGTCCCACTGTGCCAATTTATGCCATAATTTGTTTCAATGTATTGCTGAATGTTTGTGCTCATTGGTATTTGTGACCCATGAGACATAGTGTATAACGTTCAGACAAAGTGTTAGGCTGCTATTCGTAGGATGCCATTCTTTTGCCACGATCTTGCATTTTGTTTCAGTGTGGTAGCCTTGTGTGTATGACCTCTTGCCTTTGACTTTAAACCTATTCACTTTGACCTTTCGATAACCTCGGAGCAGTTACCTTTAGCCTCTTGTCTTTGACCTATGCCCTCTTGTCTGCAGCCTTTTGACCTATTCCCTCTTGTGCATGACCTTCACCATCTGTCATCATCTATGTTATTCAGCCTAAATATATCATTGAGCTTTGTCCCTCTTGTGATTTACAGCAATAAATTTCTGTTACTTTACCTTTAGTTCGTTGGTAGGCTGTTGAAAGGCCTTGGTGTATAAATGCCGAGTGTGATTTTACTGCATACAAATGCTGAGTTCCACGCATCACGGGTGAATTAAACAATATTTTACAATAAAAATTTGAGTTATCGATAAATCAGTTGAAATTTATATAGAACTCCTTTGATATATCTACTCGGAGCTTGGGGTGGTTGGAACAGGCCGATAAGTTTTGGAATTTTATTGTGTAAAGCTTTGAAACTTTGGGAGTGATTATTTTTTATAAGTCGTCTTCAGTATCAGTGTATAATTCAATTTGGTACATTCTGCTCAAATGTCAAAGTAGTAGTTAATTAGCATGTTAGTTAATTAAAAGTTGATTAATTAGCATGTTAATTCATTAACCCAGAATTTATATTTAAACCTAAATATATGAAATAAAAGTCCGATTTTACTCATTGCTATAAGCGTAATTTGAGTATTTGAATAAGTTTCAAGGTTTTTAAAATCTGCAGTTCTTGCAACCATGATGTAAAAATTGGATTCCTTAGTGATGTAAAAGTTGGTTTCCATAGTGATGTAAAAATTGGATTTCAGTGATGTAACAGTTGGTTTCCATAATCATGTAAAAATTGATTTCAATAGTGATGTAAGAGTTGGTTTCCATAGTGATGTGAGAATTGATTTCAATAGTGATGTAAGAGTTGGTTTCCATAGTGATGTAAGAATTGGTTCCATAATGATGTAAGACTTGGTTTCGATAGTGATGCGAGTATTTTTTCTTTTTAATCTAATGTTTGGTTGTTTTCGTACGCCGTCTGCTCAGTGTTTCCGATTATTTTTGAGTCATTTATAATCAGTTATCTTGATAAGTGATGATATTATCTGTAATCATCTTCTGTTAGTGTACAGCAATTTGCTAATATGACGACTTGTGCTTATCTGTGTTGATTTTCGCAATGACGAGGTTGTTTATTTAGTAAAACATCAGGAAAGTGTATTGATAAGTTGCAGTTTGGATGTGCACAGGTATTGTTTTCTATGTATGCTTGCATCTGTGTATGTGTATGCATTCGTGAATGTATGCGTACGTGTATGTGGTGTATGTCTGTGCATGTATGCCTGTGCCAATTTATATCTATGCATAAACGTTTTTATCTTTGCCTATGTGTATACATGTTTGTATGTATTCATGTATGTGCGTCTATGAAGACAGTTGATATGGCATATGTGAAGGACCTCACCAAAGTAGGCCTACTGCTTGCACACAGCTGCTTAGCTTATCTAAATGGGTGTGGGTCTTGTGGCTGTTCCTGCTCCTCTTTAGGAATTCTGCTGCTAATTTTGGGCTACCCTTCTGCCGAGTTCTGGCTTCATTTGTGTGCTACTTGAGCTAGTTGCAAAGTAGCATCAGCAACTGTTTTGTTGATGCTACTTTGGCATATGCTATTTTTGTTGACTCTGCTACACGGTGGCATGTTGGTCGGTTGTAGCGTCGGAATATTTCCGTTCGAGGATCTCCCATTTCTTGTTAACAACAGCTGAATAAAATGATAGTTAAAACAAACAAATGCTAGTAAAGTACTTATTAGAATTGTTGGACATGGTAGACTTGTGATTGAAAATCCTGCTTAGTTGGAATTTGCTAATTACCGGATTCAGAAAATGAAGCAATAGTCGCAGTTAGTTTCTAACACAAGCAATATTTCAATTGAGCGTGCTGACATAGCTTTGTGATAAGTGCGTGCAATACATTCCTTATGCAAGATACAGCTGTTGATAGCCAAGGCATTCCTCTTGGATGGAGTACCTTGGAAACTGCAATTGTGGTGATCACTATAATATGCCTATATTTTGTTGAGGTGTCTTTAAGTGTTTAGAAAGAAGTAGTTTGTGTAAGTCTTGCTTCAATGGATTTTGCTTTCACGCTGAATACGTGTAGATGGTTGTATGCAGCCTTAGAGAGCGTTGGAACGGTTGTTTTAAATATATGTCCATGTTAAAAAAAGACATCTTTCCATATAGGTGCCTTTGAACATTGAAGGGTATTCGTCGTTGTTCGTAAATTTACTGAATGCTAATAATTTTAAGACCGTGCCAATTGACTTGCAAATATACAAAGTAGTTTTTCAGTTCTAGTTAGTCCTGCTGTCTACAAGTTGTTTGCTTCAAATCAAAAGCAATTAGGTGAAAAGATGTGTGATTGACATTAAGGGAAATGGGGAGCATTACGTGGGCACCATCAGTAAAAGTGCATAGTTCGTTTACAGACATTCATAAATACTGATAATATTGCATCACTAATTTTATATGGAGTTACTGGCTGCAACAATGCGGTCTTTAAAACATATTAACACTCTTTCATGTAGACCTGAAACCAGGCTGTTGTCAAGGTACAGCATTCAATTGTGAAAGTGATTTGAGTTAGGTTGGAACTGGGAAGTCAGGCAGACGTTTCTTTGTATATAAATTCCATTTGGACTTAAAACACGTTGCAAACCACTTTGTTAGCAACGAACCGTTTGAGGTTTTTTCTTGGTCTCTTAACACAGTTAAAAATAAATTTTCGTTCAACGTGTTGTCGAAATTGTTTTACCGCTTTGTCAAAAAAATGTCATATTTCAATGCAGTCTTTGAATGGTGCAACACTTTCAACTGGCTTGCTTTTCTTCGTGCATATCTATCTATAGACTGTGCTTATATGTCAGATTTAATTTGCCAAAATGATGTAATTTTTCAAGTGTCCAGGTATAGTTTGATACATCATGTAGCCATTAAAGTGCTTTTATATCCTGTAATCTCCGTATGATGCATCAATGTTAATCAAATTCTGACAGAGGCGACACTGCCGATACTTGTGATACGGCAAAAGCTGCACCACCTGGTACAGCAATAACATAACTTTGATAATAGCTAGAAAATACCTTTAATCCATTTAAACTTGTATTTTTGGTGACCAGAATTGGAACAAAACTCTGTCAAAATATGCCAGCAGCTTCTGAGGTATGAAAGTGTCTGGACTTCCCTATTTGTAGCGTACTACTTTTGAAATCGTGGGACACCAGTCACACCACTGGTGTTGGTGCCTAAATTTTACAGTGTAGAAGAGAATTTATTTCGGTTTTTAGTTTAGAAGAGAATTTATTTTTAGTTTAAAAGAGAACTGTAATTTAAGTTTTAATTTTGTTTCTTAACCTTGTAATGCGAAATGCTGTACAATATAAAGTATAAAATTGTTAACCTACTTAAGTAATAATATGTTCTCTTGTAATGCAGGTGTCTCAATTGTACACTTTACGTGATTTTACGTACAATAAAGTCTGGCAAACAGCATGCAATTTTAACAAAAATATGTTTGAACCTTGTTAAACAGATGCAAACTCTTCCCAAACGTTGTCATTTATAGTATATTTACATGAATGTGGGCACGGCTTTTCAGGAAATTATTTTTCGCATATGTCAAAGAATGGCATCAAACAAATTCAGTTAGGTTCCTTGCGGACTGGATATTTGGTTTCGTAACAGTATTATTGCACTTTGAGATTAAATATTTTAATTGTTACGTACCACAGGATAAGTGTCTGTTGAGTTTTTTAAATACTCGTTAGTATATATATTTCTACAGCGCCTAAGAAACAACTGAACCAGTAATTACACAGAAACTTACTTACCAGTAAGTACTGTTTAAGTTCAGGTCACTATTTATGATGTTGGATAAATATTTGGTAGACAACTAGACGTGCTTTAGCAGAGAGGCGCAGCCAGGGAAAATTTTTGAGGGCTTCCATTGGGGTAGCGGTTTCCAATTGAATACATGGTTGCAAAGTAGGTTTAAAAATTTGGAAATAATTTCTCTTGGGGTTTCAACCTGTAAAACTCCACTGAATGCACCCATGTCTTAGCAACTCTGAGGTTTTACTGTAAGCACCAACAATGTTAGATATGGATTGATTTTAGTGCACCATCAAACGATGTCTTGTGCATTAAAACACTGGTGTTATAGAAGTTACTAATTTCTTTAAAAGTGTTCACACTTAACCAAAGAGATCAACGGTAAAATACAAAATCAGTAAAATTTAAAAAAATGACAATGTACAATGAGAACAAGAAGCTAGATTAACTCGTAAGTAAAGAGGAGATCCCTGGGAAAGGTCACCCAGAAATGGATTGATCCTGCTATACCTAGGCAGCCACAGTACATGGATTTTGTATGAAGATGGTAGAGTGTGGTTGTTTAAGGCAATTTAGAAACAGAAATGAGTGTAAGAAACTAAGAAAGCAGGGCTCGACTTCAATTTATAGTTGTTATATTAGTCATTTAGTGCTCATGATAACATAAATAAAATACATACGTGTGTACAGATATAGGTGGCTGTGATTAGTATAGTCATTAGATGTGATATGTAGTTAAGGCAAGAGTATGCGTTAAGGCAAGAGTATGTTTACTGTGAAAGGCTCAGCATTAAAGCTTAAGTCACTATCCTTAAAACTATTGTCCTCATAATTGCCATTACCATTGTTGTCCTTTTAACTGTCCTGCTTCTGCTTGGAATGTTTGGCCAATTGATTCAGTTTATATAAAATAGTGAGCAAGTTATCCTATGATCCAATGATAGAATGGATCATCCAGTGATACCAAGGATCATTCCCTGATCAACTGTATCTCTAATTGATCATCTTATTATGATCTCTACTTCACTGATCGTCCTCAGTCTCTGCCCCAGAAAGACGTTGGTTTGCCTTCGATGTCTCGCGCTCGCTTCACGAACGACGTAAACGACGAAACGCAATTTCCAATGAAATGATCGGACTTTGCAAGGATCGCCCAATCGATGAGCGGCAACCAAGGATCGGCGTGAAAGACGGTCACCTGAAATTTCGAAGACATTCAAATTAAAATCCATCTCTAAAAAACACATTTAATGCTGTAATAATAAAATCAAAGGATTGTATTAATTTGAACATGACGTAAAAGACATCGTAAAATTCCTAATGAATAAAAATTAATAAGCATGTAAATATATTATCTAAGAGACACAGAGTCTAATTCACAAAGCAATGCCGTCCTTTTTCGGTCGCTGGCCCTGCAACATGGAATGGGTTTCCTGTGGCAATTCGCCTAGTGACTGCCCAGGGATCACTCCACCATGATCTTCTATATAAGACTGTTCTATTTAGATGACGTTGGGTCAGAGCACTTCCGAGTAAATATTGTCTTGAAGGGATGCAATATAAATGCTCGTAATATATAAAATAGAATATGCAACATTCTAACAACAATAACAGTTTTGCTCATCATGTATTGACTTGGGAATAATGCGGTAATGGGCATAGGGCATTCACTTTGTAATTCATTTACAATTTGCTGGGTTTTCTTGCAAGTTTCAGCTGCACAAAGGAGGTTATACAACTTCACAAAAAGCATACAATATATGGTCTGGCACATTGTACCTGAAATGGCATGGCACCCACTCACATGAGCAGCTAGTACTTTGCACTTAGCTTTAGAGAATGATTTTGAAATTCTGAGATTACGATTACAATACTGACGTTCTTGTAGCTGAGATGTTCCTGGATTTCTTCGATCAAAGGGTTTTTATCCGTAGCCACAAAAACAACTTTAGCCTTCGTTGCCACGACGATATTCTTTAGCAAGCTGAAAGCAAAAAAACTTTTATAAATAAACTTCCAAACATCCAAAATTTCCTAATCTGGACTGTAGGATATTTCTAAATCTTGACAATTAAAAATAAAGTTCCAAATTTGGACTAACATTTTCAACTGTGTTCATTGTATCATATATGAAAATTTATAAAAATGTCTTTTACAGTACTAGCTATTCAGAGGTCCTCTCGGCATGACATCCTCAAGGAAACAAGAAAGTATGAGGATGACACACTTACTGTGTAGGTGTGCACACATGGGCGCCCCCCACATAGGGGCAAGAGCACTTGCCCCCCCCTGGAAAACTAACACCTATTTTTAGCGGCTATGTTTCATCCTTAAAAATATTTTGCACTTAGATGCTAAAGATACAAATGAAACACAAAGTAAAACTGAGAAATTTACAATTTGAGACTTCTAATGTGAAAAAACTCATTGTCTTAATTTCCTGCTTTTCATCTCTGAGGATTTTTGGCTAAAAAAATTCAACAGCGACCATTAGGATTGTTTTGCCCTCTCGTGCAAAAATTTATGTGAGCAAGCATCCATGTGTGCACGTTGCATGTATGTAAGTGCATATTCATGCGTGTGTGTGTGTGTGTATGTGGTTATGTATGTTGGCGTGTATATGTGTTTGTGTGTACATTGCAAGACATTGTTCTAACAGCAGATCTTTCCATAGCTAGGCTACTGGAAGTTACCGCAGGACTTCTGAAGTCGGTGGGTCACACATCGCTTTCGTGACGGTGTCTGATGTGTCTTCAAGGCACTGATACGAAGCCATGTAGCTTCTCTGACCCGCAGCATGCGTACATGCGTTCACCTGGATTAAAATCATGTGGACACCATGTATGAATCACATCAAGAATTACACCAATAGTTACACCACTGTTTATACCAATTACACCAGCTACACCTTATAAATTGGCCATGCAAGTTTACAAGTGTCTATCCGGAGAACACCTCCAGTTACCAGTGTCGTGCATGACTGCAAGTTTCATCAAAAGAACACAACCAATTACTTACTATTCACCAAACATTCTACCAGTAACAGATATTTCAAGTAAACATCAAAGAATATTTGCAACAATTAATCAAAAAGCATTTGAAGAAAAATTGTTGACAACAAACCCAGTCTGGACCATTTCGCAAATGGATTCCGATGTATGGCTCGCCAGGAAAATGGCCGTCGACGTACTTCTTCGCCTCCTCTGTCACCCTGTCGGAGAACACTAGATGGCGCTGCAAGGGCCGGTTAGACCGAGTCATTGGGTAGGGAGCTGGAGCCCCACGCATGGCTAGAACGGGGTATTTGCTGGGTGGATACCTAAAACAACAGTTCGAGTAGTAAATCATCATTACTAGCAAGAAATATAGTTCACAAAATCAACTTAGTTTTCATCGTTCAATTATAAATTAATAAGCATAGCTGTCATGTAAGCTTAACTCACAAGTGCACAAGTGCTGGCAACTCCATTTTCTTGGCACTGGCATATGAGCATGTGTGCCAACAAGTCCTCCCTTCACCGACACTGGATGGCCAGTTCACCTGTTTTAAGTTGAATTTGCCAGAGGGTAACGTAAAAAAATAAAATTCTTAATGCTCAATTGCTCATGATAACATAAACATGAGTTTGAATCCTGATTTCTGGTTGACAGTTCAACATGCTAAGCACAGGATCAGTAAAAGCGAAATTAAGGCAGAGAACGAGAAAATGGTGGCGGTGAGACTCACTCTTTGGGCCACTTCACCATATCTGACTCGTAATACGACAACTCGTAGATCACACTCCCGTCGAAATTGACTCCAAGGCCGTCCCAAAACGACGCAAACGGATTCCCTACAAGACAATGAATAACTATCTCCTGGCATCCATTGTTTAACTGACTGGAGATATTAAAATCACGGTACACAACCAATCTTTTTATGCTACGATAAGACTATCACTGATTTTTCAAATTACCAACTGTGTCTTTTCATCGACCTTGTATGTGATACAGCACTACACAAGTCGTCTTATCACCATTATTCATTATTAATTAGCAAACAAGACAGCTCTTTGAAAACATGCTATGTGTCTTTAGATGTTGCAACTCATATATTTTGTGGAAAACTACTCACTAAATAAGCTTCTCCTCCTCCGGGTGATATTCCAACATTTTAAGAACTGTGTCACCATGATGATACCCGTTTGTTTTCAGGTCCTCCACGAGTTGCTCCCCCCAGCGAAGCAAACGGGTCATAACTTGCACCCCAGACACCATGACTGGGTGTTACCAAGAGCAGACAACCAGATGAGGAAAACATTTGTAACTAGAATGTTCTATACATACTAATTACTTTGTTTTGTTGATAGTTTTTGATGTCTTATGTGAATTTTTATATGTGAAACTTGTTCACCAGAGTGCTGCTTGGCAGCTGGTTATATTAAAGAATATACTTACCTACTTACTTACAATAAGAAATTTTCTTCTTCTTGCTGACATAATCTAGACAACCCACCTGTGATTTGTTTAAGTAATTTATCACAAGAATGATGCATAGATGAATTGTTTGACATTTACAAACACTTCAGTCACCCGCTCAACTCCTAATTTAATTTTTATTCTTAATTACCAATTATTACGTCAATGCATTTTAAATATGTTTTAAGTCCCATTGTGCATCTGCAAGTTGGATAATAAAAAATGTACTTACCAACTTACAAATACAACATAATACATAATGCCCTTGGTTGCTGTGTAACACATTCAGAAGAGGAAGACGAATATAAAAAGTTACTTTATCGTATTAAAGTTCAAGTAAACTAACGATCAATAATAAACGAATAAACATCGCATATTTCTGCGAACCTTCTTTCATTTTGCAATCTTTGTCCGGTGACTTTGATGGTTTCCAGCAGAATCCGAGTCTTTTCCCAGGTGGCCAGTGGGTCGGTGCCAGGTATTCGAGGAAGTCCTCGGCCAACACCACTCGATGGAATTCGGCCATTGCTTCAAATTTAAACCATTCTGTAAACCGGACGTTCCTCTGTAAAATCAAAAGAAACATTTCAATAATAATAAAAATGATTTTTTTTTCAATTCAAACTTGCAAGCACACAGTAAGATTAAATGATTTATAGTAGAAAAAGATAACAAGTTGAAAGGCATTGAAGTTAATTATATGGCAGTATGCAAGTCTCCCATCTATCCTACTGTTCGTTTTACAGATGTCCCTGGACACTGTAGGCTGAGTAGACCTTACGAGGCTGGAGGATATCGAATCTATGTCCATCTGATCTTCATGCAAACGTGTTACTTACCATTCAACAATCTCACCATTCTGCCTCAATGTCTTAGACAAGATCAACATGTACTGTACAGACAAAAGAAGCACCAGGGGATCTTATGCACATATTGATTGAACCACTAATTTCCCCATTAATTTGATAAGCAATGGATGAAGCAGCAGAAGGTTGATTGAGATGAACTGAATCATTTATTGTCTAATCATTTATTGTCTAATCATTTATTGTCTAATCATTTATTGTCTGATCATTTATTGTCTAATCATTTATTGTCTGATCATTTATTGTCTAATCATTTATTGTCTAATCATTTATTGTCTAATCATTTATTGCCTAATCATTTATTGTCTAATCATTTATTGTCTAATCTCTGGCTGAATAAATTTATTCACTCAATTTTTCGACATGACTGCTTTGACGAGTGACTGAATCACTTAAGTCACACTTGTTTAGAACTGACGGGTAGAGCCATGTTAAGCACCTTCATCAGGTTACTGCAAATGCGCTATATAAATGTCCATACTGACTGCCTAACTAACTCATCATCAACAACCGAGGGACCAATGCCCGTAGGTGCTCGATGCCGCTCTCGTTATTCCACGCCAGGTTTGTCTCTCTAAGGCGGCGTGTGTTAGGTCCTGTAGTTGTGCTCCACACCATTCTGTTATGTTATCCAGCCATTCCTTGTGTGGTCATCCTTTCCTGTTAGATCCATCCATTCTTCCAAGCACAACTGTCTTGATCTTTCTGCTGTTGTCCATCCTGCATATATGCCCGAAGAGATCTAAGGCCTAACTAACTAACTAACTAACTGCAACTGACTGACAAACAAACTGACTGACTGACCAATTGCCTAGCAGTTTAAATAATTTATACATAGATATTACATATAATCATATATATATATAATTGGTAACACACATAGGTTCGAAATGGAGGCAGGATCAAGGTTCTGTTGATGGCCTTGGCAAATGCCATTCCACCTAAAAGATGCTCAATCTGGTTTCCACTTCTTCCTAAAATTCACAACATCAGTTAACATTACATTTATGTTGACACACACACAAATGGCAATTCAGTAGCTAAACAACATTCTCTCATAACAGCACAAGAATTGACAGCCATTGAAATGATCAAAACCATGGCGCAATAAAAATCAGCAGTCGGTCGGAAGGTAATGAGTTCAGGTGAAAAGTAGACCGCTTGCTTACTTGATTAAAGCGTCAAAGTTTAATTAAGTATATTCTCTATTAATATTCCTTAAGTGACTGCAATTTAAAAATATATATATATTTAAATAATTAAATGAGTAAGTATACCCATGCATAAGCAGAATAGAACGTATCCATTGGGATCCCATTCTGGAATGTTTCCCATCTGACTCGGCCTAGTATTTCTGTAGACGTACGATCCACCCGGCCTCTCCTCATCCAACTCATGCAAACTAACCAAAGTCAAGCATGTTATACATAACACCAAAACTAAAAATAAATATTTAGACATTTTTAAATCTCTCCAAATCCTATCACTAAGAATTCGCCAAATTATTGTTTTTGACGTCGAGCACTCGTGGCTACTTGACTAATATTCAAATTCAGGAGTACTACATAGATCAATATTTTATAGCGCTATTAATGAAAGTTGAGCGACGACGCTTGTTATTTATGCTGTGCTACAATGATGATGATAATAATTGTTGATGCTGACGGGTCCTGCGTTCACTTATATACTACGTTGCACATATATTGTCTTAATGACTGTTTTATGATAAAATACTGCAAATATTAAAACTGGCAACGCGGCTCAAATGAGTAGACGCCACCTATTATTTGGTATTCGAAGCAACACAAGAATTTAAATTATGCATCGCGCATAATATACAACAAACATAAGTAAATGTACATAAATTTTCCTGTGATGTAAGTCTCTTACAATATAAATTTAGAGCGTGTGTACACATTGAAAAATACATAATATGCTATTATGTCTAATTTCGCCCTAAAGATACACTGCCGTGCCTTGAAAAGGACAACACATGCATTTGTTCTCTAACGTTTTAACAACATTTCTTTAACAAACAGAAGAATCTTCATGCTTTTGCATGTCCTCCATCTTTATCGGAACAGGAATAATATTAATGTATCTAAATTCCAAAGTAAAGTTAAAAGAGCAACCAAGAATAAAATTTGACTCAATTTTTTCCAAATTGGCATGATTTTATCATGTTATAATAGCATATAAAGTTTAGTTCTCGTATTGACTGTGTCGTCATGACACGAAAGTTGCGATATTGCCAGTATCTCCAATATCTGCATTTGGCTATAAATGTCGTAGTTAATAAAGACATGCATTATAACCAAACTAATTTAACACATTTGTTACATAGTTCCCGTAATAAAAATATTGCTGTTTACTTCCTAAAACTTTTTCTCGCTTAATTTTTTTCTGACTTCAGAATCTGCCCAAAAAACGATATAATCGAAGTTTGCGGATGTCACAAAAACATGCGAAAGATGCCCGTGAACCTAAATTGGCATTAATTTTATACTTTGCAGAATAATTTCTACAAATCAGTCTTAGAAAGGTTCAGCATTAAAATCGAACCTCTTGCTATCTTGCAAACTGAAACTATTCTGGATCTATTTGCAAATAGTCGAGTTCTTGGTCTGAGTTAAATTTGTTGCGTTCCACGCGTTCTCGAGAGGACATCTTTGTTTTTATTGTACGGAGTGGTGGGACGTCGTGAATGAAACTTTAAGAACTGGCGTTATATCACAACTGCGATTAATTAGGGAATTTCTGGAAGTTTGGATGTGTACGACGAATAGATGAGTTTGTCTTCTTCTGTGACTGGATTATCGAAAGCTGCCTTTACAAGAAATCTTCGTTTTCGGACTTTGTTGAATTGAACACAAACTCTCATGACACTGGAAATTAGGTAAAGATTTTAAGTTACTCATGAATTAAGATATCTTTAGTCTGGCTTAATAAAGAGGGTTGCCTTTTTCTGTTGGAAGTCTTACTTTGTGAGGAAGTGTTGTATAAAATTTAATGCCGACGTGCTTTGCTAACGTGAAAGAAATGGTCACATTGATAGCGATCCATGATTATAATATTATCTTATAAATCGTATGACAAGTTTGCCTTCACGAAGAACCTGCAAGTTCTAATATTTTTTTAAAGGCCTCAATGATCAGTACAAAATACATTGCGTCATGGGCGTATTTTGAGAAGGGGGAACGGTTTCAGCCCCTCTCGAAATATGTTATTTCCAAATTCAAAATCTTATTCTGTGTGTTTTGCAACCATATCCATTGGAAGCCCCAAAATGAACCCTCCAAATTAAAAAAACTAATTTGGTATTTTCTGCATATTTTGCGACCATATCAATTGCAGGCCCCAAAATGAACACCCCCCCCCAATTTCTGATTACGCTATATATGATTGTCTTCTTATTACACATTGCACTTTTTCATCCATCTGATACACAATTTATTTGCAGATGTACATGCATGCATAAATAGTTTGCCTTTTATTATGCTTTTAGGATGATGATGACCAAGCCTTTAATCAGCCTGATAACGACAATGTTTGCAACACACAGGATGTGTGAAGTATTAATTAGCAAGCAGACAATTATCGTTGTGTAACATGATCTCATTGTCCAGTATCATTTATGATTAACGACAGACGAAAGGTGGTGTGTAATTATGACTTTTCTGAATATCGGGAATTAGTCATAAGCACAGATATGTGGCGCTTGAAACTGCGTGCTTTGCATCTTTTCCTTCTGCTTAGTTTCTTGTATGAACTTTGTCACACAGGTTTATCTAAGTTATCTTTTTCCGCTGGCTTATCTACCATGGTCTGCCTTTCCGTCTTAGGGGAAACTGTCTCTCTGGCATTGACTTGATCATGGCTTTCGTGTGCCTGTTACTAATGCCGTTATGCATTTGTACGCTGGCAGTATAGAGGTTGCTAATTATGTGGAATTTATGTTTTATAATTACCTATAAAATTCTCTGATATATACATGAATATTGAATACAATGCCATACATATACCGGTATAGTTGAAGACTGCTTTTTTTCCCTGGGCCGGGAGCGCCTCTGAGTAGCGATCTTGAAGGGGTGCTACATAAATTCTGATCGACTGATTGATTACATATTTTGTTTCATAAATCTCTCAAGTATTTTCTTTTACCCTGGCTGGGCTGGTAGCGCTCCAGAGTAGATTCCTTGAAGGGCCACTATATATATATGTCCATAGACAAATGAACGAATGAACATACATAAATGCATACATACTATGTAGACTCTTGTAGAGAACTTGAGCAAGTCTCACAATTGCAAAGTGCTGTCAATTCAGTAGTATGGTAAATAACATGAATGAAGGATGCTTGGTCATTGTGGGACTTCATAAATGCATTATACTGATAACAATTATAATGTCGAGCTTGTCAGTTGCATTTACTGGTACACATTGTTGTCTGATTGACCAAGGGCTCAGCTTGTGATGTAGAGTGTGAGAGTTCAAACCATACTGCATTGGGCCAGTGTAAACACTGCAGATGTAATGTAAAACACTGGTAAATATGATGTAAACTGCTGGCAATTGTGATGTTGAGTGTTACACTGGTAAATGCAATGCAAAACATTGGTAAGTGCAATATAAAGCACTGGTAAATTGAGCATGGTGTGCTCATCGTCCTTTGTGATCGCATAGCCACCAAGCAGAATCGTGCCTTCTCCGTGGTTGGTCTCTCGCTTTGGAACGGGGTTTTCCCTTATCGTTGTGCTTGTTCCCCAGGGTCCACTCCAACTCTTTCTATGCACATCTCAAAACTGTCCTTTTTTGTCGTACTGGGGTTGGGAGCGCTTCTGAGTAGTCACCTTGACGCTATATAAGTCGTCACAATGAATGACTGAACTGAAAATATTGAGCAAGGCACCAGTTGACAAATTGTGCATTAATGTTAAAAACCTGTAGAACACGCTTTTTAATGACAGCATGATTTTTAAAGACAACATGCTTTTTAATGACAGCATGCGCTGACTTGTTAAACTGTTTAGACTGCATTTGTTAAGCACAGCATCTAATGACAGACCACTTGTAGTAGCTGGTGCTGAGCAGTTTGAAGGGGATCTGGAGTAGAATCAAACCCATGCTCTCTGTGTTACAAGGCATGTACTCGGACCACTTGGCTAATTCGGAGTTTGTTTGTTTGTATGTGCACTTGTTACATCACCCCTTCAAGATTTCTACTCAGAAACGCTCCCGACTACAGTGTGGACACTGAATCGGAGTTTCACACCGAAGCGCTGAGCAATTGCAAGTGAAGGACTTGTCCAAGTCCCTACGAGGCGGCTTGAGGTGGATTCGAACCTGCAACCTTTGACTGCAAGACGACGAGGGTATCACTACACCACCGCACCCCACGTTGAGTGTTGGGATTTGCGGCTCAAACCATCACATTGCAGGGCTTCAGAAAGTAAAAGATGCAAATATGATGTTAGGGTGATTTGGAGTGAGATGATGTTAATGTGACATGTTACAACATGTTTTGTGTTTTCTTGGCGTAACGTAGGTAGACGTGGCTGGAGTAGTGGAGGATGGAAGACGAGGACTTGCGACGTCGACTTGGAATGCTGGAGTCGTTGATGCTCAACCAGAACTCAGAGGTTCACATCGATGGACTGCTGGTAAGTTTACCAACGTTCCATTTTAATATTTCTGCATTGAATCTGATCTGTTTACCTGTGTGCCAATATTCTATAGTTTGTAGTTATAGGTAATTACCATAGTAGGTTAGCCATTCTGCTTATCCACCTCAGTATTTGGCCTAGGTCAGTATTTTGGTTTCAGTTGGTCATTGATTGTTTTGTATTGAATCATAGTTGGACCAGTTGCTGTTTGGAAATTTGACAGAGAGAGAGAGAGAGAGAGAGAGAGAGAGAGATTGAAAGAGAAAGAGAGAGCATGAAAGAGAATGTGAGCAAGAGGCGAGCGGAGGCTGGGTGCAGACTTGTCCTGGTGACCGTCTGAGTTTGGTTTGAGGTTAAATGCCATAATTGGCATTGCCAGGCAAATTTTGTTTGACCCGACAAATTTTGGTTAGCCTCCCGTTCCCCCATTTGGGGCGCTGGTTGGGACGGAGTGGTCCTAGTGGCACTGTCTAGCTGCAAGGTTTTAGATGAATAGCTGCAAAACTTTTGGAAAGGTGTTGGAATTTAGTTAAATTTTTCTGAAGCACCCACTCCGCTCCCCGGGGTGAGGGGGCTTTGCCAACCCCACCACTGGGTGGTCCTGTTAGCCCTCTGTCTAGGTGCAAGGTTTCAGGCCAATAGCTGCAAAAACTGTGGGCGTGCATTCTGGACAATAATTTATACATAAACAAATGCTTTGCCGCATCCATTTTTATAGATGTAAATATGACTGAATGTAAATGGTTGATGTGATTGAAACCGTTTCTCAATAACTAACAATCAAATCGTCGATGAATGTTTAATCATCTCTATTAGCATTCCACATTATGACGGTTTTCTAATCTCCACATCCAGCTGAAAGAGTTTTAAAGGTGTGTAGGGTTAAAAGAGAGTGCAACAAAATGTCGTGTTTAGCGTTATATTTTCGCTACCAAGTCCGGTAATGGCGTCGACTTTATGTAACCTTATCGGGGGTATTTAATTGAAAATGGCTGGAATATATCTGGATTGTTGTATGAGTAAATTAGTTAGGTGAAAGAAATTCTGTAACCGGGAGATTTTTTTATCTTTTGAAATTCTGTATTAAACGGGAGATTTCTGTCGCCTTCGTGGCTGACCCGCGTGTCAGTTGTGCTGATCTTTAGACACCTTTGAAACGTTGTTTGGGAACGATATAATTCTATTCAAACTGTGTTTAATCGATATGTGCTACCAGTTTGACTTGTACATGGGTTTGTTAGCCTCCTTAGCGTTAATCCCGAGTAGCACTCGGGTCCGGAATTTGATGTAAAAAACGGTTAATCCCGAGCCCCACTCGGGCTATATACATACATACAAACATGCATGCATACATACATGTACATACATACATACATGCATGCATGCATGCATACATACATACATACATATTTCATACATATGTCATACATACATACATACGTCATACATACGTCATACATAGTATAATCGTAAATAAATGTAACGTTTTTAACAAGTTATTCCGGATAGTATTGTAACGCTAAGGAGGTTAATTAGTTAATTAATTAAGCTCTTTTGCTGTGAAGTTTATTTCGGAAATGGAGTAGCAAGAAGAGGATGAGATAGAGGAAGATGAGTGGAGGAGAAGGGGAGGAGGAAGAGGAGAGTTAAGTAAGGAGATGCAAGAGGAGGAGAGGAGGAGAAAAGAAGAGATGAAGAGGAAGAGGAGAAATGTGAAGAAAGGAGTATGACTATAAAAGCAGATGTTCAAGAGGAGGAAAAGAAACAGGAAATGGAGGAAGAGGGGGGAGGAAGGATGAAGAAGAAGAGAGGAAAAGGAGGAGAAGCATTAAGTAGAAGAAGGAAAGAGAATGATGATGGAGAGGTAGAGTGGAAAGAGTTGATAGATGAAGTGGAGATGGAAGCCGCAGCCTATATGAATTGATGGAAGATGAGGAGGTTGAAGGAAGAGCAGGAGGAGGAAGAGGATGGTGGCCACAGAGGAGGAGGACGAAAGAGGAAGAGATGAAGGTTGGGTTGGTTGGGAAAGGGGTCAAGGTGGAACAATGGGGGACGTGGTGGTGCTTGGATTTTAATCAGTTTTCAAGTGGTGACGTTCTAAGGATATATGGAGAGTTGGTACCACTCTCTCCAACATTCTCCCACTCCTGACCGGCAATGGGTTCCCGGCTCCTCGGGAGTGGGGTGGGATGAGGTTGAGGGGGGGCGTCTACTGGCCCGGGGTTGATTTGTTGATGCCGCTAGCCCGGATTGGGATTGGGACTGCGTTAATTAAGGCTTCCGCTGTTGGCCACACCATGTCTGGTCATTGTTAGCACTAGTGTCGTCAGGTCGCGCTCAAGCATTGACTGTCTGATCCCACCTCACAGCTTTTGCATTTCTATCAATATGTAAACACAGCTGAATAACACAGTTACTCTGCAGGTAGCCTGCTCTGTCTCGTCTCCTCACAGTCAGATTAAGTCTATGTATATAAAAATACCAGAACATTGGGTGGGTGGGTGGGTGGGAGGTGGATGGACAGATGCTTATATAGAAAAGTTTCTATTTTTGGCTTATATATGAAGCCTCCTATATTTACACATATCTTTTGATATGTATAAACATTGTATATGAATTCCTATCTATCTGTGGATCTACCATCCATCCATCCATCCATCCATCCATCCATCCATTTGAACCCTGGCCTGCCAGACCTTCGGTCCCTTTTGAGTCTCTTCTGTACACAAATCTCAAGGAAACAATTTGATGTGATTGCGGCCTATATAAAATTATTCTGTTTTCCGAATTAACCATGTTATGTTATAATTATGTATTTATTGTACGTGTTGCAGTCTTTCTGTCTGTTGTCATCATTTGACCCATGTATACTGTATTTTGCGGTTGTAGTTAGCCACACTTGCTGAGCTTTATTTATAAGCAGATATTTCGTGCAGCCATTCTCACAATGCAGCAACTTCGTTGGTTTCTGTGGCCCCACTGCTCTGAGTAATTGCTCTTAAGATTGCAAGATTAAGCGTAACAGTCACAGCCGTTTATCCCACGAGGAGAACTGCACTGCTACCACCAGTCAGTCCTTCCATCCCCTACCCAGCCCCCCTCGGCCAGCGGAGGGACGGATGGGGTCAATCGGGAAGGGAGGGGGAAGGAGCCACGGATATTTATAGTCTTTGTTTGGGTTTACGTATCGCCCTCCGTCTGTCACTGAACACAGCTGTGGTCGGTCCGTCTTCCTGTATCTGTCTTTGTCTGCTTATGTCTTTCTCTGCCTGCCTCTGTCTTTGTCTGCCCCTCTCTGCCTCTGCCTGCCTGACCCATTTGGATCTTGACCTGGAATCGATCTCACTCCCACCCTGCCCATTGTTTATGTTTTGACTAAGCACCGCCTCTGGATGCGTTCGTTCTGCGACTCCTCTGCTGTTTTGGGCGCCATAGAGATCTGGAGAATTTTTCAATAATGTAACGTTTCTCGAAAGACTTGCTGCTTCATTTTTACTCATCCTTCAAATAGTTTCATCGTCAACGTCTATAGGAGAGAGGGGTAGGTGGTAGGTGACACTCTTGTACGAAGAGCACCGCAGACCCTGGCATTGTTTCCCGCTGTCTAAAGATCCACGGAGCCTTCAGTTTGGCAGATGTAATTGGTAAAATGGCAGAGCAGTGCAACGTGATGGACGCCTTGCATGGCTGCCAGACAGTCGGGTTTTTTGGTTGGCAGCAGGATGCGATCTCACTTCCATGCGCTCTACATGCTAGAGTGTTTACTTTACCATTACTCTAAATCCCTTCGTAGATCTATGCATCTGAAAGCTGATGTTTATAGCCAGAGTTTGAGTAGAAGCGCCTCTTAGTATCTTGGAGGTGAGGGTGGGTTATGGGACACTATATAAATCCTCAGAATCTCCAACCAAATCCAAACCAGCTTCATCAAAACCTTAAATTTCAAAGTTCTAACATCCCAGCCTACTTCCCCAATGATGATGCCACTAAAATTTGTGAACTATTTAACAGACTTTTAAATCCTTGAAGTAAATTGCAGTTCCTGCATTGACCACCTGACCTATTATTAGAGTCAGTCAATTTCCCCATGACCTCCTGACACGTCTGAACTTCAAAAAAGCTTCACTGACATTATGACATATTGTTTTTGGGAAGGCTAAATATTGTTCTAAACAATCGCTTCCCATTTAGCGCATTTTGACGCCAATCTCTGCTCATAGAGATCTCGCTCAAACGTTAACTCAGCATGTTGAACAATTTTACTGCTTATTGTTTTTTCATTACTATTTTATAATTCTTTTATTATTTTCAACAAGCTGCATCAGTAGCAATAAAAGTATGATTAACTGGGGACTTAACTTAGCATTTGTTGTTCTAAATACTAATAAAAGTGCCTCTATCGTTAAGTCTCCCACAGGAAATTTTATTATTGTTATTATTATTTGAGTTTAGTATTTGTTAATATTATTTTTGTATGTCCCGAGGTAAACAGGATCCACACCAACAGCCATGATTGTTTAAAGTGATAGGTCTTAAGCTGCGATTTAAATGCCTCTAGAGATGTTGTGTTCTTCACATGGTCACGAAGACTGCTCCACACAGTGGGTCCGGACACTAAAAAAGGAACAGTGGCCCAAACTTGTTGAAGAACACAACACTTGTAGTTGATTGTTTTCAATGAGGAGGATTAAATGGCTGGCAGCTGAATTCATAATTTAATGTTTTCTTGACGTTTCTTTAGGACAGTCTTCAGGCGTTGGTTGAGGACTGCAATCACCCAGCCATACGACGAAACAAGAATGTCGAAAGCTTTCTTAATCGATGTGAGTTGTAATCGTAGTAATTCACTATGAAATTAATTCTTCTCTTAGTATTGACTTTTTGTATATTAACTGAAAGTCTGTCTGACTCTGTGTGTGTCTGTCTGTCTGTCTGTCTGTGTAGTTGTATATCTGTATGTCTACTTATGTTTTTTTGTAAACCATTTGCTCTTGATGTCCAGTTTCGAATGGTTTCAAATTTTCTAAGTGGTGTTTATTTGGGTCAGACATTTGCTTTCACTTACATTGGATCATCATTTGTCGAGTTTAGAAGCCAGAATGTTAAATGTGATGTATTGATATTATTGTCGACATTGATGTTGATGATAACCATATCTGATGATGATTCTGAATAAAGATATTGTGCTGATGGTGGTGATCAGATGATGATGATGACTTCAGTAGAGAGATAACGAGCAGGATGATAAATTAATTTATTTAATGTAAAGTATTGTTTGCCCATTGACAATAAATCAAAAACAGCAATAAATATAATGATAGGAATAGTAATAATTATCATATATAATGATAATGATACTAACGAGAGTAATTGTTGATGATTGTAAAAAATAATAGTAATAATAAAAATATTAATAGTATTATTTATAAATTATTGGTAATAATAGTTATAATGATAATGCAGAATGATGCAGAAAGCATTTAAAGCAAATGCTTAGTTTCTTAGAGCCTGAATGACTCTTTATACCTTGGGTGCAAAATTTTTTAATTAATATAAATAAATAATGGTAATAATAAAAATAATGATTTTAGCATTGTGTTTATTTTTGATGTTTTTAAATATGTCGTTGATATGTTTGCAGACGAGAAAAATAATAATAGTAACAATAAAAATAATGATTATAGCATTGTGTTTATTTTTGATGTTTAATATTAAAAAGTCGTTTTAATATGTTTGCAGACGAGAAGTCGGTTGAAGCGATCAACGCGAACCGAATGAAAGTCGGTGACTACGAGATGATCAAATGCATTGGACGAGGCGCTTTCGGTGAAGTCCAGCTGGTAAGGTGGTGGTGGTCGTGGTGCAAGACCTCACGGTCTTCAGGGATGTCTCGATTTGGTCGTCAATACTCCTTTTAGCTCTTCACTCTGAGCTTTGAGATTTTAAACATGACTTTTCATGATGACCTCCCGCCTGAGCTATAGATAATCTTTACTTGTGGTTCAATCAGCAACGTCTTATTATAAGTCACTCAAGGTGTTTCCCTTAAATTGTGGCTGGACTGGGAGTGCTTCTGAGTAGCTTGTTGACAGGGCGCTTTATAAATGTCATGAATGAATGAATTGGTGAACCAAGTGCCCTCAATTACCCCTACAGTGTTCAGAAGAATTCTAAGCATGGCTATTGCTCAGCCCAACCCAGCCACCCATGCAGGGTATATTACCTTGCCCTCATACCAATCCCTGTTCAAATAAAACCCCATACAGGATAACTTGTCACCGATGCTTTCTCCCCCCCTCCCTCATGAACATGGACAGTTGCAGTTTGTATGTCGACCCTGTTGGTTGACTTTTATGCCATACCCCTCCCCCATGTAGACCTTTGTCCCAATGCTGGGGTTGTTAGGGGTCGGAGGTTGCCAGCTGTTCCTTTCTGTTCCATATCGCCTTTTATTGTCATTTCTAACAGATATAATAATGACTCCAGGATTTTGTTGTTTTACCTCATGCTGACACATGTATGCAGATACACGCATGACAGTGCACGATATACATGCATAGTATTGCATACATACACATGCGTAAGCATACATGCATGCGAACATTCATACTTGTGTATTATATGCATTTCATGCAATTATTGAAATGTGCAAACAGGCTGGCAGACTTGCATCTATAGCTCCTTGTGTATCTCTGTCTGTCTGTCTGCCTGTCTGTCTGTCTCTCTTGCTGGATATATTATATAATAGTTGTGTACATATTTATATATAAAATTTCTATATACGTGTACTGTATATTTATATAATTATAAGCTACATATATGCGAATATTTTAAAACATATAGAGTGGATCATCTTTATAAATCTAACATTTGTCACATATGTCATAAAATGTAGGGCAGCGTGCAAGCTGTGCGTTGGGTTTGGTGGATTATGTCAAATATGTATGAATTGTGTCGCTTTGATCCAGAGTTGGGCTTATAAAAAACATTCTCAAGTATGCTGGGGCGGGGTATTGAGGGTGGAATTGGGTAGACTTCCAGTCATTAATGTCTGGCATCTGCACACACATGCACGCATGCGCACACCACACGCATCACACTCACACATACATACGTTCAGAAAATGCATGCTTGGGCAAATATTTGGTGCATATTTAAAATGCATGAAACACGTAAAGCATGGGGCACGGTGGTGCACGGGTACGTTTGGCTTCTTTGGAGCTATAAGGTTGTGTGGTTGTGCCGCTGCATCGGGCCCTGAGTAAGTCCGTCACTCGCAATTGCTCATGCGTTTCAGCGTAAAACTCTAATTCAGTGTCCGCGCTGTAGTCGGGAGCACCTCTGAGTACAATCTTGAAGTGCACAATGATAAGTACAGTGCGTACAGTCATACATGCATGCAATACATGCATGCATACCTCCTATATGTGAATTATACATCATGAGTACATGTTTGGGATTTCATAATCATCATCATTATCAGTCCCTGATGCCATACCTATGACTACGGTGATGGTTACGAATAAATTATCTTCATTCTCCTCCATCTCTCTCTCGTCTCTCTTGTCATCTATACCAGTGGCCATTCAGTGTTGTTAGTCAGCTGATATTTTCTGCTGTTGTTTCTTTTTTATTTGAGACAATTTGCATGTGGTGCATTGAGTGGGATTCTGCGAACATGAGGTTTTATGGGTGAGTCTTCCCCAGGGTGGGAAGGGGGAAGTGGGGGAAGGATCTGGAAGAGAATGATTTGTGTGTTCGGCTGATTGGAATAATTTTCATTTGCGTACATGTATGCTGCTGAGCTTCCCTTTAATCTTTGCCTCAATTGATGGCACATGTCCTGCTGGATGGCAGCAATATAGCTTATCATTGCAGGACTACGTGTTGTTTGGCCTGCCTGCCTGCCTGTCTGTCTGTCTGTGTTTATGTCTGTGTGTATGATTAATGTTTTCACTGTTTTGTGCGTGTATATATATACAATGTGTGGGTAGGTGTATTGATGTGTGTGTGTGTGTGTGTGTGTGTCTGTCTGTTTGTCTGCATGTGATTGCCATTTGCTGTAACTTCTGTCCGTCTTGAAGAAGAGATGTTCTCTGTTGCATCTGCATACATTTAGAAAAACGATGATGATGATGACGCCTCCTCCTCCTCCTCCTTCTTCTTCTCCACCTCCTCCTCCTCCTCTCACTAATTAGTAATTGCCATCATCATCATCATCGTCGTCGTCGTCATCATCATCATCATCATCATCTTTCTTTTCTGATTGGTCTTTTCATCAAAACCTCGTCTTCATTCTTCCACGCTTGTTTATTGATCATCCATCAACACACACACACACGTACGTACGTATCCTCTGCTTCCATCCTTCCATCACTCACTCCATCTTTTGGGAACAGATTTTTGCGTTGGGGAAGGGGTGGGCAGACAGAGGTGTGCCAGTCAAAACTTTGGAGGACACTCTCCTCAGCCCCATCTCCCCCTCCCCCCTTGATTTACGTCGCTGTCCTTTCCCCCTTATATCCATCCATCAATCCAGTCTGCATTCAGTCCTTCCATCCATCCGTCATACTTATGTGTACTGTGCATATTGTTGTGTACGTGTAATATGTCTTGTGTGTATGTATGTAACATGGGTGTTTGTATGTATGTATGTATGTATGTATGTATGTATGTATGTAACGTGGGTGGGTGTTTGTATGTGTGTATGTATGTATGTAGCGTGGGTGTTTGTATGTATGCGCACTTGTTGTAGCGCTCCTTCGAGATCACTACTCGGAGGCCTTTCCAGCTACAGCAAGGACACTGAACTGGAGTTTCATGCTGAAGCACATGTATGAGCAATTGCTCAGGGTCCCTACTTGGTGGCTTGAGGTAGATTCAAATCCACGAGACACCGAACATACCCCTACACCACCGTACCCCACAATGTGAGCGTATAGTGTGTTTTTATGTATGTATGACTTGTATGTATGTATGTATATGTGTCTGTATGCATGCATATATTTATGTGTGTAATGTGTATGTATGTGTGTATGTATGGTATTGAATCGTTTCATAAGGCACAGGAAGTCGACATCATTGATGAGAACTTTGTAAAGTCTGACTGGAAAATGAAAATGGCAACTGCATGGCTGATCATGTCGAATTGCCATCCAATTATTTGATGCTTAACTAACATGTGTGTGTGTGTGTGTGTGTGTGTGTGTGTGTGTGTCTGTATGTGCGTGTGTGTGTATGCATATTTGCGCATGTATATATGTATGCATGTGTCTGCTATTCGTATGGTTGGCTGCCTTGTCTGTTTTGCCCTGCATGCTTTCTGCTACAGATGTAGGCACTTGTCTGCTATGCCTTTTGGCACAATGTGCTCTAGTTTGGGCAGTGAGAGAAGGAAGGAATGAGGGAGGGAGGGAATGGATGTAAGGAGGGAGGGAGAGGTTGGGAGGGGAGGGAGTGTGGTGACTAATGTAAGGCAGGTGCTTCTTCTTCTGATAAAATTCTCAACAGGGAATGGGTCTGTTTCATGACCTCAGTCAAGCATGACTCGATTTGACCTACATGTATATTATGTGTACTATATTATTATTATTGTTGTTATTATTATTATTAGTATTATCATCACTGTCGTCGTCTTCATCATTATTAGAAAACTCAATCATAATTATTATTTTTACAAATATTACTGTGTTGTTTGAATTTGGTTGTTGGTTTTATTGTTATTCTTGTTGTTGCTGTTTTGCTATTCATTTGGAAAAAGGTCAGAATATTATTAATATAGCTAGTTACTGATTGTCACTTTTGACTTGTATAGATCTGTTGTTATTCTTTGTGCATTGTACATGTCTGGTCCTGACAGAGAGAGTTCTTACACACTTCTGACCTAAGTTCTAACTCCATACTCGTTGATTGAAACCTCAGTTCTGTTCTCCACGTCACAATTCGCATTACAAAGCACATGTGTTGCAGAGCAGCGTCAGTACTACTTCTGTAGTGCTGCTTAATTGGGTTTATATATAACCAGCACCGAATAACGTAGTTTTTGTAATTCGTGTTTCTTCGCAGTATACCATCTGTTGTTTTGGCCATTGTTGTTGTTAATATTTCGGATGCGTTAAGCTGTTTGTCTTCCTCAGCAGCCGACTTATCTTCTGGCTTGTTGGCTTGGATGCAGTGATTGTTTTGGCGGCAAAAGAAAAAGAATCTCTGGCATTTCCTCATCTCTTCCCTTAGGACATATTCACTGGAAATGTCAATGTCTCATTGTTGGGTCTTTGGAAACATTGGTTATAAGGTTCCACACTTGGAGAGGTAGTGGCTGGGAAGACCAGAGGCTGTTTTGACAGGAACAGACTAAGATGTCTAATTGTGAAACTCTTGTACTCTTGTGTTCAGTGCTGGTTTCAATTCTATACTGTGGACCTTCTGTTTGGAACTTGTTTAATCTTATGACTTTATACTAATAATTATGCCTTCTTTGATTCGATTTAAATTACACTCTAAGTCTTTGTCAGAATGCACTTCGCACTGGTTTTATGCACCAGCACAGGTTTAATAAATTGAGGCTAATTTTGTTGAAGTAATTAAATATATTATTATTACATTTGTAATCCGAAGTTTTCGTCTGACTTGGGGTTCTGGTGGCACAAAATGGTTTTTGAATAGGTTTTGTTAAAGGAATTCGAGACATTCCACGCACATTGCAGAGAGTTTTCGTATGACGCGAGGTTTTAAGATACAAAGTATGTTTAGGTTATTTTTCTCCAAAGGTTCTTTGACACTTGAGTCAGCAGAGGTTTATTTTTGCTGAGACCTGGTGGAAACATCAGTAGAATGTTTATTTACGAAGCAATTTGAAAGTGGAGTAGGAGGAGTAAGGCTATCAATCATTTCTGACAGTCTCTACCACTCCAGTACAAAATGCTGTGACGTATACCAGTGTGTATATTATATATATATATATATATATATATATATATATATATATATATATATATATATATATACATACATATATATAAACATGGTGTGTGTATATAATTATGCACTGTGGATAGGGTTGTCAGGTCCTGTGAGATCTTGGTAATAAGTTGTTATCAAATTTAATAACAAATAATAAATATCAACTAATTGTATGTTTGGAGTATTAACTTACTCATATGCAATCCATGCCTCTGTCCCCTCCCTTCCAAAAAATGGAACCACTGCCATTTTCTCTTCAGGTTCACTTCCTTCTTTCAAAAAGCGGCTCAACACTTTTTTGGATTTCAATAACTTAGATGTTTAACTGCATCTTCTCCTGGAGGCTGACTTTTTGTTTGACTTAGATTCACATTTCATTATTATGCAATATGCATGCATTGCAAATTTGACTAAAATATTAATGTGTATGCGCACTTGTTGTAGTGCCCCTTCAGCATTCTCTACTCGAAAGCGCTCCCAACTACAATGCGGACACTACATTGGAGTTTCACGCCGAAGTGTATTAGCAATTGCGAGTAGAGTACTTGCTCAAGGTCCCTACGTGGCGGCTTGGGGTGGATTCGAACCTGCAACCCTCCAGCTGCAAGGCAATGAAAAAACCCACTAGTTACACCACCGCGCCCCACAGTAATAATAATAATTGTGTTCTCAAGCAATGATGCACAGGCACCACTTGACTGTTGCCATTTTGGTGCAGAACAGTGTCAATAGTGGGTCACAAATGACGTCACTGTGATGTCAATCTTAACAAGGGGATCAGTGGCACCGCCAGCTATAGCATTTCAGCAGGTCGCTTCAGGCTCGTGGGAGTTATTCGGCAGGTCAAAATTTAAATGTGAAGAAGATAATTAATAATAATAATTTTTTGGTTTTAAACAACAATCCAGTTGACAGACTGCAACCGGTTACAGCGTACAATTATGCAGTTGAGACAATTTACAGGAACTCAGATTACAGAATACATAAATCTTAACTATACCAACTGAACAGACAGCCTACATGGCGCTAATAGCAGCCTACAAAGCACATCCGCCCAACGGGGGCTCGAACTCACTACCTCTCGCACTCTTGGCCATCGTATATCCATTACTCTACCGGACCCCAAAGAAATTTTGGCAGGCCATGAGGCAGGTGAGGAGTAAAATAGTCAGTGCGTCTTATGACCTGCTACAACCTCTGTTAGCGCCGCCACTGAAGGGAGAGAACATCTAAAATTTCCACATTTTAATTGGTAGTCAAAACTTTAAGACTAGAATCTACTTGGGTTGCTTTGAATTCAGGAATATTTTAGTTGTTACATCAGTAATCATTAATCATTTTATAACTATACGATAGGGGAAGAAATAAGTGAGCTTGCATGCAGGATTACAATGGTGTAATTCTGACGAATGTTTGAACGGCTTTCAAAGTAATTAGATAAACAAAGCCGTGTTTTTTGGCAGATTCGAAATGTTGTTTTCATGTAGGTATGAATGCGCAGAGCGTTATATATATACATGTAGTCGATTGCGTCACCAGTTGTTCGAATTGGCAATTAATCCTCTGTGGAGCGAGATGGGGGCTGGAGGGAGGGATGATGGAGGGAGGGAGGGAGGCAGTGAATGCGCACACGATTTGTTGTTTCCATGCAGTCAGCTGATTTCGCTTTTTAGTGTGCGCTTAGGGAGTCATGTCTGGGAATAGCAGATACTTGTGTGGCTCACAGAGAGGGCTCTGAGAGGCGTTAGCTGATGATGAAGAAGAAAATGACGATGATGAGAAAGACGATTGAGATGATTATGGCGAAGAAGACGAAGATGGTTATGAGGAAGAAGATGATTGTGAGGATGGAAATGAGGATGATCAGGGGTAGAAATAAAGATGGTTAGGGGAAGAAGATAAAAATGATTAGGGGACGAAAATGACGATGACTTTGAGGAAGAAAATGAAGAGGATTTTGAGGAAGAAAACGAAGATGATTTTGAGGAAGAAAACGAAGATGATTTTGAGGAAGAAAACGAAGATGATTTTGAGGAAGAAAACGAAGATGATTTTGAGGAAGAAAACGAAGATGATTTTGAGGAAGAAAACGATTAGGAGGAATATGAAGATCTGATTATTACAAAAGCATTCATGATGAAAAAAGAGCGGAGTATGTCGTTCTTTTTAGACTACAGCTACATGTAGTTCTGAGGCAGATGTGCTCAAGTATAATGTGTTGTCAACTTTATTTTCTCAGCCTTGGCAGACGACGACGACGACGGGTGACCAGTGCACTCCATCACCATCTCATCGTTATTATTTGTTGAAGCATTGTTTTCATTGACTATTGTTCTCCGGATTTCCGTGTCCTCGTTAACAACAGTAACAATTACTCTCACCATTCACAAATATGTCTTGCTGTAGGCCACAATAAGTTGAGGAGGTGTTAGATAGTTACTGGATGACCAGACATTGATGTTTGATTTGTGTGTGCAGCACATTGCTCTTCTTTATCTTTACTACGTTACTGTGTACCATGCGCAGACTTTATTTCTAAAAAGATTTCGAACAAGTTTCTGGAAAATTGTGGAAAAGGAATAGGTGGACAAACAGACATGGAGAGAAAGACAGAGAGATAGCTACAGAGACAGACAGAGAGTGAGAGTTAGAGAGGAGTCAGAGATGGGGAGAGAGGAAGGAACAGAGTTGTTAGGTCGCCTACCATTATGTGTTATGTGATATACATGTATTATGTGATATACATGTGTTATGTGATATACATGTAACATGTATTATGTGATATACATGTGTTATGTGAATTGCTTTTTCCCCTTTGTTGTCTAATTGTCGACGATGTTCAGTAGATGAAAAGATGAAAATTGAATTCATCAGAATTGAGGAATTTGTTCTTTCAGGGATTTCATTAGCGACACATTATTTATAATTATTGACTGGCTACGCAAGAGTAGAATTCATATATTCGTGCAGAATTTTAGCCTATCTAGATAGAGATGTTCGCACACGCACACACACATGTGTATGCATATGCACACACACAAATACACATGCATGTGCCGTGCACACACATACACATGAACACACACATCCATGCACATATACACACGTGCACACACAGATGCACAAATTTTTCTCTATCGACTGTATATATTATGATATAATTATATAGCACCGATGACCCTGTTAATTTTTCAGTGAAATGATTGCATGGAATCCTTCACAACCACTGTCTCTATATATACATATATTTACATATGTATATATATTATACAATCATGCATGTGTGTATGTACGTGGGTGGATATTTTTTCGCATATTTGTTCATTGTCATTGATTAATTATATATTGGTCATTAATTAAGTGATTCTTAATTAATGTCTGATGACAATATCATGATGATGATGATGATGGTCATGGTCATGGTGATGATGGTCATGGTCATGGTGGTGATGGTCATGGTCATGGTGGTGGTGATGATGATAAATATTTCTGATGATGATGATGATGACGATGATGATGATGACGACGATGATGTGGATCATGTTCTTGTTTTCAAGGTGAGGCATCGATCAACGAAAAGAGTTTTTGCGATGAAGATGCTGAGCAAATTTGAAATGGTAAGCGTTTCTACTGAATTACAGGTTTCTAGTCTGTTTTTATGTGTTTTATATGACATATATGTATGTTAATTTGTATGGTTATTTTTTGTTATTTTGTGTTGTAATTTTATGCTGTTTTTATGCTAAATATTTTGTAAATTTTATTGTAATTTCTATGTTAATTTATTTGTTAATTTTTTAAATTTTATACAAGTTATATATTCGTCGATTTATTTGTTAATTTATATTTTCATTCACAAGTCACGTTTTCCACATCTGTTTTGATATCTCTTGTGCAGCCATGTCTTAGCACTGTCTTAACCATGCAAACATTGCCTCATCTGTCGGGACATTAAAAATTTGCAGCTTAATACTTTTGTTTTTAAAGTTTAATCTGACTGTCTCTGACCTTTTTAAGTTGTGTAAATGCGTCCTTAAGTTAATAACATTATAATTTATTATTATTATTATTATTATTATTATTATTATTATTATTATTAAAGCCACTGCGC
This sequence comes from Lumbricus terrestris, assembly GCA_949752735.1. Taxonomy (NCBI): domain Eukaryota; kingdom Metazoa; phylum Annelida; class Clitellata; order Crassiclitellata; family Lumbricidae; genus Lumbricus; species Lumbricus terrestris. Next base: position 1,191,230 of record OX457039.1, read on the forward strand.
TAGGCAGAGCTTGTTGGCTGCTTTTGCTGACTCATTTTCTTGTAGTCTCTTGACAGACAGAGAGAGAGAGAGTGCCAGGTACTTGAGTTGAAGTGAGTTACTCTCACTTTGGCACTCTGGGAATGTCTATGTAATTGCAGACACTCTGTGGCTAGAATGCTGATGGTCAACAATTGTCTATAGTGACAGAGGAAAGAGTTCACGACCAAGTGACTCTTGAAGTTGAGTCTCAGGAGTCTTGGTTGAGTCTCAGGAGTCTTGGTTGGGACTTAGGAGTCTTGGTTGAGTCTCAGAAGCTTTGGTTGGGTCTCGGGAGTCTTGGTTGAGTCTTGATTCAGTTGCATCTCCTTGGAGTCTTAGTTGAGTCTCGGTTGAGTTTTCGATGTAATGAGAGACGTGTGTTAGATGGCTGGTTAGTTTGCGCTATAGATGCTTTTGTTGTGTTTCAAATGATGTTGTTGCCGATCATATGTAGATCAAGAGATCGGATTCTGCGTTCTTCTGGGAGGAGCGTGAGATCATGGCCAACGCCAACAGTGAATGGATCGTCCAGGTAAATCATGCTGGATGATGATGATGCTATTGATGATGATGATGATGATGATGATGATGATGATGACGATGACGACGACGACGACGACGATGATGACGACGATGATGGTGATGTGCTTTTAGTGCTGATGTTGCTCCTGATAAGCACATAGCGTTGACTCTCTCTCTCTCTCTCTCCCTCTGTCTCTCTCTGATAGATCCATAGATACATACAGACTGGTTGCCATAGTGACTAGAGCGAGAGAGACATAGATACAGACAGACAGGCAGACATGGAGAGAGAGACAAACAAAGTGAGACAGACAGACAGACAGACAGATAGAAAGAGAGAGAGACAGAGGGAGAGAGAGAGAGAGAGTCAAACAGAGAGCAGAGCAAGAGAGAAGGAGACAGACAGAGAGACAAACATAGAGAGATGCAGAGTGAGACAGACAGACAGATGGACGGACAGAGATGGCTGAGAATGGTAAAGGAAAGGTTTAGTCCAGTGATAATGTTCATTTCCATCTCCTTCTTCTTCTTGCAGCTGCATTTCTCCTTCCAAGATGACAAATACTTGTACATGGTGATGGACTACATGCCTGGCGGTGACCTCGTTAACCTCATGAGCAACTACGACATACCAGAGAAGTGGGCCAAGTTCTACTGCGCCGAGGTCGTACTCGCCCTGGCAGCCATCCACGCCATGGGATTCATACACAGGTCTGGTCTTAATCTCATCCAAATCTATTCTTAATCAAATCTAAATATGATCTTAATCTTATATAAAAATATTATTCCCAATCTGATCTAACTATAATCGTGATCTAATTTAAATCTGATCTTAATCTAATCTAAATTTAATCTTAATGTAAATCTAATCTTAATCTGTTCTAATCTGCTGACTTTGTTATCGCAATTATCCAGCTTAGTCTTTACCTTCTTCTGTTCCATTGATGCCGGGAATCTATTTTATTCATTGTTGGTATTCAACTTTCATGTGTGTCGTCATGGTGCTTTTGTAAATATAGGTTGTTTGATCGGTGTTTGATTTTTGTGTGATGGATATTTTATTGTTTGATCGACGTGTGATTATCGTGTGATTGATGTGTGATCATCATGTAATTGATGTGTGATTATCGTGTGATTGATGTGTGATCCATCGTGTGATTGATGTGTGATCATCATGTAATTGATGTGTGATTATCGTGTAATTGATGTGTGATTATCGTGTGATTGATGTGTGATCATCATGTAATTGATGCGTGATTGATGTGGGATCCATCGTGTGATTGATGTGTGATTATCGTGTGATTGATGTGGGATCCATCGTGTGATTGATGTGTGATTGATGTGTGATTGATGTGTGATTGATGTGTGATTGATGTGTGATCATCATGTAATTGATGCGTGATTGATGTGTGATCCATCGTGTGATTGATGTGTGTTTGATGTGTGATTATCGTGTGATTGATGTGTGATTATCGTGTAATTGATGTGTGATTATCGTGTGATTGATGTGTGATTGATGTGGGATCCATCGTGTGATTGATGTGTGATTGATGTGTGATCATCGTGTGATTGATGTGTGATTGATGTGTGATCATCATGTAATTGATGCGTGATTGATGTGTGATCCATCGTGTGATTGATGTGTGATTGATGTGTGATCATCGTGTGATTGATGTGTGATTATCGTGTAATTGATGTGTGATTATCGTGTGATTGATGTGTGATCATCATGTAATTGATGCGTGATTGATGTGTGATTGATGTGTGATCCATCGTGTGATTGATGTGTGATTATCGTGTGATTGATGTGTGATTGATGTGGGATCCATCGTGTGATTGATGTGTGATTGATGTGTGATCATCGTGTGATTGATGTGTGATTGATGTGTGATCATCATGTAATTGATGCGTGATTGATGTGTGATCCATCGTGTGATTGATGTGTGATTGATGTGTGATTATCGTGTGATTGATGTAATTTTCTTCGTTCATTCTAGAGATGTGAAGCCAGACAATATGCTTCTCGATGCATCTGGTCATCTCAAGTTGGCTGACTTTGGTACCTGCATGAGAATGGATAAGGTAGTTTGATCATCCCACTCACCTCATTCTGTCCAATTCCAATCAATCGATCAATCAATCAGGTTGTAAGTCGGCTGGTCAATCAGTCAATCAATCAATTATATTCTGTTAACAGACTGTTATTGGTTGCTTTTAATAAATTTATGCTCAATAATATAAATTCAATTGCAGGTTGTAAGTTCAAAGAATAGTTTAAAACGCAAAAGACTAACCTGTCAAAACCGTGATAAATTCATTCATTCATTTCAGACATTTATATAGCACCTCTTCAAGAGTATCTACTCAGAAGCTCTCCCAACCCAACCATGTCCCCGATAGCACCGTGTTAGACAGGGCTCGACCACAACATATACGGCAGCGCTGTTCCGTGGTGCAATTGAAAATATGCCTCAAGGGGTATATACGTTACGGGAGGGCATTTAGTAAACTTTTAGCAAGCTCTCCCGACCCAACCATGGCTAAAGAGAACAGTCTTAAGAGCAGAGTAGAACGTAGTCTCAAAGGCTCTAGGCATTAGACGTAGTTCCACAGGAAGCCCATCCCAGGTTGTAGGGCCAACGACAGAAAGGTTCGGCGCTGCGTAATAGAAGTGCGTGACCTGGGGACAAGATTGGCTTTTAAAAAATGGAAATATGCATGATACATTCCTTGTACCAGTAATATTTTAATTAATTCCCTGTGATAATTCCTCGTGATTTCCACAATAATGGCTGATTCCCAATTTTGTGTGTGTGTTTTTTTGTCTGGTGTTCAGGACGGCATGGTGCGATCGGATACGGCTGTTGGAACACCGGACTACATATCACCGGAGGTGTTGAAGTCGCAGGGTGGAGACGGTCACTATGGGAGGGAGTGCGACTGGTGGTCAGTCGGGGTCTTCCTCTATGAAATGCTTGTCGGTAAGACAGACAGACCCCAGTGGGGTAGTGTGGTAGTGGGGGGGATATTTTCTCTAATGAATGGAGTTCTTGTCAACATATCGCATTGTAGGTGGAATAGCGTGTGTGTGTGTGTGTCTGAGTGCAAGTTTGTGCGAACTTGCAAGCTTGTTTTGAGTGTGTGTGTGTTTGTGCGAACTTGCAAGCTTGTTTTGAGTGTGTGTGTGTTTGTGCGAACTTGCAAGCTTGTTTTGAGTGTGTGTAAGTGTGCATGTGTGTGTGTGTGTGTGAGGATGGTTAAAACATTTGAAAGTTGATGAGCATTGCTACCCTTCCTGTGGCACTGAGCCTAGTGCCTGCCCAGGAATTTCTCCACCGTATTTGATTCTGGCCTTAAAGTTGTCCTATTTTGATGCGGGTTGTATCTGAAGCGCTTCTGAGTAGTAGCATTGAAGGGGTTTAATGATAATTTGCATTTGCTATGAATAGTTGGAGGCAATCTTTGTGCTGAATGCCAGAATGACGACATGATAGTGATGCACAGGAAATTTTTGTGTCACACACACACACACACACACACACACATCTAACCCCTGTTGCCAATCATGATGATGAGATCTGTGTATTGTGTGGATATGTCATCATTTCAGGTGATACACCGTTCTACGCTGATTCTCTCGTCGGAACGTACGGCAAAATCATGGACCACAAGAATTCTCTGTCATTTCCGGAGGATGTTGAAATCTCACGCAACGCTAAGAGCCTCATCTGCGCTTTTCTTACAGACAGGTCGGTCACTAGATTCGAGAATCAACTCTGACTATTGATCGTTATTGTGTAGCGGTTGCAATTCGAGGTTATTATTTTGATTTTTGGTTCTCAATTGTGTCTTGCGCCAAAGTATCTTTGTGATCTTATACAGTATACTTCATCCTCTCTTTGCCACTATGTCTCACTGCAGGCCACAATGAGTTAAGGAAGTGTTGCTGGATGACCAGACATTGTGGTTGATGTGTGTGAGGTTCTTTGTTGCTTAATGCTTAGTCTGTGCATTGTACAGACATTAATTCTAAATTATGTTACTGGAAAGGGTGGAAGAGGAATAGACAGACAGACAGACAGACATAAGATTGGTCTGACGTTGTTTGTTGACAGATCTGAACGACTTGGTAAGAAAGGTGTTGACGAGATCAGGCGACATCCTTTCTTCGTCAACGAACAATGGAATTGGGATACAATACGAAACTGTGAGTTCATGGACGGTCAAGTCCTCTACATGTATGCACACCGATCCTTTTTGTGAGGCATAGCATCTTAGAGTATGGCCCAGTATGATAGAGATTGCTTAGTATTTTAGATAGAACTCAGTATCTGGATAGCCAGCATAGTTGATAGCTCAGAAAATCAGTATGGTAGATAGCCCAGTATGTTAGATAGCTGTGTATGGTAGATGGCCCAGGATGGTAGATGGCCCAGTATATTAGTTCGCCCATTCACCCAGTATATTAGATAGGCTAGTATTGTAGATAGTCCATTTGATTATATAATCCATAGTTATGGTAGATAGCCCAGTATGATAGATAGTCCTGAATAGTAGGTATCATTTGTAGTAATGATAGCAATAATCTTCATCTATTGTTTCAAACTGGCACAGCAGAGTATGTTTACAATTCATTGTTTAAACAGATATTACAGGAGTTGAATTTCAATGCATGGAATAGCTTGAAACGATCTCGCGCCCATTATGTGCTCGTCATGCCAGACCATTGCCCTAAACCATCCTCCCATTGTGTCAGATGGTTCTAGTTGTAACCATTGTCGCACCCATGCGCTTATCGTGCGTTCATCATGCCAGACTGTTGTCATTACCCTAAGCCCCCTCCCATTGTGTCAGATGGTTCCAGTTGTATCTATATTGTCTGTTCCTTTGTTTGTTCAGCCGTTCCTCCGGTTGTTCCTGAGTTAGCGAGCGATACAGACACGAGTAACTTTGACGATCTGGATAAGGAGGAGGCGGCGCTGGAGACATTCCCGATTCCAAAGGCGTTCGCTGGAAACCATCTTCCATTCATCGGATTCACATACAACCGCGATTTCCCGTGCGCACCTCACTCTGCCATCATCATCTTCATCATCATCATCATCATCATTATGATCATTTTCATCATCAGCATCATCATCATCATTTATTTTTAATATTTATTTCTTGGTACTATCGTTTATGCTATAAATTTATTTATTACTGCAATTTTTTTAATGTTTTTATTAATTGTTAAGATTATTATTTTGTTTCTGTTTATAATTATATTGTCGAATATTATTAATTATCTTTATGGTAGTTTTCTCCTGTTGTTATTATTATTATTACTATTATTTCTAGTTATCACGTATTATTTTTGTTACGATTGCTATTTTTATTTGTAATCTATTATTATCTTTTTCAAAATTATTGATATAATTATTTAAAACCATTTTTTCAATGACTGTTCATTCATTAATGACGTGTAATGAGTTGTTAGTCATTTCCCTACATTACATTCCAGTATTGATTGGATGTGTCTGTGTTTGGTTGTGTGTGTGTCTCTGTCTTGTGTGTGCTGATGTTGTCACTCTGTTGTCTCTGTGTTGCAGACAACACATATGTTGCATTGTTGCTCATTGTTTTTTGTTTTTTCAGATTACTGAGTAAATCTGTGAAATCGAAGAATCCGGTGAGTTGTTTGATTGTTGAACATCGTGTTTTAGATTATTTCTTAGAAATAAATACAACGATTTACAAAGATGAGACCAACTGAAGAATTGGAGAGCAGCTCATAATGGTCTTAATAATAAGTTTTTTAATTAATAGTTATTCTCTCTTTCGTTCTCTGCCCTCATGAGGCAGGTTCTTATGTCCAACTCATCTCTATTTTGTGCCTCTCTCTTCAGTTCTGGGTAGTCTTCCTTTGTCATCATTCAGTCCGGTAGCATTCTTCTTGATCTTCCTCTTGTGTTTCCCCTCCATTTTCCCCTCCATGATGTCTTATTATTGTATCACCCCTCATGCTATGGCCAGTCCATTGTCTCTGCCATCTTCGTATTGTTCCCCAGCATTCACCATTTCTCTCCCACCATCTCATGTAAGATTTCTTCACTCGTCTTGTGTTCCCTCCAGCTGACTCTTTCCATTCTGCACTAAATCCACATTTCAAAGGCCTCCAATCTTCTTATGCCATCCGTCCTCATCGTCCATGTTTCGGATCCATACAAGACTACACTTCACTGGCTTCCACTCTCAGCTCGCATAGAATTCAAAGTTATAAGTTTGGTTCTCAAGTCTCAACGAGGCCTTGCTCCGACGTATCTTTGTGATCTCATACTTTGCCCCATTTCGGCCACTTCGCTGCGTCCTCTTAGGTCCTCAGATCGGCTTGACCTCTTTGTTCCTCGCGTCAGGACCGCCATGGCTCAATCCAGATCATTTGCCTGCATAGGTCCCTCCCTATGGAATGGTCTTCTCCCATCCGTTCGCTCTGCCATCCTCTCTGGTAGTCTTTCGTCATCTTTCTCTTGTCTAAAGACCTGCCTTTTCTCTCGGAGTTGCACGCACTGGGAGCGCTTCTGAAAGGCTCTTGCTGCAAGAAGCGCTTTACAAATGGTCAGATACGATACGATACGATACACTCCACACCAGGATCTTCATCATTCTCTTTTTGCAGTTCTTATTTAGTCTGCCTTTGAGGAGTTCCCATCTTTTTTAGGTAATAAATAGTTATAAATAATAATGTCAGGTGGTGGTGACGTTGTTTATTGGTGTTTCAGAGAATAAATCATGGTTTTATGGTTGTCTGTTTGTAGAATGAAAACGTCAAAGCGAACGAACGGTGGGAGCAACTGCTCCAGGAAGAACGGATGCTACGAGAAAGCGCTGATACAAAGTTCAAGTAATTGAATGAATTACATTGAAATGCAGTAGAACACGGCAGTTACATAATTTGGTTACATTACCTTGCATGTAACTAGTATGTTGGGTTACCATTGCGAGTACATGTATGCCACTGTAAATTTTTGCATTGTGAGTCTATTACATGTTATATTATTGACCTATGTCATCATTCACATCAATTTAGACTACATTGTATGGAAGGAGTCTATTGCACAAGACTAATGATAAGGTATTTTTACTATTATTATTATAATCATCATTATTATTATTGTTATTATCACAAACTTTTTACACGTACAAAAGTCAGTGAGAATCGAGTATAAGGTGACATGGAGAAATGGATTGCAGAACTTATCATTGGAAGTGCAAGCATATTCCATTCGCTTACATTACCAATTTCTCTTACTCCACTCGTCTTTGCGTTCTCTCTTCCAGGGATCTGCAGAAGGAGTACGAGCGTGTCTCCGGCGAAGAGTCGCGACTTCGACGTGACGTCGTCGAAGTCGAGCGGAGCGTCACCGTTGTGAGGCACGACCTTCAGGGATCTCAACGGAAGCTGGAGTACGAGACGGAGCAGCGACAGAAGGCGGAGACGAAGCTGAGGGATACGGAGGACGCGCTGAGGACGCAGGTCGCTCAGAACAACAGGCCGCAGGTTTCCGACAAGTTTGAGAAACAGGTGGGTGTGACCCTTTTCTGCAAGCGTTTGAGAACCATTCTCTTTGATTATGGTTTGGTGTCTGGTCGGGAGCGCCTCTGAGGATTTCTCTTGAAGTGGCGCTATATAAATTTACAATTACAATTACAATGGTAGTTAAGTTAAAATCTATGCATCATTGTGTATAGGGCATGGTGGTTGGCTTGTTGGAATGTTTGGAAAATGTGGAAAATATGGGATCAGGCTTCACCTCAGACTGTGTAGGGATCTTGAGAAGTCCTTCACTCCAGTTCTGGAAAGGATGGAGTGAGAATTCTACAGATTAACTGAGTTGACAAGGGGTGGTGTAAATGGAGCTTAAGACCCCACCTATGAACTTGTCCAGTCACTTTTGTACCCCTTGTGTAGGAGTATAAGTTGTTGTTTTTTGCCCAATCACCTCGAATCACCTTTCTTTATTGCTCCTCAGTTTGTCCCTTCCACAATTTCACAAGTGTGAAGCATAGGTGTTTAAAATGGTTACTTCATTTTTTATTCGTTCCCAAAAAAAGTCGCTTTTCCGTTTTTTGTTTCAATTCCATCATTTTTTTCATCTATGGTCTGAAGTCTATAATCTTTCGACAATGATTTCACGGGTTTTGGTTGGGAGCACCTCTGATCTCTGATCAGTTTTTCGTGAAGTGGTACTTTATGCCATAACTGTCAGATTGCAATTTTCAATTACAATTTCAAATAACTAGCATAATGCTCTTGCTAAAGTAAGTTAGATTAAAATCTACTATTTTAATTACGCTGTTTGGGACATTGGGGGGAAGATGTGCCACCATGTGAATTATTTCTGTGAACTGCTCTTTTAGCTATTGACTTCATTGCAACTTGAGTTTGCTATGCTGCCACAGGTGCCCTGTGCTTTGAGCATCGATGAACAGTAATTACTAATTAATACTTTACGGCACTCGTACTGAAGCAGTCTTTTTATTCAACTTAAGACTCTACTTTTTTGTCATGCAGGAGTTGAGAGCACTTGTGAGTAGACGTTATAGAAATTCATGATTAAGCGAATAATAATTATCATTAATTATTAATAATTATTAATATATATAATTTGGAATTCAAAAATGAATTCATGTTTTCATTTCGACTTTTATTTCGTAGGTTTCTGACTTAAACGAGAAGCTGAAGAGCGAAGTCGAGTCGAGCACCAAATACAAGAAGTCGCTCGCAGAAGTCCAGCAGGTGAGACTTTGAACTTTTTGTTTTTGCTTGTTTAATCATAGTGACTGCAGAATTGTCGTTCAATTTTTATTCTGCTCGATGTGCTTTGTGTTATTGGTGATGAAAAAACCTGTGATCAGCTTCCTTTGAAGAGATCTTTTCTTTTCTTTAGCTATTTGGTTACAATGACAGATTGGTTAAATTGTCAATGTTGTCATTTTTCCAGCGGTGTTCAAATCTCGAGCAGAGTTTAATCGAATTTCAAAGTCATTGCGACGATCTCGAAAAGACGAAGACGACGCTCGAGAAGAAAGTTTCTCGATTGCAGACGGCTCTCGAAGAAGAAAGCAAATCGCTGTCACAACATGCAGACTATGCAAGCGAACTGGAAGGTAAAGACTGCGAATTCATTTATTCGGCTCTTCAAATTCTGCATTTAGAATTCTGTTTTAGATGAAAATAAACATCAAAATGATGCAGAGATCGAACTACATGGCTGATTTCATGCGCAGAGAGCAGATATTAATAATATCTTATGCTGATAAATATACAATTACGTATTGTACACCTTATGCTGATAATTACACATGTACGTGTACACCGTATTCTGATAGATGCTGGAATGTTGTTTGTGGTTGCACTGCACGTTACCTGTGCGATCTCTGCCATCCTGTGTTCGACGTTGCAGCACATCGGGTTCTTCGCTCTGTGACAAAAGGGAACTCCTAGTTCCAGTGGTTCATTTGCCAAACTTTCTCGGTTGGAGGCCCCTCTATCTGGAATTAACTCTATCTGGAATGAACTCTCTTCGTTGCTTTATATATAACTTCTGACCAAGCAAACTCTGTTTTATAAATCAGTCAATTTTTTTTCTTTGGCCGAAGTTTAGTCGCGAGCACTTGAAGGGGCGCGATTTAAGACCATAGTCTTTAAATGAATGGGATGAATGAAATAGTATACTGTGGATTGATGCAGACATGAGAAGCGTTTCGTTGTTTCATTTCTCAAGGTCGTTGTCAGGCGTTGACTTCTGATGTTGACCGACAGAAAGAACGAGAAGTGACGATACAACGCGAAAATCATCGACTTCAACAGAACGTCATCGCGCTCGAAAAGGTAAATAAATGCTATTTATGCATCTTAGAAAGAAATGATAATTATGACGGTTATTGTTACAGATTGGTAATTGCAAAAGCCGTGACTGTAAAATGCAATCATTGTGTTATTGGATTGTAATTAAATTACAATGTAGCATTTTGGCTGTAATTGTAAAATTGTCGTTTTTTATACGATTGTATTAAGATTCTAGCATTACCTTCCATTGTGTAACATTCTGAACATAATTTACTTGGTGTGTGACTGTAACATCGTTCCAATGTACATGTTCCAATGTTGCAATGTACATGTGACCATACCAGTGTGCATGTTCCAACGTTCTCAATGCTGTTCTGTACGCAGTTGAAAGCGAATCTTGAGTTGGAGTTGAAGAACATGACGATGAATTACGAACAAGAGAAGAATCGTTTGGAGGAAGCGATCGTTAAACTGCGAGCGAAACAGAAAGATTTAATCGTATCGAATGAAGAAGCGAACCAAGAAATACTCAGAGGTATAGATCTAATCCAGTGCTATGCTCAAAATGTGGTTTGCAGTCCAGTGCATATGCATAAGTAATTTAGAGTTAGGTCATGAGTAATTGTATTGTATTGCATCAAAGCATTTATAAAGTGCCTCTAGTAGGGTGAACCATTCAGAGGCGCTCCTAGTGCGCTAGGCTACTAGAGATGAAATGGGTTTTGAGAAAAGCAAATTAGAGGAAGGAGTACCTGGTCACAAATTATTGGTTATCAGGTCATGAGTATTTGGTTACAGGTTCATGAATACCGGTAATTGGTTGCCAGGTAATGAGTGATTGGGTACTGGATAACGAGTAATTGATACCAGGTAAAGAGTAGTCAGTTCCCGAGTAACGAGTAATTGGTTACCAGGCAATGGGATCATCGCTGGAATCCCGGTATTGATCGTGTTCAATTACGGAATATTCTTACTTACTTAAATAAAATTTTAAGACGTATGCACTTTTAAAATTGTTTTAACAATGGCTTAAAACGATACTATTCAATTATGCTATAGAAAAGTCAGATTTAAATATGCAGCAGTATGAAAAATATAGAATTGCATAAATGGTTGCAATATCAACATGAAGTCTCCGTTCTGATATGTCACACGCGTGTGTGAATTTCATGTTTACCAGACTTGCAGACGAAGTTGGACAAGGAGCGAGAGGTGAGGCAGCGAGCAGAGAGAGCACTTCTCGAGCAGGAGAAGAAGAACAACAATATGGTCCTTGACCTTGCTCAGATGGAAAAGGAGAAGGTGGCTGTGGACCAAGACAGGAGACAAGGCGTTGACAAGGTCACTGTGAAACATCTTGAAGTCACATTGTAGATTGTTCAAGAGCTTCAATTTTATTATTCTGCAAAATTTCATTATTTTATTTTAATTATTTATATTATTGTTCTGCTTTTTCGCAGCATACATGTGATCTCACAGGATTGCAGAAATTTAGGGGGGCGTTGTTATGGAATGGCTGGTCTTCACTGTTGTTTTATTTGGTAGATAAGGAGCCATTGTAACGGTCTGGCCATGTTACGGCGCCATAAATTGTTGTAATTATTATTATTATTTTCCTTTATTTTATTTTATAAGTTCTTTTCAGAGATATCTGTGATCCTACAGCTCTTAAAACAATGTGTGGAGAATTTTTTTTTGCTATATTGCATTTTTTAAGCATGGAAGGTCATTAGGTGTGAATTTGAGCACCGTGCAGTTACGAGTGAAGGACTTGATCAAGGTCCCTACAATCCCCTACATTTTAACCTAGAACTCTGAGATAGAGAAGGAGGATTGAGTCCACACTGTTAGTGTTGCTGTATGCCATGGTTTCTCCGATCTGTTAAATATTCATGAGGTGGTTGTTCTTGTTTGTTGTTCTTTCAGCTGATGCTGCAGATCGATCAAGAAAAGACGAAGAGAGTGTCGCTGCAGTCGGAACTGAAAGCAGTTCAGCAGCAAATAAGTCAATTCAAGTCAACAAAAGAACAGCTTTCCAAGGTACCGTATCAGCAGCCAGACAATTATTTGCTGATATTAATCAGTCTAATCATTTGTGTAGCAGTATGTTGTAATGTGGGCAGTATGTTGTAATGTGGGCAGTATGTTGTAATGTGGGCAGTATGTTGTAATGTGGCAGTATGTTGTAATGTGGCAGTATGTTGTAATGTGGCAGTATGTTGTAATGTAGGCAGTATGTTGTAATGTAGGCAGTATGTTGTAACGTGGGCAGTCTGTTGTAATGTAGGCAGTATGTTGTAATGTGGGCAGTATGTTGTAATGTGGGCATAGTATCTGATTGAATGGAATGCTTGACATGTAGCTCAGATATGAACATACATAAAACAAATGAACCGCTCCTATTAAAACAAAAATCAGTAAGTACATATCTATACATTTCACAAGTGCTGACTCTTCAGCGGTAAAATAGGTTAGAAAGGAGAGTATTGGCCACCTGCCTTCATGTGTCAAGCCCTAGAAAATAAGTCAGTCATACTTCATGGCCATGTCTGGCCATTTGGATATGCTCGTAGTAATAGTAATAGTTTGTTCTCTGTGGTGATGAGTGGAGGAGATGATGCCTTTGTTTTGTTCATCTGTTACGCATGATTAATTAATTAACGCTCAGTGATTGCATTGTTTTCTTGCGTAGGATCTTCGTGATGTGACGAACCAGAAGAGGATTCTACAAGACGAATGTCGAAAACTTAAAGAGTACGTCCTAGCAGATCACCTTAAATTTATCTGTTTGTGGCAATCATTAAAATTTTAATAAAATGATGCATTTAAATTTCACGATGAAGATAGAGACGATTTTAGGAGACCAGAAGATGATGATGATGATGATGACGTCTAAGTTTAACAGTGACTGCGAAAACAGACCTTGACTGGAATTGCCAACTGCGTGCTTTCTGTAATTTTTTTAAAAATTTAGTTATTATTTATAGATCTATTAATTGCAGCAATTTGATATAGCACCCTTTAAGATTACCTATTGCATGAGCACTCCTGCTTCAACCTCGATCGAATATTACAAGCTTAGGAAGAGTGAGACATGAGACAGATGACCAACGGGCATTTAAGAAAGAGTAATCGGAAACCCATTCAAGGTCGCAGGACCTGCAACCTCGGAGAAGGCGCGGCGCTGTCAGATCGCAGCTTGCAAGCGGGGAACAATAAGTAATGTAGAGCAGTCATTCTCAATCTATAGAAACAATACAAGTTTGATCATCCACTGTGAGGATTCATGCGTGCAGACATCTAGCAAGTCGTTTGTTTTCCGTTGCTTATTGTGCCATCAATCGATTGATGGTTTTGGCGCTCAGCAGATCTATTTCTCATGATAAACGACGACATTAATCTGTAACAAAAGAACCTTTGTTTCCATGCAGACAAACTTGAATTTGAGCTAAACTGTAGATTGTCTTCTGCTGATTCTAGTGAACTGAATTCGAACGAACAGCAGACGAAAGATTTGTCGGAGCAACTCGAAGCGGAAAACTACTTTTCGGTAAGTTATCTCGGAAGTTGGGTTGCTCCTGTAGACCGAAATTCATGCACTGGACTTTGTAGTAGATCAACTCATGCATTCTATGCCAATTGCCAAATTCTAGTTCTAGTAGTGCATCCCTTTCATCTATGAGGCTAGCAGGAGTGTCTTAAACGTCAATGCTGGAAGGATGTGGCTAGTTGTAGTTTATCGGTAGTATGGTGTTGTAATAACGATTATGATGATTAATTATTGTTCGATGCAAACATACTTCAGCTACAATTATGACGATGGTTGATGTGAATTGGTGACAGAATGGATTTGATGTTTTTGCGCATTGCAGACGTTGTACAAGACTCAGGTGAAGGAGTTGAAGGAAGAGTTGGAAGATCGACTAAAGCAGGTGTCAGAGTTTGAATCCAGATACACAGCGCTTGAATCAGACAGGTTAACTAGTGTTGCTCACATCAGATATTGAATGCTTTTGGTCATTGCCTGCATGTCATTGGATTCAGAATAAGTTTCTAACTCTCTTGTACAGTGATTGCCTGAACGGGGAACTGCCCCTCCGACCTCAGCTCCTTGTGTACCTCTTCTTTCATATATTGCTGGTCGTAGTTCCCTCCGATTGGCTGCATGTAGTATCCTTGTCATCCAGTGGGCTAGGTCGTCCAATACGCCTTACCATTGTTGGTTCTGTATCCTGGAATTATCTTCCTTTTCGCATCATTCAGTCTCTCACCTTCCTCGCTTCTCCATATGGAAAGCCATTCTTTCCACCCTGTGTACGACTCTCCCTTCTCGATCATTGTCTACTTCTCTCGCTCATTCTTACATTCTATTTCTTCGCTCGAGAGAGAGGTTCTCGCACTTGAAGCGCTACTGAATGATCACAGCTGTGAGCGTCACTATAGAAGTTACAAATTGCATTACAATTTACATTACATTCACGTTGTTCTTCAATTGTTTGAAATCTGATATATTCTCTTGATTTTGGTTTCACTTGGGTATTCGATGGTGTAGTGGTTAATATGCTGGACAATCAACCGAGAGATCGTGGGTTCAAATCCTGGCCAGGTTGGAAATTTATGCAGAGATTTCTTGTGCACCTGAAAACCACCTTTGCCACTTCTGAGTCTGAGTTGACTGATGAGTTGACTGACGAGTTGACTGACGAGTTGACTGATGAGTTGACCGATGAGTTGACTGATGAGTTGACTGATGAGTTGACTGATGAGTTGACTGACGAGTTGACTGATGAGTTGACCGATGAGTTGACTGATGAGTTGACCGATGAGTTGACTGATGAGTTGACTGATGAGTTGACTGACGAGTTGACCGATGAGTTGACTGATGAGTTGACTGATGAGTTGACTGATGAGTTGACTGATGAGTTGACTGATGAGTTGACTGACGAGTTGACCGATGAGTTGACTGATGAGTTGACTGATGAGTTGACTGACGAGTTGACTGACGAGTTGACTGACGAGTTGACTGATGAGTTGACTGATGAGTTGACTGATGAGTTGACTGATGAGTTGACTGACGAGTTGACTGATGAGTTGACCGATGAGTTGACTGATGAGTTGACCGATGAGTTGACTGATGAGTTGACCGATGAGTTGACCAATGAGTTGACCGATGAGTTGACCGATGAGTTGACCGATGAGTTGACTGATGAGTTGACTGATGAGTTGACTGACGAGTTGACTGACGAGTTGACTGATGAGTTGACCGATGAGTTGACTGATGAGTTGACTGATTGTTGAGTAGATGAGAAGATGACGTACATCACCATCATATGTCGGAGAGTCAGAAAGTGAAGTCGGATGTGTTTGTCTATCTATCTGAGTAATTTATATAGCGCATCTTCAAGATACTAGAGGGACCCATAATCAAGCAAACCATATTCTGTCTGATTGCTATGTGGGGGGTGCAACCACAAAGTCGTTCCGATGGCTGCCTCATGGCTGGCATAAAGTACAGAACCCTCTTCTCTTCTGTTGTGTATTATGCACGTTGTTTGTCTTTGACCAGAGATCAGTTGAACGCCTGTCTGCTGGACGCGCAGAAGAGGAGTGACATGGAGCAGTTGGCGCGTGGAGTGGCCGAGGATCAACTGTCCCAGAGCGAGAAGGAAAAGACAATGCTACAGCTGGAAGTGAAGGACATGCTGAACCGACACAAGTCAGAAGTCGCAAGAAGGGAACTTGCGATTAACAACGTAAGTGCAACAAACGGTAGCAACATGTTGTCACATTGTTAACATGTTGTCACATTGTTGTGCTTATATGCAGATAGTGTTGCTGTCGTTCATTCAATTCATTTGCTTATTATTAGGATTTATATAGCACCCTATTCAAGGTGACTACTCAGAAGCGCTCCTGGCCCTGTATGGCTAAAAAGGACAGTTTAAGATGTGCATAGAAAAAGTCAGAGTGTACCCTTTGGAATAAGCACAGGGACAATGGGAGCCCATTCCAAACCATTTGTAAAGTAGGACTTGGTCAATAATATTGTTAAACCAGTTTTAGCCATAAGCATAACCACAGTTTAGTTTATGTTGCTCAAAGTAACAGTTGATAAAACATCTTTTGCGCATGATGTTCAGTTACAATGTAAACCATATTTAATTCATTGATCTTAATTATCGTTCGTCTTGTTGAACCGTTGAACAGCTTGAAGATCAGAATCGCAAAGTGATGAAGGACGTCGAAGAATCACTGAAGGAGAAAGACAACCTGAACATTCAGATCAGAAAACTACAGTCAGGTAAACATTCTAGCTCTGCTCAATCAGTCTCACCTACGGTAGTTTTACCACACAATACAGATCTGTGCAGCTGCACATTTCAGTCTGATTAACTGTATATTTTGAGGGTGGTATAATAATACAAGACGTTGAATTTGTGCAATCATATGATGAAAGGACTTCAATTTTCATAGCCATGGCATATATGAGTGTAGATCATCCTCTCTCAATTGATTCTTGTACTCATCACATCTTGTTGTGATTGTTCTGTAGACATGGAGGGGATGCAGTCAAGCGCTGAGATACAGCAGCTGAGGAAGAAGCTGGAAGATGAACGAATGAAGAAAGAACAGGTGAAGAAGCGTATCATCGCATCTAAAGCAACAACAACAACAACTGCTTCTATGCTATTCTTACTTGAAGCAGAAACACTATGGATGCGGTTAAGTTTGTAGTTCACGATTGCTATGAAACTTCTTTAAGTGCTGTCTTTACTTTTCAATCAATCAATCAATCACATTAATTTATATGACACACTTTTGTGATATCTGCTTTTGCTCTTTTCAAGATTCTAATATCAACAACTTGAAAGAAACTTTCGTACGGTAAACTGAAACAATTTTGATTTTCTTATTCTGTGATTTATAATCTAAGAGTTCCTTCGTTTCATTCGTTGTTTGTAGGCCGTCAACAAACTGGCCGAGATCTTGAACCGCAAGGACATGGCTGGTGGCAAAGGAATGTCGAAGAAGGTGTCGTCTGCTGAAGTGAAGAAGAAGGACAAAGAACTGCGTCGACTGGAACAAGAACTCAGACAGGTTCAACGAACATTAAAACAAGATTTTTTAAAAGCAATTCATTCATTCATTACAGAAATTTCAATAGCACACTTCAAGGTATTTCTACTCAGAACTTCAGAAGCGAACCCAACCGTGGCTGAAAGGACGGTTCTAAAGCAGAGATAAAACGCATCTGAGCAAACCGTTGGTATAAGACATATCGATAGAGGCCAATAAAAATAAAGCATGGTGCTGTCTAAGAGAAGCTTTTGCTCACGAATGAGAAGTTCACTATGAGTGGAAAACGTAGATCACGATGTCTCTGTACAAGTTGTCTTTAGTAACTCCTCCTTGGTCGCTCGGCTGGTATTGGTGCTACTTCTTTATTGATCTTTTTTTTTTAAAATTCATTGTCAATGTTAGTTGGCCTCCTCGTTTTTCCTAGCTTGGGACTGGCATGACATTTGCTTCTTCTATTGTTTCTAGGAGAAGGAGAACGCTGACAAGCGTCTCGCCAAGCTCCAGCACGACCTTCTTGACACACAAGCAGCGCTGTACGAGGAAGGTCAGAAGGTCGTACGTTTACAGATGGAGATTGATTCGAAGGAGAGCGAGATCGAGCAGCTGCAGCAGCAGGTCCAGCTGCATGGAAGCGACTCCGCATCGAGCGACAATGAACCGAGCATCAGCAGCAGCTTCACCACCGATGGTACCACCATCTCCACCATCCATCCTATCTTAGAATCATTGTCTTTTAGAATCATTGTCTTTCAGAATCATTGTCTTTTAGAATCATTGTCTTTTTAGAATCACTGTCTTTTAGTATCATTGTCTTTTAGAATCATTGTCTTTTGCTATTCGTTATCAGGTTTATCAGATGCACCTTCCTCTGTTTACGTATATGTCTGTTTGAGTATATGTCTATTTATGTATATGTCTATTTACGTATATGTCTGCGTATGTTTGTATGTATATTTCGGTGCATGTCGATTTTTCTGTATGTATGTGTGTATGTAATTCTTTCCGAGAATTATTCTTAGCGCCTTTCCTATGTACTCGTTAGCGCTCTCCGTGCTAACCTATACTCTGTAAGTCTCTGTTTAATTCATTACTACGAATAATTTCACCAGTTCGCAAAATAATGCACAGTAAGCAATGTGATCATGTGTATGCTGTGTCACTTTAACATTTTAACTCTGTAACCTGACCCCCTACCCTTTGACCTTAACTGCCCTTTGACCTTAACTGTCCTTTGACCTTAACTGCCCTTTGACCTTAACTGCCCTTTGACCTTAACTGCCCTGCACATGCTCAAATGCTGACTTGAGAGGTGAACTAACGACATGGCTGCATGATATATTCATGCACAGATCTGTTGTGTGTACTTTATGTTTTTTCTGGTTTCACAGACGGTCGACTGGAAGGTTGGTTGGCGATTCCTAACAAGCAGAACATCAAACGATACGGATGGAGGAAGCAGTTTGTCGTCGTCAGCAGCAAGAAGATCCTCTTCTACACGTCGGAGAGCAGCAAGATGAACGCCGACCCTGACTTAGTCCTCGACCTTGAGTCAGTTCTATTTCTTTTCTCCGTCGTAAATTTAATCGTAATGTAAAGAGGTTTGGTTACGGTTTCGTCTGTGTTGCTGGACCTGATGATGCGTGGAGTGCTCAATTATTTACGTCAATCATTTACAGTTCATCTCTCGCAATTATTATTTGTTGCGCCATCAATTGAGACTTCGTCTTTACGTAGTTTCAGAAATGCATAATAACCATATTAATGGTGGTGGTGGTGGTGGTGGTGGTGGTGGTGGTGGTGGTGGTGGTGGTGGTGGTGGTGGTGGTGGTGGTGGTGGTGGTGGTGGTGGTGGTGGTGGTGGTGGTGGTGGTGGTGGTGGTGGTGGTGGTGGTGGTGGTGGTGGTGGTGGTGGTGGTGGTGGTGGTGGTGGTGGTGGTGGTGGTGGTGGTGGTGGTGGTGGTGGTGGTGGTCTACTAGAAGAAACTGGAGTTTGAAGTGATGCAAGAGACATTTGTTTGTCTTTTTTCCAGTAAGTTGTTCCACGTTCGACCCGTAACGCAGGGAGACGTCATCCGAGCTGACGCCAAAGATATCCCACGAATTTTCCAGGTAATGTCGTCTATCATGTCTTCTGTCACGAACAGTTCAGTCTCATCACTCAACTGCAATGCCTTTGCTTTATACCATCATGAGCAGTTTTAAATGTTGATGCAAGTAATTGCTTTGTGGTTTCTACTGTGAGCAGTTACCTTAGAGAAGTGATTCTCTCAAACTTTCTGATGCTGTAGACTGGTTATTGTATTAACAGGGGATCACCAACATCGGATTGCATATTTGATGTGTTGTATTTAAATTCAGGTCATGCGATATTGTCATTGTTCGTTGTGACTACAATTTTTACACTACACATGTTTAAAGCAGATTATTTGTCAGCACTGTATTTAGTATAGTAATTTACCATCATTAACTTCATCCTGCATGAATACCTTCAGTTTTACCTTTATTACCTTCATCCTACGTAAATTTCTTCAGCATTTTCCTTTATTACCTTTGCTCTGCATACATACCGTTGAACATTTACCTTCGCTACTTTTGTCTTCCAGCATAATATACCTTCATTATCTTCACCTTCCAGCATTTGCCTTAGTTACCTTCCCCCGTGATGAACAATTGACTTCATTCTTCAGATTCTCTACGCGACGGAAGGTGAGAACAAGAAACCAGACGAAAAGGATCTCGACGTCTTCCCGTCCGGTGGTCCAGACAAATCTGCAGGGGTCATCACGTACAAAGGTCATGACTTCATGCCGATCAGCTATCGAATGCCGACGAACTGCGACTCGTGCAACAAATCCGTCTGGCACGTCATTCATCCGCCGCCAGCTCTCGAATGCATGCGTACGTCACCACGGTTACTGTAATGATGTAGTGGAGGAGGATTTCTGTAGCACTAGTTTAGAGTGTGGCCGTCAATCACATCATGGGTGTCTGTATTGTGGGTTTTTCTGTGGGAGATATATGTTGACTTTGCAAGTGGAATTAGATTTTATGATGGATGGATGGATGGATGGACGGACGGAAGGGCGGACGGACGTATGGAGCTGTGGTGTATGACGAGTTTAATTTAAACTGATTTTTAGTTGAATTTAAACTGATTTTTGAGGTGCCATATACCTATCTATCGGCTGTAAGTAGAGTTTTCCATATGTTGGTGCTTAGGTAGTTGGCCTTTTGCATGTGATGATATTTCAGGAATTTCTTCATGATGTCAGTTAAGCTGTCAGTGTTTTGTTGTTAAGGATGCCATCAAAAGGTTCACAAAGAGCATCACACGAGAGATGAAGATTTCATCGGATCCTGCAAAGGTTTGATCAGAAATGTCTACGTATATATTACATGAAGTGCTGTTGACTATTAAGTGGTCGTATCTGGACACCATCGTCACAATACAAACTTATGTTATACTGTGATTCAACTTTGATTTGACAAAAGCATGTTTTAAAAGATGGCTTTAAAGATAGAAGCGAATTGCAGTGATCACTTTTTAACTAACAACCGATATCTGTTGCAGTGAAAAGCAGTAATTAAGAAAATGGCCGACGACAGTAAATTGCAAAGTGGCAGAAGCTTTTTAATAGATAGCAAGAAAAGAATTTATGCTACGATTTCCATATTTACATTTCCTCATTTAGTATTAATAGGAACGACAATTTATATGACTCCGTTACACGGCCATACCTTAACAACGGTGCCTCACAAAGAGCTGACTGTGGGATAAGTCTTAGCAAACAAATAAGATGTAAGCTTTGAATTGAAAGAGTCCATTGAGTCAGTGTTGTCGTTTTTGCAGTCAATTCCAACCAGCAGTCGGCCAAGGAGCTTCTGGTTCTGGCCAATTCCAGTGAGGACCAGAAGATGTGGGTTCACCGGCTGAGCCAACGCGTCACGAGGAAAGGATTCGTACAAAGGGCATCCGTCAGTTCCATCTCCGACCGGGGGTCGGTTTCCGGGTAAGAAATCGGGGGCTCTCACTTGCCTCACCCACTTTTCTCGCTTCTCACACGATCAAATGCTTCTTGCAATCGATGAAATGTGATTTGCATTGCGTCGTATTCTGTGCTTTTCATCTTTTCCTTAATCTAATCAATGATCAATTCCTTAATCATTACCGGGTAATTAAGAAATCATTTCTTGGGTTTTATTTATGAGTGAGTTTAAGGGAATTGTTTATTAAATGCTTTTTATTCACCGATCAGTTTTAAATTTGTTTATTGTACCATGGATTTAATTTATACATTGGAATTTTTTAAAAGTGTCTTTTTTTTTCAGCTTACATGTATAATAGTTCTGTCATTATGAACTTGAGAATTCATGAGCTGAAAACAAGGATATTAATGTTAATATGATTTAATATTTATGTTAATTAATAAGATATTAATTAATATTATTAGTAATAGTAATAATATGTTGATCAATATTAATCTCCTTTTAGTGTATGTAACTTGTGTATAACTGAAATTTTCATTGTGAATTGAGAGGTAGTTTTTTAAATTCAAATTTAAAATGAAATTTAATTTTGTATATTTGTTCAAACAAAGCCTTAAACGTAGCATTTTAGTGACACATGCAATGATTTCTCTTTGCTTTTCGTAATAATTTTGGTTTCTTTGAGGATGTCTTTGGTGCTTTTGCTTTTTGTTACTGAAAATGTGTCTCTCTTTAAAAATATATTCTTCAGCTTTCTTGTTTCTTGTATTATCTGAATTTCTTGGTTTATCTCACTGATTTGGATCTTGGAGTTTTCTTAATTTTCTTCAGTTTTCATGTTTTGCCATTAAATACTGATTCTTAATAATTAATTAGCTGTTGTTTTCCAATAAAATTTTGTTGAATCTGTTTTGCTGTTGCTTGCTTGCGAAATATTTTGACACAGTCTTGATTACTTTTCGTAAATATTGCCACAGTCTTGATCGCTTTTTGTAAATCTTGCCACAGTCTTGATTGCTTTTCGTAAATCTTGCCACAGTCTTGATCGCTTTTCGTAAATCTTGCCACAATCTGGATTGCTTTTCGTAAATCTTGCCACAGTCTTGATCGCTTTTTGTAAATCTTGCCACAGTCTTGATCGCTTTTCGTAAATCTTGCCACAGTCTTGATCGCTTTTCGTAAATCTTGGCACAGTCTTGATCGCTTTTCGTAAATCTTGACACAGTCTTGATTGCTTTTCGTAAATCTTGCCATGGTCTTGATTGCTTTTCGTAAATCTTGCCACAGTCTTGATTGCTTTTCGTAAATCTTGCCACAGTCTTGATTGCTTTTCGTAAATCTTGCCACAGTCTTGATTGCTTTTCGTAAATCTTGCCACAGTCTTGATTGCTTTTCGTAAATCTTGCCACCGTTTGACTTCATTTCAGGTCTAAACTTACAAACCTTCTCTTCCAGCTCTTCCATGCATCATCCAACTGCATCGCGTTTCTGGAGTCTTTCATATGCTGCACTTTGACCATCAGTGAATGTCTTTGGCATTAACTGATGCTGGCGCTATAGAAGTCATTTAGGATTAGATTAGATTTGTGGTATATATCTAATTGCATTGCATTTCTTTCCAGCATTGGTCTGCCAATCCGAGGACACAAGCAGTACTCGAGCTTTGGCCAATCCCAGAATGCATCTGCCCAGCAGGCCAAGTCATTTACTCTCCCACCGAACATGAAACCACCAAAATAATTTGCCATCGCTGTCTATCTTCCGTTTTTATTAACCGGAGAACGTTGTTATGCCCGCAGAGCATTGTATACCAACAGAACATTGTATGCCAACAGAACATTGCATGCCCATAAAACGTTGTAGCCTATGCCCAAAGCATGTTGTATGTCCAAAGAATGTTGTATACCCAAAGAACGTTGTATGCCCAAAGAACGTTGTATGTCCAAAGAACGTTGTATGCCCAAAGAACGTTGTATGCCCAAAGAACTTGATAAGTTGTTGCTGTTGAACTTTTTCCACTGGATCCTGTGCGTGGTGATGCATTTTGGAAGCGTTGGCAATTTTTGCTTGAAGATGTTGCGTTTGTCGTGAGTCCCATTTGAGATGCTCTACTTTGTATAGGGACTGGCACTGTAAGAAAAGAAGTGTCTGGTGTAGTTTTAAATTGGTGTTTGACGAAGATCATGCTCATGGTGTGGATGGTGGCGGTAACGTTGATTCGAACAGGAGTTACAATTCAGGTTGAAACTGGTTTTTGCAGATGTACAGCAGATGAATTGTGATTGTAAACTGGTTTTGTCAGTGATCAACTTGAGTTTCTACTTGAGTTTGCGGCACATCTGAACTCTACTTGATTTTAACTTCTTTTAGTATCTTGGGCTTTTTGTTATGGCCACTGTTGAGGGAGGGACAAAGAGGTGAGTCCAGGAAATTGGATGGGGGCTGTTTGCATTTGTTTGATTTCCTGGTCACAGCATTGCAGTTCTATGTAAAGTGGTGAAGTTATGTGTAGGAAGTTTACAGTTTTTAGCATTAGTAGTTCTGTTACACAACTTGATGAAACGGACCAATACAGTTTTTGATCTGCATTATGTACTTTTGTTTGCATGTGTATGTAATGTATGTATGTATGCATGTATGTATGTAGATTTTCAATATGCAATATGTTTAGGACCTTTCAGTAATGCTTTGAATATCAGTGCAAAAATTCACGGATAAGTTGCAATGTCTATTCATTCAAACCGAGAACGTTGTCAACGAATATCACCAATCAGTTTATAGAAAAACTTGAACATGTTTGAATAAGGAGGTCGAATGGTCATTGCTGAAAATGTTTATACATTTCGTTTGTATTTACTGTTGTTGGTGGGAGGTGTGATGTATGCAAATAGGACCACCACCTACTAATGATCCTAAGTAACTCTACTAAATGGTTGTGGGTTTCTACAAAACGCAGATTCTTTTTATATTAGATAATTTCAAAGCAATAATTTGACATCTCTTTGAATACCTTTGACTATCTTTGGAAAAAGGTGAACTTTGTTTTCTGACGCTTACACTGCAGAATGGTGTGAGTAAAGAAGATGAATTAGTTTGTCTTAAGGATTCCAAGCAAAAAACTTGATCATGTTATGTTGAGGTTTTTATAAGCTGCCAGAGACGTAGAGTTGAAATGTTTCTTAGCTTGAAGAATGTCTTTTTGTCTTGGATAGATGCGAAAAATGTTGGCCCCCTTTATAATAATGCTTGACTTGGGGAAAACTAGCCACAGTTATAGACTTTGAAAAATCTGTTTTGTTGCTTGCAGTTCAGTGTTGTCATTAGTTAAGTTTAATTTTGAGCATGAGGAGAGATGACAGGCTAAATGTGAAATGTCGGTGGCAGCTAAATAACATTGAATTGAATTAAAGTGTGAATTTCAGAACAGTAGTAACTTACTGTGGTTTTGTTTCACTGTTTTAAAAACTGCCAGCGTATAGTTTTGCTTTTCTTATTAACTTTAACTGTGAACGTTGGTTCTGTGCAATCTGCAGATCTTGAGCTTCTTCTTCATTCTGTGCCTCTATTTCGCATCCATTCTTTTTCATCAAGTTCTTGTTTTAACGAGGTCAACAATCACTTAGACGACTTTTATAAGAGGTGCTATATAAATGAAGACTTACAATTACCAAGTTACAATCTGTAATCAGAATTTGGATTTTATGTATAACTGCCAGAATTTGGATTTTATGTATAACTGCCGCTGACGTAGGCATCTGTATTCTTTTCTTGCCATCTATATTAGAAAAGGTTTTGCTAAGTATTTGCTTTTATGGTTGTCTGCCATTTGCTGAATTATGCTTTTTCATTGTAACATATCTTGGTTGTTGATTCATGTTTATCTGTTAACTGCAATCACGGCAATTTGCTTCTAAAGCCGTCTTTTAACATGTGCTTTTCAATTCAAAGCTGAATTGCTCAGCACTTTTCAGTGTAGCATATCTATGTGATTCATGGTTTCTGGAGTTTGCTTATCTCTATAAAGAAGAACTGTGTTTTGAAATACACTTGTCGTCAGTTCAAGGCTGGGTGATGATTTTTACTTCATTGTAACATATCTAATTACTCAGTTTATGCTTTTCTGTCGCATTCTTATCAACGAAATCTTTGCTTTGCTTTCGGAAACCCGTGTTTCTTTAAAAACAACTGTTTTTCTTTTTAAAGCTACCACTGGATTTTCACCTCGCATGGTAAGAGCTACATTTCGGTTGTGGCTTTTTTCGAATCATATTATGTTTCAGTTGATCTATTTTTCTCGTCCGTTATTGAACTGGGAGTGGAAAAAGCTTTTTGTCATGTTTTATGATTTCGTGTATAGTAACAGCTTGTGGTAAAGGACTTTTATTGTCAAACGTTGAAGTTGCTTCGTATGTATTGGTATACACATATGCTTTCCATATTATCTGACTACATTTCTTACAAGACGCACAAATTCTGTAGACATTCACAGTAAATCCATCGCGGTTATCCAGCCATCAGAAAACAATAGCCTTTTGTAAACAATAGCCTTTTGTAATCGTATTGTGAGCAGTAACTTATCTTGTGCTAATTGATGATGCATCAGATTCAAGTTGTAATCGTTTATTAATCGTTGCTTTTGGGAAACACACTTCGATCACCCTTCTGATACGATGCAGCGCTCTTGAATAGGTTGGTGCCCTCTGCTTTAGCGTTAGGCAGTGCTGTAGAAATTTGGGGTCTGTAATACGATACTTTATCTATCTGAAGGTCAGTAGTCGGAGGATCAGTCCACTAAGACTTCTTGCCATAATTGTGTTGAGTGAGTCATGAGTTGTGATTGGATTTGGCTGTTGGCTAAATCTAGCTTTTCTTTAGACCTAGTAGTTTATGATATTTTCGTGAATAAGAAGTAGAATAAGAAGAAGAATTATTTGATTTTTCTTCAGCAGAAGTAGAATAGAATTTATTTTAAGAATGAGAATTGAATAAGAATTGGAATTAAGACCTGAGAAATTATTTCAGAAGTAGAAGAACTTACGTCACATCAACAGAAGTGAATAAGAACTAGAAATAAAATTTATCAAAGAACTCAAATATCACTGATTGCTAGTATATATGGATATAACTATTGATTGGCTATTTACGTTTAGTTATCGCTAGGCTTTTGCTTTGATTTGAGCCTGTCTAGGAAAAGCGTTTGTTGCCCATGAGCTGCCTGTAATTAATTGGACACCGACGAAAGGTGACCCACCAGTCTTCTTTGTTTTTCACCCAGGCTCATTCGAAGACAGTCGAAGAAACTTCTCTGAATCGTCCCAGAAGCGACTCTGAATCTTCAAAGGACCGGCTCTGAACCTTTGAAGACTCAGATGTGAATTTTCGACGAGCCAGCTGTGTGATCCCTGAAAGACCCAGATCTCTGATCTTTCGCAGAACTGGCTCCAAACCTTCACCGAATCAGTTCTGCACTTTCGACAAACAGTCCTTATTCTTGGGTAATCATCATATCATCAGCAGCACAGACCGGTGTTCTGTCTTCAAGACTTAATTTCAACCTCGATTCCTCAGAGAGGCAAGCTGGTCTTACACGCTCACACCTCCGCAGTCTCGGCTGGAACTCTCCCGAATCGAATCTTTCAACTCTTCGGACTTTTTTTAGATTCATGACGGGTTTTCTACCCTTAAAATGAATCCGTGATATAGGCATAATTAATTTATAAGCAATGGTCTCGTTTCTGGAACGCGGTTACTCCTGCGATTTCTAGTTTGGTTCAGTTCGGTTTATCTCGTTGTATTTAGTGTAGCAGTTCTTACGTACGCTCTGAAAATTGAGGTTTAGAGTGAATGAAGAAGGAGTTCTTAGTCCGCTTTTCGTATCGTTTTTATGAAGGTATGTTGGGTGCAGACAGTCTACAAGAAAATAAAGCTGCTACGTCGCATAATGATCAAAGGGTGTTCGGTGATATTGATCACATTATCCGATAGGAAGTGCAAGATCGTTGATACATTGACCGTCGACTTAATATGTCGTGTGGCCAGGGGGGGGGGTGACAATTTGTTGGCTACCTTACATAATGATCAAAACAGAAAATCCCCAGACAAAATCCCAGAATGAAATGTCCACAGACATGGATTGTGCTGTGGGACCTGATTCACGGTCGTCATATCGCTATCAGCTGTGGGGCATGGTGGTGTAGTGGTGGATTCGGTGCCTTTTGGAACCGGAGAATTCCAGCTTCGAATCACGTCAAGCCACCCGGTAGGTACCTTGAGCATGTCCTTCACTTCCAACTGCTCTTGCGCTTCGGCGTGAAACTCCGATTCAGTGTCCGCACTGTAGTCGGGAGCGCCTCTGAATAGAAGACTTGAAAGGCGCTGTTGCAGATGCGATAAATAAACAAATAAAATAAAATATCAAATCAAACGCGGCTACTGACAAGTAGTGTTCTATGCTTTTTATTAGGAGGATCGAAAGAGGCTAGAATGGAGACAGTGAAGGAATATCTGCACATTCATCCATCTATACCCAACCATCCGTGGACTCGGTCACCCATTCATTCATCCAACGGCCACTTATCCACCCTACCATTCATCCACCCATAAATTCTTTCATCCATCTATCCACTTGCCCACGCAATAACCCATTCATCCATCCAACCCTCCGTCCATCCACCCACTCTCATCCATCCATTCACCATTGAAAACGACCAACCTATTCAGTCCATCCTTCGCAATATTCCTATACATGAATCGTAACCGTCGTATTTTTTCTTTTTATTAGGAGAGTAAATTGACTTTTGTTCCACTATCGCCATAATTTCAAGAACGCCTCTCAAATCAACACGCGACTTCTACAATCTTTTTACGATATTCAGTCAGTAGGGCCTCAGAAAGAAACACTACCGATAGACAATTCCCTAAAATTCTCTCTCCTTCTCTTTCTTCATTTCGACATTCGGGACAGACAACGTAAGACTAAGTGAGCACAATGACAAGACTTGGACCAACACCGAGAGAAGATCGAATCACCGAGAGAAGAATCATTGGACGTCACAAATGACGCAGGGACAATAATAAAAATGATCTGTGCTATTGCTGGCATTCATTTAGATGAGGTCGAAATACAGATATCTTTCGAAGGCGAATCTGGCCGCATCGTCGTCGTCCTTCAGATCTCCCGTTAATCTGATGTCGTCCTTCAGATCTTGCGTTAATCTGATGTCGTCCTTCAGATCTTGCGTTAATCTGATGTCGGATTCGAGTTTCAGTTGAACGAACCATCGAACGAATTCCTCTCCCAGCGCCGTCCGCATCCACTCGTCCTCCTGCAGAGCCTCCACGGATTCCCTTAAACTCCTCGGAAGGTCGCACCCTGCATTGTCTTTCCCCCTTGGCGGTGGACACTCGAGGCGGTTGATGACCCCGTCCAGTCCCGCGGCCACAGTGGCGGCCAGCACCAGGTAAGGGTTTCCAGCCCCAGATGGGAGACGACTCTCGACGTGGCCGCCTTTCGACCCGTAGGCCTTGACGCGGAAGGAGGCGAGACGGTCGTCCACCCCCCAGTTGTTCTTCTCCGGAGCGAATGGGGTGAACAGCCGACGATAGCAGTTGACGGTGGGGCAGCAGATGGCAGTGAGAGCCCTGCAGTGCTTCACGAGTCCTGCGACCCAGTGTCTTGCCACTGCGGACAGTCCATCTGGATCGGATGGATCGGAGAAGAGGTTCCGCTGTTTTCCGTCGATCGACCACAGGGAGTGGTTGAAGTGGAGACCGTTGTTGGAAGCATCCGGAAACGGCTGTGTCATGAACGTCGCCTGCCATTCCCTCGCTGGTGAATCTCCCCTCTGCTGTGCGCCATCCTCGGGGGAGGAGGACACCCGACGAATGTGTGGCTGGAGGGTGAGTTCCTTGACGTACTCCTTGAAGCAGAACAGTTGATCGGCTGCTTCTACTCCGAAGGACGGATCGAGACAGAACTCCAGCTGACCAGCGCCATGCTCAACGAGGAACCCGCTCGACTTGACCTTGCTCCTCACCAGGTTGTCGTCCACGGCGCATGCGTACTCCTCCACTTCCGCTTGCCTGAGACTGGTTATGACATCCACCCCGTCTATGACTGGAACCAGCGTTCCTCGCTTGAACACCATGAACTCCGGTTCGAAAGTGGAGTACAGCGTGTATCCCTCTTCCTTCAGACGTTCCAGTTGCTTTCGGGCCACGTACCGCGGACAGGCGTCCTGGTGGGCTCCGTTACGGAAGGGACTTATCCAGTAGGTTTCGCAGAGTACCTCTCCCACACGGTATTTTCCGCCTGTCGCCCATGGCAGTTCCCTCACAGTTGCTGGCATGGCCCTTATGACGCAGTTCCCATAGTTCAGCTCGATCAACTCGTCCACGAGCGTTACATCTGATCTTGAACTGGCGGCTATGGATCCTATACATTCAACGTAAATGTAATCGTATTGTAATGGGTTGTATGGATGTGTAGTTGTAGTTGTAGTGTTTAACTGTATTAATTACGTGTCGATGTTGATCTAATAGATGTTTCTCAGCACCTCACAAAATCATGTAGCCATTTGTTACATGTTTATCGACACTGACGTATCAAAGATGATTAGTGCCCCTCCTCCTTTATCCAGGCTTGGGACTGGCACTGGCAGAGAACAACCAGTGGCGGAGTTAATCATATAGCCTACTGCGACCAGCTTATATATATATATATATATATATATATATATATATATATATATAATTATATGCCGGCCATTAGCAAAACTCGATCTAGCGTAAGCATAGTGTGATGTAAATTGTGTAATACGAATGCGATTCATGTGATGCAATAATTTTAAAGCGGATGCATTCACCATGGCTCAATCATCTGCAATGATGATGATGATGATGATGACGACGACGATGATGATGCTGATGATGATCGATCTCTGAGCATATTCTAGATTTGTGCTGTCGACCTACGTATTTACGCATTTTGTGCGCTGATAGAACTTAGAAGTCCCCCTAGGTCTAGGACAATATTCTACGACATAGGAATTTATTGGTTTCGTTTATTACCGGCAAATAGGAAGATGCCGTCCTTGATTTGATGTGCGAATCCTTTCTTCGAGATCATCTTCGTGCGGGCGATGCCGTTGATGTCAGCGAAAGTGAATCGCATGTAGTCGAGTCGATCGAAAATCGGATCAGTCGCCAATTCATCCGGTTGCATGTAATCCACTTGAGGCGACGAATTCAGAGAGGGGTGTGGAGCAGCAGAGGAGGAACAGGAAGGGACGGTAGATGATGATGAGGCTGATGCCTTGGTCGTTGATGGTGAAGCAGCGGGGTTGACGGTCATCGCAGACCTCGAAGGTCTTCCAGTTTCTGAGGTCATCTTGTCGTATAGGACTATCTGTCTCCGTATTTGCGGGTCTGTTCAACGCCAAAAACGCACAGAAACAATTTATTCGTCACACTGTCGAACTTCATTTGGACGAAAATTTCAATCGCCTTGTGTAGTTGACTCGAACATTCATACTAGACAATACCGGTAATTATATTATAGACAAATTTCTTTTCGCGCTGGCAAACGGTAGGTGTAGGCCTACTGGTACTTAAACTGATAAGTAAATTAACTCTCAGAATTATCGCCCTAATTATTGGCTGGAGCTAATCTGACAAGAATTCATCATAGGCTCACACTGCACAAAAGTCAATCGCTGACACACACACACGCACACACACACACGCACGAACACATAAACACACGCCGCACGCACGAACACACGCTCAACTGTGTCAAATGCTTCGCTTGAGTCCAATAACAAGGCCCTGCTGTGTCTGTCGCTGCTCGGCTGTGTGAAAACGATAAACCAGGATTTGCATCGACTTGGATGAAGCCAGAATCTGGTTCTGAGGCTTTGGCGGTTGCTGCTAGCCAGCCTGGCATTGTGTTAATCATGTAGCCTAGTCAATCGTATCCCAATGCAATTAGGTCATGCGCATATGAAACACAGGCCTACGTCCAAGGCTACGCTACCAAATGCTGGTCGACAAACATTGGCTGCGTACTTTGCACCCGACACCGAAACGGTTCAGCCGGAATCGTTGCAGAGGAGGAGGCATGCACTTGGCGTGCTGTGCCTTGTAGCCTTGTAATCGTCGCTCCAATCGTCTATGTCCCAATCCCTGCAGCTCGAACCTTTATCTCATACAGCGATCTTCCTCTTTCAGCTCCTATCCATTACACGCAGTATTCTTGTCCTAGCTTAGCATGCAGCAGTAGGCTTGGATAAGCCAAACTGTGACAGACATAATTTTATAATTATAGAACCTGTTATCTTCATTGATCTGTCCACTCATCAGTTCATTCTTTCATTCATCCATTCATTCATCCATCCACTTGTCCATCCATTCATTTATCCATTCTTTCATCCATTTATTCATTCATCCATTCACTTATCCATTCATCCATCCATTCATTTATCCATTCACTTATCCATTCATCCGTCCATTAATTCTTTCTTCCATTTATCTATTCATCCATCTGCTATCTTTCATCCATCTATCCAATTATCCATTTATCCATCCATTTATCCATTATCCATTCATTCATCCATCAATTCATTCATTCATTCATTTGCTTCTTCCGTCGTTCATTCATCTGTTCGTCCATCTCTGTACTCGTTGATCCATTCAAACCTCCATTCATATCTAATTTCTTTCACATTAATTTAAATTCTATTATGGACAAAATTTCACCCCCCCCCCCCCGTCCCCCTTCCTAATCGGCTGGCGGCGCACGGCATCTAAGACCGTTGCATGCATTATGTCTCCGAAGGCCAATCGTACTCTATCGTACAGCAGGCAAACCCGAAAGCAGTGCAATCTAACACAACGCCTTTAGCTGACCTTGTCGACTGAGCTGCTAATCCTAACTTGTCTGGAGTGACCAGTGTGTGTATAGTATTAAAAGTATACGAATTTCTTAGATATGATTAGCTCAAGTCAGTTACACACGAGATCTTACCCGATATTCAGACTTACCTGCAGTCCAAGTAGGTCAGTTACTGTAGGCCTTGCATATCTATAAATAGGGCTTGGCTTTTACCACATTGGCCTATAGGCTACTATTATTATTAGGTGGTTTTTACTTCCATAAACGCCCCTTGCATGAAAAGCAGACTATATGCCTACCAGTGACGTCATGCGAGTGCGACCGCTTACGATACTTAGATAACGGGCTACGCCGCAGAACCATAGACAGCTTGCATTTATATGATGTCTATGCGCAGAGCATTCGGGTTTATGTGCTCGGGGTGTCCAGTAGTTTCGTGCAGGTCCCCTTGCCAACAGTTTGAGCGGCAATGCACGTTTGATATTTGGTTGAGTAGGCCTATTACATATATAGGACTACGACAAGAGACGCAATTAGATCCCAACTTTTTGCCAATTGCAGATGGGTTCACATCAAGGGACCGGGTCCTCTAGGAGACTAGGACCACTTATAAATTTATAATAAATTATATATAATGTGTTTTGCTTACCACTTCAACCAATATTGCTGAAATTGTCATCCGCTTTTACATGGGGCTACCTTGATGAACTCTCTCTTGGAGTGGAAGAATCAGTACGTGGTTGCACCCCAGATGTGGAATCATTCTGGTAGGAAATTCACCTGCATCTTTTCGCTGCTTGAAGACCTTTTTTCATGGACCTGTCACGCTGAGAGTGCTTCTGCATAGCTCTGCTGTGAGAAACGTTTTACAAATGTTCATATTAGATTAGATCGAGATAGAAAGAGAGAGACAGACAGACAGACAGACAGACAGACAGACAGACAGACAGACAGACAGACACAGAGAGAAACAGAAACAGAAACAGAGAGAGAGACAGTGTGTAAATGCCACGAATCGAGAAGATAAAAAACCGCATATATCCATTTAGACGAGGCCGTGATTTCTTTTCATGACTGCCATTAGCGATTGGAGTGGATCGTTCAAATAGCCTATGATTCGCTGGAGGGCAGCAGCAGCAGCAGTGGAGGAGGAGGAGGAGGAGGAGGAGACCTAAGTGAAAATCACGGACTGCATCGACCAACGACCTTAAAAGCCTAGACGTGCATGGTCCCACGAAAACATAGGAGGAAGAGACGAAGGAGGAAAAGGTGGGTGACGGTTGGAAAGAAGGGGAAGAGGAGGAAAAGGTGGAATAGAGCAGGAGAGCCTGCAGGCCATCATCATCATCATCATCATCATCATCATCATCATCATCATCATCATCATCATCGTCGTCGTCATCATCATCATCATACATCGAGAGACGACGATTGAAAGGAGGAGGATCCGTGCTTGATCGGTGGAGCGTAACCCGCTGAGTGGTCGATTGAGAAACGTCGCTATATTTGAAAGCCACCAATGAACCACAGACAACGTTCGCTACTTAATCTACACAGACACACACCGTTGAATGATGACATCAGCGACACACACACACACACACACACGCACGAACACACACACACAAACACACACACACATATATCCTCAAAAGACAATTTTTTGCATATTAACCCCCTTGAAAGCTAAAATCATATATATATATATATATATATATAATATATATATATACACGCATAGAGACACAGACAGGCAGAGACAGATGGTTTTTCGATCGATTTCAGAGAGCTTAAGAATAATTATCATTTAATTGAAGTTAAAGCGATATATCTGTAAGAATCCATGCGATATAGATTTATGGGCAGAGTCAGACAGTTATAGTTAGTCTGCATCTTTCTGTCTATGCATAGATCCGTCTCTCTTTGTTTGTCCATCTCTGCCTCTGTCTCACTGTCTGTCTGCTTCTGCTTCTCTCTGTGTGTCTGCATACGTGTCTCTCTGGCTGTGTATCCCTGTCTCTCACTCTATACCCGTCTCTGCCTGCCTGTCTGTCTGTCTCTCTGTCTGTCTGTTTATCTGTCTGCCTGTCTGCTTATGCGTATGCTTAACCGTCTCGATCTATCTGTCCATCAATCTTTTCATCAATCATCCATCAGTCTGTCCTACTGCCTCTGCCTCTCTCCGTCTCTGTCCTTGTCTCTGGTCTGTCTCTGTCCCTCTCTCCTTCCCTCTTCCCCTTTCTCTCTCTCCCACTCGCCCTCTCTTTCTCTCTTTCTCTCTCCTCCCCCCCTCTCTCTCTCTCTCTCCCTCCCCCTCTCTCTCTCTCTCTGCCTCTGTATTGCTCTCACTCAGGTATGATCAATAGAATCGATGAATTCCACAGTCGCCATGGATCGAGCGTCGCCATCTGTCTCTCTCTCTCTTCCACCTCAGACTCCTCGTCCTCGTCCTCGTCGTCCTCGTCGTCGTCGTCGTCGTCGTCTACTTCGTCCGTCGGTCGCCAAAGACTATAAATAGGACACGAATCCCATCGACGACGATTCGCAGACGACGTTTATGCCATTCATAGGTGAGTTGTTCAAACTATGCAGGCAAAGAAGGAGAAGAAGACGACGATGATGATGACGATGATGATAACGATGATGATGACGACGATGTGACGCAAGTAATTTGGCGGCGATGGGTACGAATATATGATGATCATAGTCATCGGTCGTCTGGCCTGCATGCCGATTGGTGGCAGAGGAGGGATTCTTATACACTGCAGGACTGTGAGGCACAGGCATGGGCGGAGACCTATAGGGGGG
The DNA here is from genome assembly GCA_949752735.1 of Lumbricus terrestris. Lineage (NCBI taxonomy): Eukaryota > Metazoa > Annelida > Clitellata > Crassiclitellata > Lumbricidae > Lumbricus > Lumbricus terrestris. Next base: position 1,226,371 of record OX457039.1, read on the forward strand.
ACAGGGGGGACGGTCCCCCCAACGGAGGTGTTGGGGGACGGCCCATGCATTTGCCCCCCCCCCCAATCGTTGAGCGCCAAGACTAACAAAAAAGGTCATCAACTTTTTTGGCGGCGAAAATAGAAAATTTCTGGGAGATTTCGTCGCCGGACGACTACAAAAAAGGTCATCAACTTTTTTGGCGGCGAAAATAGAATTTTTTTTCAAGATTTCGCCGGTCGTCAGAAATTTTGGCCGGCAAAAGATGGCAATTTTTCTGCGACACTCAGCCATTCGTCCATCAAAAATCTTTTCGTCCCCCCCCAAGTCTCCGCCCAGGTCTCCGCCTATGGGCACAGGGACGTGTATACATACCGAGGATGAGTAGTTATACAAAGTGTTTGATTCATGCCTTAATTTCTAAATAGCCTAATTCGACTTTGTTTTAAACCGACAACTGAAGTAGCCTAAATCATTGTCTGTTGTAAAAAAAATAGCATCGCACGGTCATATACGACTCGTCCGTCGCAGTTTTTTTAAAATCTCAATTTGATCTGCTTCATAGGCGCCCGCACATAGGGGCAAGAATGGGGCACTCGCCCCCTGGAAAATTGACACTTATTTTTCTAATTACTACTTTTGGATTTTAATTACTTTATTCATTAAACAATTCAATGGACTTAATTGTCGCCCATCTTCAGAAACCTAACTGTTCCTAACTGGAGTTGTGCGCTTTTAAAGTTTAGCGGTGACAAAAACAACATTAGAAGAAAACGCGTTCGCAAGCCGTCAGCTTGGCAGCGCGAAAGCTGTTTTATGGTCCTTAATTATGTAACGCCCGCCCTAGCCGCTAGAGGGGCAGGAGCTCGTGCAATTGTGGCCTCACTTACTTGCTCACTTCCAACTCCCCCTGCTAGCGCTGCGGCGTACTGCCGGGGCGATAGGAACATGTATTCGGGAACTTCAGGTCTGGGTGACAGGGAGGGACGTCTGCGCTCTGTAAATTCACGGATACCAGGACCGGAACTACATATCTCCGTGGCTGTTGGTCGACTGGCAACAGCACCCTCTCGTCGGTGCTCGTCTGGGTTCATGCCCCTTTCGGCAGATTTGGGTGAAAGGTCATCGGTTTCCTGGAGAGTTAGTGGGTGATACCTGGCCTTATTTCTAGGTCGCTCAACAAATGCTTCGTTTTCTCTACCCGAACCCCCTTCCTCGGAACTGTCTGATTCCCCTGGGGTGTCTCCGCTTAAAGAGTTTTCACGGGACATGGCCTACTCTTCTTCGCCCTAGTTTCAATGCACTCAAACAATCGCCTTCGTTGATTATATATTTAACACCTTATTTATTCAGGTAACAAATGCTTAACTAACATTTAGCTAGCAGTAACCTACGCAAATACAGTCTTTTCTATTTGTTAGGTCAGTTCACTTAGACATTTCTAGCGCTGACAACATCACGAACTGCCACTACACGATTTACATCAACCCTACTCACAGTTCAATTCTTACATGCAAGTCGTCTATCGACTAGATTTCTGTTCCGTAACTATTACAATAGCATTCTGTAACCTCTAATTAATTATCAACGTTTCAGATACTTAACTTCAATACTACAGACTGAATTACCATGCCACAATAATCTTTTCGTTTCGCCGCTATTTATAGTAATTATCTTTTATATATATATTCAGTTCTGTAATGCAATGGCCACGTTAATTTGTCAGTCTACATTAAACAATATTATCCACTTCAACACATAATAGCCATTTTAACCTTGCAATCGCTAAGTCACAAATTCAGCACGTGCTACGCTAAAATCTATTACTTCCCTGGTTTTTAGGTCAGTTTGCTTCCTCCAAAGTTCTCCTTTCACCGGAGGCAAGGCCCAATCTTTGCCGTCATTTAGCGATTAATTTAGTTGCATTTCCGATAATTTATACCCTTAAAATTATTAGTTTTAACGTCAATTTCGACTAGAAAATGGTTGCCTCGATCTCCGCAGGTCTCACTCGTTCAGCAATTTCTCGACGACTGGCGTTCTCTGTCATGACAGCCAATCAGGAACGACTTCTTTCCGCCGTTTCTGGTCACGCGCCGCTTCTGGCCAATCAGCGGCGCCCGCGCTTTCGCCACGTCACCCAAAAGGTCACGTGTCATTCTGGCGCATTGTCTACAGCCTCGTTCTGGTGCAGCATAGAGTTAGTTAAAACCGTTATGCGCAATATAGATAAAAGTAAGTAAGATTTGTAGCTTTTTCCAAAACGCTACAATTATTCATCCGTTTTAAGTATAATTTATTTTCTTCCAAATTCCAATCCCGAAGATTGTTTCATTATCTAGAGCAGATCTTGGCCTTTCTAGACTTATATAACATTTATGGTTTCCCACGAGGCGACTCTAAAATATTTAATGCTACCCTTTGAAAACTGGTCAAAATCGTGTTTACGCGATGCTCGTTAAAACTCGCGATTTTCTACGAGAAACAATTAATTTAGCGGGTATTTTTTTATACTTATGATGCTGCAAAGATATTTTAACGCGTGATTTTGATTGAAACGAAATTTGCATGTAGGAGTCAAAATTCGAAGTTTTTGGCTTGTTGCTCTCAAATTAGCGTTGGCGACAAGCTTTGGTATAGGCGGTCACATATATAGGCCTATTATATATATATATATATATATATATATATATATATATATATATATATATATATATATATATATATCATAAGATCGTCGGTCATTTTGTGGTGGGGTTTATGGTAATGGCACGAAAAGCGCATGAACGCAGGATAGCTTCCTGCTACCATCCTAAACGTGTCCACTCTACTTTCCATTCGACAGATTGCGTTGGTAAAATGAGCAATAGTACGTTTTCTTATTCTGCCTTCGTTCCTTTTTCCCCTCTAGTCTTGCATCAATATATTTTCTCCATTATTTGCAGTTCGAGGTTAACATTTAGAAAGGATTTCAACGACGCTGTTGATTGCTGAGCCCCCCCCCAGACGAGGTCCTGGCTAACCGTCCAGTCCTTCAGAGAATGACGAGCAGCTGTGGCGGCAGAGCGAGGAGTGACACGGTTGGAACAGATCATCCGATGATGGATCACGAGGGAAAGAGGGAGCTGGAGAAGGAGACGGAAGACGAGGACGTGACCTTGATGGCATCGTGCTTCGACCGCTTCGATTACCTGAGGTTCACTGTTGCTGACATCCATGGCATCGCCAGATCCAAGTCTGTCTCACGCAGACACTTCAAGTCTCAGCTCAGAGACGGCATCACCATGTATGCAGGTATACGAATCAACAATTCAACATAATATATGAATATGTTTTTTGTTTATAAAATATATAGGTCTTCATATAAAATATTTTATACGAACACACACATATATACGTGTGTGTGCGTGTGTGGATGTGGGTGCGGGCGGGTGGTGTGTGGGTGTGAGTGTGTGGGCGGGTGGCTTGTGCGTTTATATAATTGCATGTACATGATTGTAGCTGTGCATGTTACAAATGCATACATCCATGGCAAGTCTGTCTCCGTGTCTGTCTAAATGTGTGGGCGGGGTGCGTGTGTGTGTGTATGTGGATGGGTGTGTGTGTGTGTGGACGTGTTTGTGCGTGGGTGGATGTTCCTACGGTCTTCTGTCATTGTGTCTCCACAAGGTCATGTCCTGTCTGTCTTTGTCCTCGCTTGCTCGCTCGACGTCTATAGACTCTGAAGAATTTTATACGTATATGCCTACACATGCATATCCATTACTCACATGCATTTATACAATGCCATATACACACGTCTCTGCATACAAGCCATACATACACATCATACAGACATTATTTTTATAGTCATTGTATACCGGTACGCAGAAGGGTGGTCCAAAGAGAGCAATAAACGACCACTGACCATGGTCATCCCGGTGACTGACCCAACGGTCGGAAGCAGCAGAGGGTCTTTGAAGTCTTTCGGTGACCATCCTCAAAGGAAGCATTCTCAAAGGAAGCAATCTCTCAAAGGAAGTGCACTGGTTGACCCCGTTGCCATAGGAATGCGATCAGTTGAAGTAGAAGATGAGGCAGCAGCAGCAGCTGGACGTTGCATGGGCGTCTCTGCAGTCTGTCTAGACATCGCGATGATTTATGATCTGCTTGACGATGCAAATTATGAGACGGCGGTCACAGGCTTTGAAGTATGTCACAACAAAAAACTTAGGCAAACATAAAATTCCTACCAATCGTCGAATATTTCGAGTTGGTTTGGGACGACACGAGTAATTATTATATCGAACGTCGTCGTATACATGGGGGCCTTTTGGCGGGGGGTTATATAGATCGGACACAAAACCATTTCGAAAGATCACTGATATATATATAATTACTTGACATACCACAACAATGATCATATCAATACAGATTTTAATTAGCAATTAAAGTAGGCTAGAGGTCGAATTATTAATTATAAGAAATTAAGAATCAATATCCTAGTCAAAATTAAATTAAGAAACAAATAAATTATTTTGAGGTCGACTGTATACGTTCAGAAATATAGACATAGCCTAGGCTATGTGAACGGCCAGATGAAAGTTCCCCATGTGCAGGAACGATGCTGATCTAAAATACCCACGAAGGGCCGGTTCAAAGGCCCCCTTGGGCCGAATCCAACCAGCGGCCCGAATGTTGCCAGTTGCCCACCCCTGATGTAATTGAAGTACCTGAAAGGCCTGAATTTATTTATGATTTCTTTAGGGTTCCTTGCGATTGGCACAAGAGCCGGATTGGCTCCTTTGGACGAAATCTGTGCCATGAACTTTGGAAACTGTGCGGTGCGTCCAATGCCTGGTACCCTGAGGGACCTACCTTGGGCGGCCGGGGGAAAGCACCGGGTGGGAGAGGTTCTATGCGAAACCTTCTGGATGAAGCCATATCGTGACGGAGTGCAGCAGGACGCCTGTCCACGCTACATGGCAAGGAAGCAACTGGAACATCTGAAGGAAAGGGGGTACACGATGTTTTCATCATTCGAGGCGGAGTTCATGGTCTTCAAGAGAGGAACGTTGGACCCCATATACGAGGGAATGGACGTCAACTCGAACCTGCGCATGTCCGAGCTAGAGGAATACGTCTACGGATTGGACGAGAAACTGGGTCAGGTCGGAGTTCACACGGTGACCTTCCAGACAGAGCACGGGTCGGGTCAGTTCGAGTTCGCGTTGGAGCCGACGTTTGGGATGGAAGCGGTTGACCGGATGTTCCGTTTCAAGGAGGTCGTCAAGGAACTGTCGCTTCTCAGAGGGTGGCAGGCGACGTTCATGGCACAGCCGTTTCCGGACGCTTCCAACAACGGTCTCCACTTCAACCACTCCCTCTGGTCGATCGACGGAAAACAGCGGAACCTCTTCTCCGATCCATCCGATCCAGATGGACTGTCCGCAGTGGCAAGACACTGGGTCGCCGGACTCGTGAAGCACTGCAGGGCTCTGACTGCCATCTGCTGCCCCACCGTCAACTGCTATCGTCGGCTGTTCACACCATGGGCGCCGGAGAAGAACACGTGGGGCATAGACGACCGCTTCGCATCGTTCCGCGTTAAGAGCCAGGATGCGTCATCCACCTACGCTGAGAACCGTCTTCCATCTGGAGCCGCGAATCCCTACCTGGTGCTGGCCGCCACTGTGGCCGCTGGATTGGACGGAGTGGCCAATCGCCTGGAGAGCCCACCGGAGAGAGTGGAACACACGGACGCCGTGGATCTCCCAAGGACATTGGCGGAGGCGTTGAAGGCTCTCCAGGAAGACAAGGTCATCGTGAAAGCGCTGAGTGAGGAGTTCGTGAATTGGTTTGTGAAGTCGAAGATGGATCTGGAAGTGGTTCCAACCGACGGCCTGGAAAAGGACAGCATCGCGAGGATCGAGATGGAAAGGGAATTGTACTTTGAGCTGCTCTAGTTGTAGTTCCATAGAAGCCTATCCAAATGTCGGAAGTACAGAAGAACTGGTTTCTTAGAAGAGCTTTAGTTCAATGTCTGTGCGTAGCATAACACTAGAAAGGGGCGAACGTGATTAGTGCTGTATAGCATAGCAGGATATCTGTTTAGATTATTTTGAACAATTGATACTTGTCCTCGGTTACAAATTGAGACAAAATCTTATGTTCTTGTATTCGTGTAGGATAGGCCTACTTGAAGCCTAAGAATTTGTACTTGAAGCCTAAGAATGTGTACTTGAAGCCTAAGAATTTGTACTTGAAGCCTAAGAATTTGTACTTGAAACCTGAGTGTTGACATATCTCTGAATACTTGGTGCAATTTGTAGTCTGCTGGGAAATTTGCATATAAGCCGATGTTTCTCAATAATTCATAACATGTCTTGACTTATAGAACACTTAATTAAGGTTGCAAATGAAGAATGTGTGGGTGAGAGAACGATAATTAATTAATTATTGTCGGAAAACTTATTTTTCGAGAAATCTACTCACTACTCAGCAAGACATAAAGTAGACCTAGGCTTATACTTCAAAGCCAAATCATGCGTAGGCCTATATGCATTATTTTCCACAAGAATGCGCAAACTTTAGGCCTATCACTTGAATAGTTTCAGTTTTGACCTTTTCGCTACATGCATGTCCTCTATATAAAGCCTAACTTTGGACTTAAAGCTATTTACCCAAAGGTAGGCTCTACCCAGAATGCGTACCCTGCTTTTTACCCGCGTATACCCTACTTTTGGGGAGGTGAGTATATACGATGCCGTTTTTCCCAAGGTGAGTAGGCCTACACGCTGCATACCCTCGTGATACAGGCTCGTGTACAGCCCTGCTGCCAGTCGTTTCAGCATGATTGGCAACCACTCTACGGGTTGCTGTGGATGATCGATTGTGGTCAGAGCTACTCTCTGAACAGCTTCCTAGGTTCGATTCTCTGGCGCACCTGCAGGGCCTGCAGTCATCGAATGCCCTTTGTTTTAAAAGTCACTCTATAGCCAAGCCTATGCTTTGACTCCATATATGCGCTCACTTCGGCTTAACTTGTCGGGGTTTGAATATCCCGAGTCCCTCGAATCCATGTCTTCTTTCTATATTATAGTGCTCGCATACAATTTATGATCCTCGCTTTATTCTTCAAGGCTCTGCATGCGCGGGTCTTGCCCCGAAATATCGAGTTGACGCAATCATGGTTGTAAGTTGTAATTAGTCCTAATACAATAAGCTTTCTGCAAGATACGATTTACAATTTCTCATGCACAATACATTGCAATACAATACAATACTGCTGCTACTACTGTTACTACTGCTGCTGCTGCTGCTGCTGCTGCTGCTGCTGCTGCTGCTGCTGCTGCTGCTGCTGCTGCTGCTGCTGCTACTACTACTACTACTACTACTAATACTACTACTAATACTACTACTAATACTACTGCTACTAAATCATCATCATCATCATCATCATCATCATTTTAATCAATATCATCACAATTATCATCATTGTCATCATCATCATTATAATCAATATCATCACAATTATCATCATTGTCATCATCATCTTCTTCAGTAGTTGCTTCTTGTCGCCGGTTTCTATATAAAGCACCTGTATCTCCAAGAAACCCAAATTTCCCGAACAGGGACCCCACATTTCTTAATCCGGCCCTGTTGTCATCATCTTTTTCAGTATAGTAGCTTCTTGTCGCCGGTTTCTGTGCACAGTGTGAGTGTCTCAAAAGAATGGGTTTCTTTTAAGTCACTGTATAGCCAAGCACATTCTTTGACTCCTGAGGTGCTCACATTCTTTGACTCCTTATGTAGTCAGGTAAGATCTTAGAAAATTCCATGTGAAAGACAGGTAAGTGAAGTAATAATTTTTGAACAATGTTTTAGAAGAATATAGACAGTTATAGTCGTGGGTTGAGATTTTTACAAGTTCCTTTATCCATGCAAGATAGATATTGATACCCGTAAAAAGACTAGTCTTGGTTGGAAGGCTATATGAAGACTTGTTTCTGCTTTCTGTTACCAATGAAAGCACTTAAGAAGAAGATCCTCTTAAGAAGTCATTACAGATTGAACATTCTGTAAACCGTATATCGATAATTAATCGCGGGGGTATCCAACCCATTGGAGCATGGCAAAATCATAGCAAGTATTTGACGTTTCAATCTGCTCCTCTTTCATTAGTAGCAAGGACAGCATTCTACCTGACTAATTTTCAGTGATATCCTAATTATTAGCAGTTGTTATGAGACAATAAAGACCATTCAATGCCAGCTGGTCAACAACAGACAAACTGTAGGTCTGGTAAACTCTTAGAGTTCACCAGACGGTAAACTCTTAGAGTTCACCAGATGGTAAACTCTTAGAGTTCACCAGACCTACGAGTATGCCTGTGCCTACGGTTTGGCTGGATTTGATTTTGTAAGATAGCCGAAATAAGCAGTTGAGTTCAGACAAAGGAAAAGCCGCCTTTTATTGTCTAGATTCACCGCAATAGCAACGATCTTCTCTGTGGTTGGCTTAAATGTATCCAGAGCTTTTGAATGATGGCTGATATAAACAGACACATTTGTATTACATTAAAACCATAATGTTCATATTTACACCCCAGCATGGGCACAACAGTGATGCACTTACGATGCCTTTCTCACCATTAGAGCAATTACGTCATTTCGGACTAATTAGCTTTACCGCGCTTGAACAATGACGAAGGCAAAAATAATTTTGACGTAATAATAACAAATGACGTCATTATTTCCTGCCAACAGTATATAAGCCTATGCGCTATCTATGACTACAGTGACGTCGTATGCGCGGAAAGACAATCCCAGATCTACACGTACAAACTATAAGCCAACCCACTAAAGGCGATGTTGAGATAGATGACCAATAAACGCTGCCGATGGCAAAATAGTATAATCTGCGTACATGATGCAACCCAGCCATGATTTGTTGATGCAATTGCCTAGTCCTTCAGATGCTCGAGTATACCTACTATTTATTTTATTCATTTATTTCTCAAATTTGCTATGGCGCCCCTTCAGCTCTTACTCAAAGTCTCAGAGGCGATCCCGACAACTGATTTGAGTCAATCTCGACTTTAATTAGGCTTTCAATCAACCTGTAGTTCTACATTTCCGCGCCATTAAGGTATGTGAGCCATATTAAGCCCAATAATTCATCGAGTAAGAGTAACTGGCAACAAAAAATGTTCGTTTGAAACAGAGTCCCGCTGTGAGGAGCCTAGGCCTCCTATTTAGAGTTGAATACAGAAAATTGAGGATGACAGAATCTTTACCTGATTAAAAATATGGAACAGCAACTTTCGTTTTGCTAATGATTGAGTAGTTGATAACACAGAGGATTAAATTAATAAATAGGACCTTACAAGATTATCTGAAGACTATAGGCCTATATGACGCGATCGGACGCGCATGAAGGATATCCGATTGCCAACAGATAATTTATTCATACGTAGGCCTACACGTGACACATAGCAAGGGCATGAATGTCATTGACCCGTGTTTTTTCAGCCCTAATATATTGACTGCAGCTTTGTCCAACCTCTGGCAGAGTTGATAAATTGCTCCTACAGTGACCAAACGAAATATTTCTTCATCCCATCATCTGAATGAATCCCATGTTCCATCTCATCTAATCTTGTTATGCCAATCATGGTAGCTGCAGAGGCTGATGTTGATGCACATGTGTTGTGCTGGCGCCTCCCACGTCGTTCGCTCATCATTTGACCAACATGCCTGCTGCAGTAACCGATAGGGATGACTCGCTGCAGGCGCTTTATATGTTCCTCACTCAGGCCGTATAATTTATAACTGCGTGGTAGGACTGACTGGGAGCTCATCTCAGCATAGGATTATTGAAGGGGCGCTATATACATTCTTGAAGTGAATGAATGAACAACGTAGCGTATACGTCATCCACCTGTCTCAGAATTCCTATATTACGGTTCTGGATATCATTGGTACAAGATATTAACTGCCTCTGCATTATTAAATAATACTAATATTGCTACTGCTGCAGCTACTACTATAGTAGTAGGCCTACAGTGTTACTGCCTCTGCTACTGATGGGCCTACTGCCGCTACTAATACTAGGCTACTACTACCACTCAGTGTGAGAATTGTGGAAAAATAACGGGGGGGGGGGGGGTTGGACCATTATACACTTGGAATTTGAGTGTGAAAAACAGACTTTACTATGGGGCTCTAAGAAAGACTGGGGGGGGGGGTGGTTGTAGTGGTAGACTATTCTGCTATTAATACAAGCAGTAGCATACACAGAGCAGCAACAACCACTGTTACCACCTTTGCAAATACTATATCAGTACAAACCACCATATACTACTTATAAGCATAGAACCTAGGTTACATACAATGTACATACATGCCATACATGCCACACATACCATAAGTACCATACATGCCATACATACCTTGCATAGAGACATGCGTAGTATTGATATTGACACATATATTGCTATAACTGCATGAAAAAGGTCAACAAGAGAACACCTTGGCTAAAGAAAACTCAACCACTTTACGGGAACTTCTTATTTAATCAGCTGCACTTCTTTAGATCTTGGCCTATCCGGACTAGTGTCTGTCTCTGTCCCTATCTAATGTCTGTCTGTCTGTCTCTGTTTATATGTCTTTATCTCTCTGTCTCTCTCTGCATGTCTCTGTTTCTTTGTTGCTGTCTGTCTGTGTCTGTCTGTCTGTCTGCATGTGTTTAAGTTCAAAATGCCTTCCATTGACAACTTCAATGGGCCGAACACTCCACTCTCACGTTCTATATGATATTCAGCAGACATGACACCGGTGCATGTAAATTATAAGTTAACCCGTGCAGTGCATGCATTATATGTATACGTTGTAGGTCCTACATGTACGACTGCAGTTAAGAAAATAATATGCACTTAAGGCGTTGTGAATACATTGAAACACCATGACGATGTTTAGAGCAATGTTTAGAGCCATGTTTTGAGCAATGATTTGAGCAATGATCTGAGCAATGATTTGAGAAATGATCTGATAAATGATTTGAGACCGATAGCAAGAATGATTAGACCTTCTTGCTCGCTATTGGTGCATTAAAGCTAATAGGTCTTTATTAGGATATAGGTCTAGTCGTAAAAATGTTAAGTATAAATAAATTGGTTGCTAAAATTATCAATGGACGATTGTTTCTTGTTAGTCATTTGAAGTTAACGCATTCAGACTAATATATTGCTGTGAAATCCTGCTCGTCTTGAGCTATGTCGCTATGCGGTTGACGTCTAAGGCGATTAGCAATAATTGCTATTTCAGAACTAAAATTAATTGGACTAATTGCCCAGCAGGCTATAGGCATACGTCTAGGCTACAATCCTCAGTCTTCTTAACTGGTAGTTACAAAGGTCACAGGCATCTTAGCTGGTATTTCGACGTTGAACCAACAGGATTATAATGCCTATTTATAGCCTCATGTAGGTCTATTTTCTTCATTATTATTGCTAAGGCTTGAAATATAGGCCTATGTAGGCTTTAGCGGGCGGGCACTTGTAACCGCTGTGATAATATATTATATTTTATGTGCAATGACGTAGGCATGCGCCTACCACGCCTGTCCTCCAAGCACTTGACCACTTAGAAAGGGTTAGGCATAAGTAGGTTACTCTTGGGCCATACATTTTGGCAATGCATCACTCCGCCATTGATGAAGGCGATATTCGTGTGGGTTGAGACAGGTTATTCGCGGCTATGTCTTCAGGCTGAGGCGAGGGTGTAAATGGACACCCGTTGGCCCGCCTTAAAGCGACGCCCAGCGCCAGCGAGTCGCATTAGGTCGACGAGCAAATTAGATAGCAACGCGCAACGAACTTAGAAGTCAAACAAACCGACTTGAAAGGCATCGTTAGGACGAAGAGATCTATCACTACGCTTTCCCCAGACGAACGATCATCGATGACGTCAACGGAAGTCTCCATCAAGTGTCTCTGCTTCTATTAAAACACGCGAAGCTTTAACGATTGATCCATTCAGCTTTAGCAGCAACTCTGCAGCGTCAGTTTAATACGAGTTGTGAACAGGTTATCCTGCGATAATAGAATTTTATTTGTTTTCAGTTTATAGTGGAGTATATTTAGCGACTATGCGTGGAAGCGGAGATATGATCTTAACAATGGCGTTGATCGTTATTCTAAATAAACTCTGCCGCTCGTGTTCGACGGGCGAGACTCGCTTTGCAGACGTAGCGTCTCGGACGGTGCTGTCGAGTGTCGTCTTCGAGGGAAAGATGTTGCATCGAGTTGAGCTTTCAAATCCGTCGAAATTAAGTGCCGTCAAGTTTCAGGTGACGAGACTTCTGAAAGGCGATCTGCCGAAAAACGCATCAGAGTCGGTTGTTGTAGGAACACGTATCGCAGACGGGCAATTGGACTGTTTGGAAAACTTGAGACCCAAACGACGTTATATTGTTTTTCTAAGTTCAACCACCGAGATGGTAGGAGCAGAGGTGGCTGCTTACAAGGTATCCGGACCACCGGAAGAATATTCTGGCAGAGCTGCGAAGGATGTTGAAGCGCACAGTTGCAGAAATTGTGGTAAGTGTCGATTATGTTATCTGTTTAATAGTGTTTATGTAGTGTACACCGGAAACCTCTATTACCGAAAGTTGGTTTACACCAGTTTTGGAAGTGAACTTGCTCAGCTGTTGTAAAATTTCGAAGATATGTTTTCGGCAGATTTAGTTACAAGTCGAGAGTAGTTTCCATTCAACTGTAGTTAAGTGTGGTGTATATATCTTAAATTAAGTTAATTAAGCACTTTTAATGTTTTAGATTTTTTAATGTTTCTAGGATTTTTATACATGTTTAATGAAATTCAAAGCATTTCCTGTGTCTGACCTATTGGCCTTCTATTCTTTGTAGCACTGATATATAACAAGCATAAGAAAGGCTGCATTAAGAAGAAAGCATTTAAAAATTTTTTAAGCATTTTTAATGTATATCCACACACATTTAGGATATTATCACATGAAATCAGGTTCAGGTATAAATTATACTTTAAAATGGACGGTTGTCTGACTCTCTTTGTCCCTCTTGTTCTCTCTGTTTTTGTCCGTCTGTGTTTCTCTGTATCTGTGCCTGCCTATCTGTTTGCCTGCCTATATCTGTCCCACTATTTATTCCTTTCTTTCTTCGTCAGGTGATTTCTTAACTAGCATGACTCTTGAATGTAGTCACATGAAAATATAGGCCTATGTGCTGGAACCTTAATGATTCTCACCGGAGGGACCTCAACAGGTCAGGCAGTGAACAGCGTAAAAAATTACAGCCAGTAGGATGTTTTTCGTGATTTAAAAAATTACACCAAGTTGAACTACAGTCGAAAAAATTTAAAAACCGTCAGGAAGTGCAAAGCATTGGACTAAACCAAACACATATAATTATCAGATATCAAAGTTGACAATCACCGAAAATTAAACTTTGGCCATTGTTTTTGTATGCTTAGTAACTCTTTCGTTGAATCTCATTGTGACATTGTATGTAGCAATTTAGAAAGCTTCTTCTCTAGCATTGCGTACAATGTTGATTCCACTTATGATCAAAAGTTCAGAACGGAACTCTCAGTAATGTTCAAGGCAATGGACTGTGGAACAATTATAGGCCTATGCTTTTGTTCTGCATTTTATTGACAAATAAAGTTTTTATATTGTAATAAATGACTTATTAGGTTTTATTAGTGCAAAATTTTCTCTTATTAGTTTTTATGATTACTAGTAATTATGCTAAATTATGTATTTGTTACATTTAGCGTATTAGTATATTGTTACCAGTAGCACTGCTATAAGTTCTTTGATTGATAACCTTATATATATATATATATATATATATATATATATATATATATATATATATACTGCTACTTGTTAATTTTCTAATCAGACTATACATCATGAAACTATGAGAAGTATCGGATGACAAATACAGGGGGGAAAAGGAAAATAGGTGAACTGTTTAACCTTTGGGTCAGAATAAGGTCATCGTGATAAAAGGGAACTTAAAATGGCTGCACTAGCATGTACTTCCTGCCAGAATGCTTTTCCCTCTGCAAATCGCCCTCCAGGCCATGGATCTCTAACCCTTAGTCACCCTGACTAAGGGTGGTCGGAAGCATACATGCAGACATACATACAGCAGTGAACAGACATACATGTATGGGCTTGGATGTATGCATGGTTTGTTTTGATGTGTATTCATGTATGATTGTATATCTCAAGACACTTTACTAGATGCCTTAACTAAAGAGAAATAAAAGGATCCATGGAATGAGCATTTCCACCAACAGACACCTTATAGAATGTTTGTGAGCACTCTACTGCAGTTATTACTTTGAGGCTATATATACCACTAGATTCCCCATTTTTAACCACGGCCACCACCACCACCACCACCACCACCACCATCGCAGTAGGTCTTTGTTACAGGATGTCCAATGGCTCTAATTTTCCATGACTCAGTTCCGCCATTCCCTGAATTCAATCTGTGTGGGTTCCTCTTATCTGAACATTTGATCCCCAATTATTAAGCAATAAAATGACCATCAGCCAAAATCTATTATTATTATTATCATTATATAGGTTGACAGCAGAACCGAAATCAGTGCCAGAATTAATATCATGCCAAAGTTTGATAGGCACGAATCTTTCAAACTTTCATTTGACGCCAGTGCATATATATGTATGTGTATATATATATATATATATATATATATATATATATATATATATCGAGGTGCTACAACATGATATGGTAAGCAAGAACAAGGTAGCAATTTACTAAGCCACGATTTAATTCCTCTATTAATGTTGGAGTGGTTCCATATGTCATATATACCCGAGTTTCAAGAGTCTGGGTTTTTATGCATCTACCGGGACAGATTTCGTTTTCGTAGACTCAGCAACGGCGTGTGACGAAGGGTAGCCAGTCCGCTCCCTCGTCGTCTTATCTTCCCACTGACAATGTAGAGTAACAATTAGCCGATTAGTTGTATGTATACCTCAGCTGAGGACGAAGGAAAGTGCGCTGTAGGCCTACACGAGTTCAAAAAGTTAATGGCAGTTATACGATTGTTTAAAAGACTAGGTAGTTTAGGTACTGAGCTGTGATTTTAATCCCTCCAGACATGATGCATTCTTCACATGGTCGGGAAGATTGTTCCATGCAGTGAGTCCTCACACCGAGAAGGAACAGTCACCAAACCTCGTAGAAGACCGTGTTGCAGTCGTTGTACATGTTATAGCTGAGTTGTCTCATGCAATGCAATGTAATTATGTAAATTAACAATTTCTACAACGCCGTTCACGGCCATGACCATTCAGCAGCGCTCCCAGTATGAGAACCCCAAGCACAAAATAAGGACATGTAGATAGCGATCCAGAGGAAAAAAGAGTCCCATGCAGAGTGGAGGGAAGAGAATTTCACAAGGAGGGCCGTGTATAACTGCATGTATATGCATGTATAGCAGTGGCTCCTAACCTTTTTTCACTCTAGGGCCACTTTTTCTAAGTTGGAGGACAAGAGGGCCACTTTTTCTTAGTTGAAGGACATTTAGGGGGTCACAAGGCTAAAATTTAATTGAATATAAGCGTATAAAATTGTTATAATTGACTCAAAATATAATGTTTGCTGTTATTAATAGAAAATAATTATGTGTTCTATTCTGTCGAAAACTCCAAATTGTCAATTTTTTCATATATTTTTGCTAATTCTTTGAGAGATGAGGACCACTTTTGGCTCCGGTTCACGGGTTGGGAACCGCTGATGTATAGCATGCATTCTGAAACAAATCTAAATATAGGCGGTTGGCTATTTATAGCGACCATAATTAAACGACCTCTATACCCCGCTAAGGTTTCAGGACTTTCAGTGAATTGATTGGTGACATCCTTCACCGCTACTGCCTCTTTTAATGGACACCACGCCCTACAAATTAAGATTCTGAGTAAAGGGCGCATTATATATATATATGCATATATACAAATATATGCATATATGCATATATACAAATATATGCATATATATATATAGTATGCTATACTTGGAAAGTTTTTCTGCATTCCATTGACTGTTCTCCATGCAGCTTGTAAATTCCGCTGTTGAAGATAAATGTGAAAATGTTCTGTTGAAGATTCTCTGCTCCTATTAAACGACGTCTTTCTTGTCGGAGATGTTTTGTAAATTTCTCTGCATACCATAGTATACAAAAAACTATACATAATACACCGACGTATACACCGACGACGAATACACGAATGTTTGGGTTTATTGAGTCTTGTCTTGTCTTCTGAGCGCAGCTGTGAAGTGTTTGGCCTCTCGTCTGCTGATCTCTCATGGCGACATTCTGTAAATTCTTGGCATTATTCACTGATAGACGGACGGACAGGCAGACAGACAGACAGCAGACTGTCAGACAGACAGACAAAGTCAGAGCATCTTCTTTTGTTTAACCCTTTCATGCCGTCTGCAGTGTACGGTGGGGGTGACAATGTTTTTTGTGGTATTCTAAAACTCCTCAGCGGAGAGTTACAGCGGACAGTTCGATGATCTTCCGCATATTTCCTATAGATTCAAATAAAGGAAACTCGGAATTCCTTTACAAAGAGATTTAGGAAACGTGTCCACACGTACACACATGCGTGCACGCACACACACATTTATGCTTAAATGCATAATGCATATATGTGTGTGTGTAAGTATATTGTACAATGTATATATATAATTATACATGCATGCATATATAATGTATTTATATATATATATATATATATATGTGTATATATATGTAGATCTAACTATAGACACATGCTGCCATCTGACAGAATATATATGCATAGCTTTTTTGATTGTGGGTCCCTCTTTTTATAATGCCTGTAGTTTTCCATTCCGTGAGACTTGTCAGCTGACTCTCTTTAGAGACTATATTCAAGACTGCATGTCCACTTTGGCTGTGCCTCGGTCGGGAGCGCCTCTGAATAGTTATCTTGAAGGGCACACTATATAAATTCTATATATATAAATTCCATGTGTATCTATGTATATGTGTATATATATATATATCGGATTATCGGTGCTATGTATACACTAGGGAAAAGTAGGGATACGACTGCAGTAGGCCTGTAATTAATTATACCGGAACCGGTTTCAGTTCTCAGTCAGAACGTTAACACTGCATTGAAATGATGGTTCAGTCGTCCATCCCACTCTGACAAATCCTTCTGACGTTGAAATTCTAGCTTCCTGTCTCTCAGTTCCTTAATATATGTAATTATATATATATAAATATGTATGTATGTGTAACTGTGCTCACGTTACTTTTTCTGGCTGTCAAATATATGCTACAGACGCTGCAGCTGTTCTGATGTTTCAGACTACAGTCACCATATGATATGCATGTGGTTCGTAACCATTTCGAAGGAAGGGCAGCTGAAGCCAATCCTTCCAGTATACTAACTTTATTCATGTACAGTTAATCGTCCGTAATTTCATCAGGGACTGGCGCATAACCTGAATGATATAATTTTATAGCTCCTCTGTTAATGACACTTTGTCATTAAACAGAGATGACAAAACGTCGCCCTCCTCATTTATGCACCATTCCATTCGGACTGGCACTATAGTTAGGGTTGCCAGGTTGCCTTCAGGAAATTACCGGACAATGGCCATCATGTTACGGAGCCATATTATATATATATATATGCATATATTTATGTGTGTATGTATATGTGTGTGTGTGTGTGCGCGCGCATATATTTATGTATGTATATATATACGTGTGTGTGCGCGTGCGTGTACGCGATGGAGGGTGGAGTAGGAGCGGGGTGAGACGTTGCGGGGGAGGGCGATAGGCTCCGATAGCCGAAATATCGGGCAGCATCGGGTAATTCAGCTAGTATATATATAATTATGTATGTATATATATATATATATATATATATATAACATACGGTGTCGGAGACTGTTTGAAAGTTGCAATGTGGAAACTCAGCCAAGTGCAGGCCTATAAACCTATAGGGTGGATAAAGTTATGCATAGGCCTATCTATATAGTGGCTGATTTTAAAATTTGGCGCCAAAACAAATGACTGAATTCGGATATTAAACAATATTAAAAACACATTTAACAATTTTATCACTCAGTTCCATCATATAGATAACCCAGTTGACCTATAGACATGCAAGGCAAAATGTGAACGGATCATTAGGACGCGAATTAATCTTTGTACTCGAAACAATAATAATTACTCAGTGTGGGGTTTATAGGACAGGCGAGAGAGAGAGAGAGAGAGAGAGAGAGAGAGAGAGAGAGAGAGAGAGAGAGAGAGAGAGAGAGAGAGAGAGAGAGAGAGAGAGCCGATAGAGTGGCAGATTGACACAGTTAGAGAGAGACAGAAACAGACAGAGATAGAAAGGCAGATAAGCACAGACAGATTGCAAGCGTCCGTGTTTAAGGGAAAAGAGGAGATAGACATACTAAGAGGGAGAGATAAATTGTGCTGAGAGAGACAGACAGACAAAAACAGACAGACAGACAGACATGCGGAGAGAAGAGAGATATGGCATTATAAACACGGATCGAGATTCGGTTCAATTGCGACCTGAACTCTGTGTCAACCCTCCAACTTTATGCACAAGGTACAAAGTATGATCCGTGCATCATTTTCTCTGCTACACAAGGCAATCCATTTTACGTTGGAAAATCGTAAGCAGATATCTTTTCATGGCCCCAAGACTGGGCCAAGAGACAACACTGCAAGTAACCAACACTCGTTGCTAGCAATAATTATTTACCGGACACAGCCATGTCCGGTAATGTCTGAAATTTTTGACCGGACAGTTTGTGTAAATACCGGACTGTCCGGTTCATTACCGGACGCCTGGCAACTCTAACTATAGTAGAGTTCTACCAACGAACAATGGCTTATTTACAGATGCATACTGAGACAATCTAAGAGTGCTAATATATAATAATAATTATATAGTATGGATATTGTCGGGAAACTGGGCCGGTCTTGTTTCTCTAAGTGTCTTGCTCTTTGCCTTAGCGTAAGTACGGCTTCAGCCAATCGACTAGAAGACTTATGAATGATTAGAAGACAGAATGGAACGACAAGTCACTGTTCGTTTTCTTTCTACTTTAATAACTAATTAATAGCTCATTCAACGTTATCCTTATTAAATTCTACGTATAAGATCCCTATCTACACGATGTTTCAATTAACCCGAGTCAGAGTCTGTCTTTCAGTTCTGTCATAGGATTCGAACCTATGCCCCACGGAACGTCAGCCTCCCGATGCCCCTTGATGGCGAACTTCTCGCCCTTTCACGTACTAGATGAACCTCCACGGATGCTTCTCGTTTCCGACTCCGCTTCTGCCTGTAGTCGCCGAACCTCTACGGATGTCCCTCGTCGCCGAACAACCTCTATCCACGGAACGCCAGCCTTCCGACTCCTGCCTGTAGTCGCCGAACAACTACGGATGTCCCTCGTCGCCGAACCTCTACGGATGTCCTTCCGCTCCGAACAACATTTCAATGGCCATTTCGGACCTTCTTATATACGTTTTCTTTCCCTGTCTGAAGATATATACGCCCATCGAATCTGTCATTACCGCCCAGTCACTGTAGGCTGTCAAAGTCCGCCTGTGGTGGTCTGGTCTGGTCTGGTATGGTCTGGTCTGTCTAGCGGCAATCACTTGTCAGCTGTCAATCCAGCTATTATTGCCTGTCAGCGATGGTCTGGTCTGGTATGGTATGGTCTGGTCTGGTCTGCCGTCAATCAACCGTTGGCCTGAACTGCGATGGTCTGGTCTGAACTACGGCCGCCATACGCTTCCGTAGCACTGAGTCGCAGCCGTGTTTAAATCGGCCTAGCCCGGTCTGCCTGCCTGCCAGCCTCCACAGTCGTCGCTGTTTGTCAACGTCAGGTCCAATTACCTCTACATTCCCCTCTCACCACGAAGAAAGGACAGCCACCCGGCTGTTATTAACATAAAACTGCAAGCATTAACATAAAATATGATACAAGTAAAACATAGCACACAATCCCAAGAACAGCCGCCTAGGCTTGCCGTTAAAAGCATCAGTTTCTGTCACCTACACCGTTCTGCGAATGTTCCATTACTACATAGAGACGACAATTTAAAATGTTACTAGATCGATCGTCGGCCAGTGTCTCTGTCATACTAAGAATAATTCCAAGCTTAAGGCTAAGCTACTCGTCCATATACTATTTACAGTGCACTTAATAAAAATTGTCCGCCTGCATCGCGAGGCGTAAGAATATCGTTTCAAACGCTACTGCATAACACAGAAACTAATATATGTAGAGAAATCGAAAGTGAAGTTAAATCTTTTAAAGTTCCACTTAATATATATGTATATATATATATATATATATAAAAACGTCACTTGGCGATCTGGAAATGCATTGTCCCGATTACGTCTCTCGTTGGGTTGGTTCGATCCTTGCCGTGTTGTCTGGATATCCCGTGAACGGGCTAAGACCCCGATATATACCGACGATCACGATGTCTGAAACGAACGGGAAGCGGTGGCTGGCAAGGTCCAGAAATCTTGACAGCGTCATGCTGGTGACTGACGACAACGCCCATCTCGTCAGTTCCGCGATTCTATCTTCTTCCGCTCGTCTGGCGAAGGGGTCGTCGTCCATCCGTGCCAGCATTTCTTCTACAGAGGGATCCCATTCCGGCGCCGGTTGAAGAAATTGTTCCACCGATTGGTTGTTGTTTCCGGCGTTCCCCCGTCTTCCATCCGCCACCCGGCCAGTCGTTACGCGGCGGATGTCTCCTCCTCGCAGAAATGAATGGGACACCCTCCGGTGTCTAGACAGAGAGGAGCTCCGGTGCGGACCACGATACACTTTTCCACAGATACAGCATCTTGATTCCATCATTGTTTTTAATAAAATGCGCACAGAGATTCCAAACACCATGGTTTCATAGTTGGGGTTTGGGGAATACAGGTTGACCCATAGGTCAATTTCTGTATCTTGCTGGTCTTTTGATCGACCGGCGCGGACGGCTTTGGATTTCCTCTTCCAACCCACATTCTGACGTGTTGTCATTTTTCAACGCTGTCGGTCGCTTAATGGACCGACGCGGTCGGTGTCTAATTTCATTCTTTATCAAATGTTCCGAAGCATCATCATTTGTCGCACCATTTGTCTCAGTTGTCTCTTTGTTTGTAGATAATCTCGCCTCGTCCTCCCTTTCTCCTTCCTCCTGTGAACCTGGATTAATGCACAATTTCAATTTATCTACGTGAGCCACGAAGGGCACACTTCGAGCAGATTTTCTCAAAATGTAGTTAACCTGCCCATACGACTTGACGATCTCAAATGGACCTGTATAATTCTTGCCCCATTTCGGTGATCTCCCTTTGTACCGCCTTGGTGTATATAGCCACACCAGGTCTCCTTCCTTGAATCTGGTTGGCCGAACCCTCAAGTCGTAAGTTCGTTTCCGTCTCTCGGCCGCCCGTTGAAGGTGGGATCTTACCTCCTTGTATGCGTTTTCTATGCGTTCCGCCAGCTCTTCGACGTACGTCGCGTAGGTTGATCTGGTCGAAGCTTCTTCCGTAGGTCGCCCAAACACAAGGTCCAATGGGGCCCTGTTTTCGTGACCAAATGTCAGATAGTTGGGACTGAAACCAGTCGCGTCGTGTGTGGAGGCGCGGTATGCAGCGAGTACGTACGGAAGACACTCATCCCAGTCTCTTTGATGAGAACTCACTATTTTTCCCAACATCGCGTTCAAGGTACGATGAAATCTTTCAATCATCCCGTTTCCTTGCGGATGGTAGCTTGACGTTCGCACTTTGTCGATGCCCAACAGCTGGCACATTCCTTGGAACACAGCACTCTCAAAATTTGTCCCTTTGTCCGTCAGAATTTGCAACGGAGCACCATAACGGACAATCACCACTTCCACTAATGCTTTTGCTACTGTGCATGCTTCTTGATTCGTCATCGGAATGGCCTCTACATATTTAGTGAAGTTGTCCATAACAGTCAGTATATACACATTTCCCCTTCGGCTCCTTGGATGAGGACCTGTGATGTCCACACTAATTCTTTCGAATGGCTCCCCACACGGCACGACTTGCAGCAATCCTTGTCTTGGTGGTTGACCTCGGTGATACTGGCAGCATTCCGGACAGGAGCGACAAAAGAACCAGACGTCCTTCGACCATCCGACCCAGTATGCCCGTCGTCTGATTTGTCCCCGTGTTCGTCGTATGCCGAGGTGGCCTCCAGTTATGCCCGTGTGTGCCAAGCTCAAATACTGCTTTCTCATTTCCTTTGGAACAACGATTTGCACATTTCCCTCAAATGTCTGCCTACACAGTACGTCGTCTCTTATACAGAGCTTCTCGCGTTGAAACCAATAGGTCTTTATGATGCCATTTTCGAGTTGAACTTCATCAAGTTCCGGGGCCCCGTCGGGTCCTTCTAACCATCTCCTCACTATGCTAAGATCAGCGTCTCTTTTCTGTGCGTCTGCCAATGTGACCGGCTCGGTCGAAACAACTGGACTGCTCACCTCCAGTTGCCGTTCTTCTCGCGTCGCCGCTACGAGCAGTGCTTCATCATCAATTCCGCATTGACGACATGGTTTCCTTGACAAGGCGTCTGCGTTGCCGTGTCGAACTCCCGGGCGATGCACTATTTCGAAATCGAATTCTGCCAGACGCTCCAGCCATCTTCCTTGCTGTCCGATCGGCTCGGGTGTCTTTTGAAGCCATTGTAATGCCGCATGGTCCGTTCTCAAGGTGAAACGGCGACCGAGGAGGTGTTGCCGAAATTGTCCTGTGAAGTAAACCACGGCCAGCAATTCCTTTCGCGTGACACAGTACCTCTTTTCGGCTGCAGACAGAAGACGGCTTCCGTAGGCGATGATCCGCTCCATTCCATCCTGTTTCTGTGAGAGAACAGCACCAATGCCTTTATCAGAGGCGTCGCAGTCCAAAACGTATTGTTCATTGTCTCTCGGCAAACCCAGGACTGGCGCGCTGGTCAGCAATGCTTTCAAGCGATCAAAGGCTTCTTGACACTCGTCGTCCCAATGGTAACGATGGTCCTTCTTTGTGAGGGCGAAGAGTGGAAGTGCCACCTTGGAGAACCCGCTGATGAATTTCCGGTAATATGCGCAGAGTCCTAAAAACGCCCTCACCTCCCGAAGGCTGTTTGGAGTAGGCCAGGACACCACATCTCGCACTTTGGCGGGATCCACTGCAATGCCGCTTGGAGTGACGACGTGTCCCAGGAAAGTCACGGTCCTTCTCATTATGTGACACTTCGAAGGCTTCAGTTTCAGCTGCGCTGCCCGAAATCTCTGTAGAACGGCCCTCATACGTTCGATGTGCTGCTCAGGATCACTGGAGAAAATAATAATGTCATCGAGATACACCAAACATGTCTCAAAGTTTAGACCCGACAGGACGATGTCCATTAATCTCTGAAAGGTGGCGGGTGCATTGGATAGGCCAAAGGGCATGACACGCCACCTGAACGTTCCTCTTCTCGTCACAAAAGCCGTTTTGTCGGCATCCGTTGGATTCATGGCCACTTGGTGGTACCCGCTTCGTAGGTCCAACGTACTGAACCAACAAGCTCCAGAAAGCGCATCCAGGCAGTCGTCCACTCTAGGCAGCGGGTACGAGTCCTTTTTCGTGACTGCGTTAAGCTGGCGGTAGTCTATGCAAAATCTCACTGATCCGTCCTTTTTCTTGGCCAGAACCACGTTAGCTGCCCACTCACTCGTAGCGGGTTCGATAATCTTGTCATCCAGCATCTGTCGCAAATGTTCATCAACCACTGCTTTGTACACAAGTGGCTGCCTACGCAACGGCTGGCGAACAGGCGCAGCGTCGCCCGTGTCGATTCTATGCTTGCTGACATCAGTCCGGCCCAAATCGCTTTCTCCCCTCGAAAACACGTCAGAATATTCCTCCAGCAGCTTTTGCAGTCGATCCTTGTCTTCCTGCAGCAAGTCCGAGGAAGCTCCTTTCATGAGCTCTTGCACAAGCGAGTCCACCGACGTAGTCACATTATGCTGCGCTTCCGGCAACGTTTCCACTTCGACTGGATGTAGATTTCCCAGAAACTGGTCTTCCAACAATTTCACTGGCCGGTCATTAAGGTTAATGACTCGCACCGGCATCTCTGACGTGTCGTCGTCAAAAACCATTCTTGCCACGCAAACACCAGGTCCGATTTCTCTTGATTCAGTCATCCACACTGACGTTGGCTGGGCTGGCTTCCCTCCAACAGTTTTGCTCAAAACGTCCTGCTGTGATCTAGGGGCGAGGGTGACTTCTTCTGCCACCTGGATTCGTCGGCACCAAGACTGTCCATTGCCTTTGACGAGATTTATACGATGTCGTCCCACGAATAGTGCTCCTGCCCCAAATCCTATTCTGCAGCGATGATGTCGGAGCCAGTCCATCCCGAGCATCACTTCACTAACCTGATCAGATACCAGGAAAGTGGTACTGATATCTAGACCCTTGCGGATCTTGAGAGGAATCTGTACCTCTCCAAGTACCCGGATCCCCGTTCCGTTCGCTGCGAAGAGTGTTCGCTTGCATGGTTGCCAGGCAAGACCGTTCACAATTGTAGCAGGCACGAGACTCACCTCTGATCCGGTGTCGATCAGGCACTGTTGAGCGTTGCCATTAATTGTACCTCTGATGTATATCGCATTCTTCGTCTCTCCGTTCGTTGTATGTCTGGTGTTGTGGTTGACAATGGCTTCGTCAGCTGGATCCCTGTTGAAATTTCCTGAGCGAGGAGGTCGTCGTGCACGGCACTCCCTTGAAATGTGCCCCGGTTTTCCGCAGTTGTAGCAAACTATCGGCTTTCTTCTCGTTCTTTCGTCCGTGAAACGATTCTCGACGTTGGTTGTTGTTCCTTGCGCCGGTTGTTTCCGCAAATCGCTGAGTTGTCTCTCGATTTTGGACTCCATTCGTTGTTGCCATTGCTTCTGGGAATCCTGCTGCGCTGCAAAGAAACTACTCAATTGTTCTTGTATCTGCGTGTTGACATCTGCTTCCTGCGTCCCTCTTACCCGGTTATAGGGTCGTCGTTGCTCCTCTGGCTCTCGCATCCGTTGATACGCGTCCATCCGTAGGGCGACTCGATAGGCCTCGTCCAGCGTTCTCGGCTCTCTCTCACGCACCTTCAATGACAGTTCTCGGTCACGGAGCGCCTCCAGAAACGCATCACGAGCTATAATCTCTGTTGTCTCGCTAGATGGAACCGGATATGCCAGCACGACCAGCCTTCGTATGTCGTGAAGCAAATCGCTCATGCTCTCGTCGATTCGTTGACGCCGGTAGTACAGCTGAGTGCGGAACGTTTCGGCTTGTCCTTCAGTTCCGTACCTTTGGCGAAGCCTTTCGACCAGTTCCTCGTACGTGACGTCAGTCCTGGACCCGTAGTCCCACAGCAACTGTGTCGCTGCTTTTTCTAGAGCACAGCGCAGATAATCAGTCTTATCAGTTGCTGACCACTGGTTATGTCTTGCACATACCTCAAACTGTGTCAGGAAAGACTCGAAAGACCCGGTACCATCGAATTTACCAGGCTTCATCTGCAGCTTCCTGGACGTGGTAATCGGCAACGTCCCGATCATCTCGTCCGTCTTCTTCGCAATCGATCTGGGTTCTCGGTTCGTCACGTCTGCTGCTCCATCAAAGTTGATGCTCTCCAGAAGACCTCTCGATTCACGTTCCGGTGTTCGGATGAAACCGGCAAACGGCGCTGGAGTTGTAGCTCTTCTTCCAGGTGTCGATGTCGTCGGCTGAGCAGCGGCTGCGTCGCCCATATCTACCAACGAGTAGACGATTGTGTCGTTGTCATCCATTCTGTCCATCTTCTTTTGACGACCCCACTTCTGGTACCAAAATGTCGGGAAACTGGGCCGGTCTTGTTTCTCTAAGTGTCTTGCTCTTTGCCTTAGCGTAAGTACGGCTTCAGCCAATCGACTAGAAGACTTATGAATGATTAGAAGACAGAATGGAACGACAAGTCACTGTTCGTTTTCTTTCTACTTTAATAACTAATTAATAGCTCATTCAACGTTATCCTTATTAAATTCTACGTATAAGATCCCTATCTACACGATGTTTCAATTAACCCGAGTCAGAGTCTGTCTTTCAGTTCTGTCATAGGATTCGAACCTATGCCCCACGGAACGTCAGCCTCCCGATGCCCCTTGATGGCGAACTTCTCGCCCTTTCACGTACTAGATGAACCTCCACGGATGCTTCTCGTTTCCGACTCCGCTTCTGCCTGTAGTCGCCGAACCTCTACGGATGTCCCTCGTCGCCGAACAACCTCTATCCACGGAACGCCAGCCTTCCGACTCCTGCCTGTAGTCGCCGAACAACTACGGGTGTCCCTCGTCGCCGAACCTCTACGGATGTCCTTCCGCTCCGAACAACATTTCAATGGCCATTTCGGACCTTCTTATATACGTTTTCTTTCCCTGTCTGAAGATATATACGCCCATCGAATCTGTCATTACCGCCCAGTCACTGTAGGCTGTCAAAGTCCGCCTGTGGTGGTCTGGTCTGGTCTGGTATGGTCTGGTCTGTCTAGCGGCAATCACTTGTCAGCTGTCAATCCAGCTATTATTGCCTGTCAGCGATGGTCTGGTCTGGTATGGTATGGTCTGGTCTGGTCTGCCGTCAATCAACCGTTGGCCTGAACTGCGATGGTCTGGTCTGAACTACGGCCGCCATACGCTTCCGTAGCACTGAGTCGCAGCCGTGTTTAAATCGGCCTAGCCCGGTCTGCCTGCCTGCCAGCCTCCACAGTCGTCGCTGTTTGTCAACGTCAGGTCCAATTACCTCTACATTATATCTATATATATCTATGGAATTTGTATAGCGCCCCATCGAGATCACCGTTTCTGATGAATGAAATCCGATATATTTTACGTCCATCAATGAATTCCCTTCCTCTGCGGGTTGACTCATCATGCTGGAGGGCAGTGTAGGCTGCATCCTCCGGGGGGGGGGCAGTTAAGCAATTAGGTGGCTCAACTGCTAGTCACCCCTCTGCCGTTTATTTACCCGTTGGCTCTGTAGGGAATTTATGGGGATTTAAGTGGTTGACGATTGCAACAGTCATCAATGTATTCCACTAATGTTGTGTCTGATGGAGAGCGTAATATAATGGCAATATTAATTCATTCGAGAATTCATTCATGAATTTAAGAATTATACTTATTAGTGCTATATTGATTGTATCATATAATATATATAATGTATATAGTTATGCATGCACTATATTAGTCTATATATTTAATACTTATAACTTAAAAGTACTTCATTCGTTGTGTTTGAATGTGCAAATAGATGCATATAAACATGCAACACTACAGAATAATAACTACACATAGTTTTTTGACATTGTGAATACATGTAATATATATATATATATATATATATATATATATATATATATATATATATATATATATATATATATATACATAATGCATGCATTTCTTTGGGTATCACTGTGCGTGATGTTCTTATTCGAAATAATATATATATATATATATATATATATATATATATATAAGTTGCATTGTGTGAGTTTCATTCTGGAGAGAAAAATAAAGCATATAGTGCTCATTGAGTGGAGACTGACAGATGTTGTGCAGACCAACTGTCTGTCTGTCTGTGTAGTGTGTACGTATGTCTGTGTCTGTCTGTCTGTGTATGTCTGTGTATGTATGACTGCCTGGAAGTGACGCTTGAAAGCAATGGATCCATTATCTGGGTGCATTTTTTTCTGAATTCCATCTTTCTTTGCAATTTATTACGTTTCCTACGTTTCGTCCTATTCACATAATATTCACCTTAATTATTCTCCACATATATTTTTTCATGCCTGCTTATTCTTCATATATTATTTATTTTTTCATTATGCTGCTTTCAAGTTCAGTCTTATTGAAGTTTTTCTCATCAGACAATACACACTTGGAATTCTTGAGCTGCACATGTTCACTTATCAGTCTCTCTCTTTGTTTCTCTCTGTCTGTCTCTGTCTGTCTTTGTATGTCTGTCTGTCTCTGTCTGTCTGTTTGTCTGTATTCCTGTCTGTCTGTCCTAATTTATTCTGATGGACTGTGTAGGCCTCTCTGAATTCCTCTCAAAAGTAAACAAACCTATAGACATGTTTACTCCTTCAGCATACCTTCAGTATATAATGGTACCTCATGCGGCCCATAATTATGGATAACGGAGCTCATAATATTCTGGGTCCCACATTAGATGACAATGGAAATTCCGTTAGGGTAAAGTCTACCCAGAACATGCCACACCAGTAGGCCTACACTCTACGGGGGCCTACCCAAACAAATTCAACTAGCTATAGGCCTACTCAACCCGCAAAACTTCCCCATATTTCACCCCAAAAGGCAAACCATCTGAAAACTTAAAAAAGCAGAAATTCCCCAAATTGCAATGAAAAAACCCAAAAATTTCCCCCAACTCTGAACCCAGTTACAGTTCTACATCTGTTTTAAAAAATTCCTGGGACTGTATAACCTTCGTAATGTAAAAATTACGTTTCTTAACATTTACACATACATCACACTGTTAGTAGGCTACATTACCGGTATATTGCATTAGTAGACTACCTTACACCGAAATGGTACATTGAAAATTGCGTGTCGGTTACGTACGCTACCGCTTTGTTCAGAAATGGCAAATAATGGCTGTCCGTAGCGAAGATAATCGTGACGGTAATTGCAAGTTTATATGTAGCGCTGACACTTGAAGTGAGAGACTCGTGAAGTCTGTGTATGTGTGTGGGTGTGTGTTAGTGTGTGTGTGTGTGTGTGTGTGTGCGTGTGTGTGTGTGTATGTGTGTGGGTATGTGTGTGTATGTGAATAGAAAGAGATGATTGTATTCATCAATGGTCATAGATCTGTCAACGATTAAGAGTCACTTGACGAAACCACCGACGAGACAGAAGAAATTCCCATTGAAGGGAAGAGCCATAACCCTTCAGAAGTAGTTGATTGGTCACAGATCACCAACTCTAACCTTTGACCCGTCTTTGGTCTTGCCGCCCCATTGATGTCGTCAACAGACCGTATTGCTGCTGCGAGGAATTCCGAGCATCAGGGTGGCAGCGCGGCAGGGGGCCCAGCTCATTACGTGTGAAATGTTAAGTGTAATTGTACACGTTTTCATAATTTTTAATGGCCTCGACCCTGTTCATCTGCCAATGAATTGTTCGGGTGAGGTCCATTACCACCGCTGCTGCTGCCCGTATGGATGCGTACCACACCCGGTGAAATGAAGGGTCCCGTGTAGGCGTTTACGGACGTTACTGTACTTGTGCCTTGCTTTGTGCCGAGTTGGGAATTTTTGTTTTGAAATTGTTTAGATTCCATTTCAAGTTATTTGCCACGTCATTCAGACTTTGATTGATAGGACATTCTAGAACGGAATTTGCTAGAACAAACTCCCGTAAATTCTCCATAAAATGTAGGGGTCCACTATTATGGAATAGTCTGCCACAAAACCTAAAGGCCTCTCCTAACATTAATCTATTTAAAATAAACTTACGAAAATGGCTAATAGTTAGCAAACCATAATCGATATTAAATTAGTTAAAATAATTATTAAAAATGTGCTCCATCTTCAAGGCTCCTTTTGCATTGTGAGTTGGTTTGCTTAGTTAGTGTTCCTTAATTGTTTCATCTGCTGTTTTGTTTTTGATTCAGTTTTTTCACCTTCTGCTTTGTGTGTTGGTTCCTGTGCTTGTGCATTGCTTTGATGTCATAGTGTGTCCTGGCGAACAATCTTGAGGGCTCCTTTTGCTTTGTGCATTGGTTTGCTTAGTGTGTCTTAATTGTTTCATCTGCTGTTGCTTTTGGTTCATTTTTTCATCAATTTGTGGTGTGTATTAATTAAAAGTCTTCATAGCTACTTGGGGACCCTACTTAGCGGGATTCCCTCCCTTCTGGGTCTCCATTTGTGTCCTAATTCTGTACTTTAGAGTTCTTTTTAACGCACTCCAAGTTTAGGGCTAACTGTTCACACTGGTATCACTCAATCCTACAACTACTTGGTTTAAATTATTTCTTCTTATATATTCATGGGTATTGACAATCTAGGCCAAAGGTTCATAATTTATGTTAACTAATTAGTTCTTACTTTGATTAATGCTTGTTTAATTTGTGATACTTGCAATGCTTCATGTAACTATTTTCCTGCCTTATTTCTCAGTGTGCTTGTTACATACGGACCAATAAAAAAATTGATTGATTGATTGATTGATTGATTGATTGATTGATTGATTGATAGATTGAATCCAGCTTCACGTTCTTCTCAGCTTTTTCATTTTAAAATTGTTGGATGTTGTGAATTAGCTTGCAGGGCGATGTTTTGTTGAGTTATTGACTTAATCTATCGCAGTTTGCTTCATTCCCACATCGACCATGTATATGTATCCTTCAGCTTTCCCCTCTTCATCCATTATGATCACGTGACAGACAGACATGATCTCCTTGTTCTACGACCATGCAAGGACTGCTTTGGCCAAAAACTCGAACTTTTGCGTTCATTTTTCCCACACTTTGGAGTCAGCTGTCTCCACATCGACACATTATTCATTATTCATTATTAACTGATATCTGAAGCACATCTCTTTGCTGTTTCAAAACTACTTTGTTTTCCCCCAGGTCTTTCGCACTGGGAGCGCCTCTGATTGGTGTGATCTGTGAGAGGCGCTTTATAAATTTATAGATTCTATATGATACGTGCTAATAACGTTGGTGACCTCAACGTATAAATGATAAAATATCATGCATCACAGTACTGTAGTACCTGGTATACGTTACTAATGAACGTTTTTAAATTAATTGTCTCATTTGTTTCATTGTCGATTTCAGCGCAGAAACCAAGCGTGAGATTATCACCGAGAAAGCTGTCACCAGTAAAGACCGGAGCCAACGTAAGCATCAAGTGCGTTGCGAAGGGTCGACCGTTTCCGATTATATCCTGGTACAAAAACGATCAGCCATTGCTTTTGTTGAGCTCAACGAATTCCGAACATCTGGTCATTAAAAGGTAGAAAGGAGGAACAAATTATGCTTCTCAAACCTAGGTCATCTTGTCATGAAAAGATAATTATCCTACTGCTACTACGGGTGCTACTACAGATGCTATTACTAGGCTTACTGCTGCTGCTGCTGCTGCTGCTGCTGTTATTATTACTATTTTATTGTATTGCTCAGAATCTTTGTGCTAATGCTGATTAATTAAATTGACTGTTTTCGGTTTATTATTATTATCACTATATTGTTAATATTATTTTTTTAAATTTGCGCCCAAGGTATATATGATAAGTAACAATGATAATAAAATAATAATAAAATAATAATAATAATAGTAATAATAATAATAATAACAAAAAGTATTTAGTACTTATCGTTTTTAAAGCCTGAAGGATCATATATACCTTGGGCGCAGATTAAAAAAATAATAACAATAGTGATAATAATAATAAACCGAAAACAGTCAATTTAAAATTTAATTTTTTTTTACTAGTACCGGTATTATTAATGATATTATCGTTATTTGCTTGAGGTAAGTATGATATATGAGGAAGAAAATGATGCTGTAATGTATTATGTATATTACGTCTCATCCTCCACAGCATCAGTGAAAAATAATAATAATAAATTAGAAGCACTTGCTCCACAGTAGCACACAGCAATTGTCTCAGGGGTGCAAGGGGAGCATTGAGCCCCATGTACCCTCCACCTTACTCTGTCTAATTAAAGGTTCATTGTTCCACATAGACATGAAAATATTTATAGCACTAAACGATGTGTGTATAATAATAGTCACATCATAATAGTCGTTAAGAGCCTCAAAAAGATTCTGTGAGCCACATTGGGACCGTAAAACTTGCCACCCATGTTGGACACCGTGTGCCGACTGTGGTCCACATAAACGTGGCTGCCTTGGGGAATGCATGCAGGTTTGCTGTGCGAAAACAATACCAGAGCGCCCCAGCACAGTCTAATGACAATAAACAGCTATTGGTTGCATAACAATGCATATGCATGAGCGTTGCGATAATTAAGCCATGCCAATATTGGTCTAGGATAGGCAGAACTTTGGAGTGGAATATCTTGCCACTAGTAAGTGGTGGATGAATCTTGGAAAGTTGGTGCTGGTGCTCCGCGCTTGGCTTTCCAGTAGCGCTTTAGAAATTTGGAGATTACGATTACGAGTCGTTTCAGATGTTTCACATCATAATGTGGACCTGTGCTGTGCTAGACAATTGTGTTGTCTTCTTTCAACCACTGATTGAAGTATTGTTCATTCTATTGTTCGTGTCATTCTCTGCTTCCTTGTTTGCTTCGTTGTCTGTGTGCCTGCCTTCTGTTGACCGCTTCTCTGTCTGTCTGCGTATCTATGCTCCCTTCGTCAGCGTGGATGGAATGTCGTTTGAAAGTGATCTTAATGTGGCCACTTCTTCTTATTTTTATTCTTATCTCATTCTGATTCATTCGACGTTTTTCATCTGCCTCAGTTGCCACAGGGAACAACACCATCGTCAAAGGAATGCCAACCTAATGAATATTCAACACACTAATCTATATTCATGCACTACTCTATATTCATGAGCACTGAATTCATTAATTCCTAACGGATTGCATAAAATTAATTGTACTGCGAAGGTGTTCCTGGTAGACTCCTGCGTAACACCCAAGACAGCACTGCATGGTGTAATTAGCAGGTGCTATTCTATAGTGCTCACCAGAACCTAACAATTATATAAGGCATCAACTGAGTGCAGTGGCGTAGCCAGGAATTTTTCATGGGGGGGTTTTATGGCCGGAAACCCTGTTTTTTGCTATTTTTTCTTACTTAAATGGAAAAATAACCTTAAAAAATCTTTTTCGGAGCCAATGGGGGGGTTTTAACCCCCGAAACCCCCCCTTGCCTACGCCACTGACTGAGTGCAAACCAAAAACAACTCCACCAATGTTTGCACTTTTATAGTGCCAGTCCCAAGCCTGGATAAAGGAGGAGGGTGATGCTAACGATCATTGTTATCACACACAGTGTTGTTAAACAGAAGCAAGTAACAACGAGCACCAGGGTTGTAATGGTTACACATTGAGCTTGTAATAGTAATTATCGTCGGTAAAGTGTAAATGTAGGCGTAAACTCTTTGTAACGCATGCTTTGTTTTTGCTGTGTGTTTCGAACAGTAAGAAGACTAATTCGGTTCTGCTGATAAGAAATCTAACATCTGAAGATGAAGCTGGCTACTGGTGCCAGGCGGAAAACGTTCTTGCATCAGCCAACAGTTCAACAGTTTCACTGGTACTACGCAAAGGTAAGAAAGTGGTGATAATAGTGTGCTGGTAGTCGTGATGATAATGGTGGTAGTGGTAGTAATGTTGGGTTGGTAGTGTGGTGATAGTGGTAGTAACGATGGTAGTGGTAGTAATAGTGGTAGTGGGTAGTTGTTTGGTCGTAATGGCGGTGGTGGTATTAATAGTGGTGGTTGTGGTGATAGTAGTAGTGGTGGTGGTTGTGGTGATGCCATGGTGGTCGTTGTAATGGTAATGATGGCACACCATGTATTCGAGCTTACACTATGATTCCAAGTTATAATTCTAAATTTTGATTCTAACTTATATTCTAACTTAGAATTTTAGCTAAGAATGAATTCTAAATTACAACTACAACTTAGAATTCTAACTTAGAAAATTCTTATTTAAAACTCAACGGCTCAATAGCGATTTGTCTCAATGTGGAAATGACTTCAATATCTGTTCTGTGTAAGTTGAGTCATTGAGACTCTGTCATGTTACGACTGTTGATGGGTTTCTTCTTCTTCTTCTGTGTGGTGCAGGTGTAGAGATAGGAACCGGTCCACCAGACGATTGGAAGACGACCGTGAGGAGAATCCCTTGCCATGAACAAAACAGGAAGTACTGTCTCAACGGTGGAGAGTGCTACTTGCTGCCTGACAACCATTCGAAATACTGCATGTAAGTTCAGCTCATCATCATCTTCATCAGATGTGATCTCATTAGAGATTTTCGTGCAGCACTCCAGACTTCTGAAACGTCACTTGAAGCAGGCGCAGGGCACCAGCTTATTCATGAGCACTACCTCATGTCAGAAGGGTTGTCCAATGGGTTGTCGGAAGGACGAAATTTATTACCATTATTGTTCTTGCGTATATAGACAATTTGATTGCCTATACCATTGTTGTTCTTGCATATAAACAATTTTATTACCTATAGGCCTACCGTTGTTGTTCTTGCATTTAAACAATGTTGTTATCTTTATTGTTCTGACATGTAAACGACTTTATTATCTTTATCAGTGCAGCATGTAAAAAAAGTGTTTCTGTTACTGTTAACCTTATGATAAATGTGTAGTTGTTGTGTTTTTCGTGCAGCTGTGCTGAAGGTTTCACTGGACCTCGATGTCAAGACAGAGGAGACGAACTGGAAACAAGCAAGATTGACGGTAACTACCACCTTCATTTGCACTCATAATGTTTTCTACCGCAACCAAAGTCTGGCGAGACCAGACATTGGTATGGCTCAGAAAATGCACATATACACATTTAATGGGTAATGTAACACTGGCGCTGTAGCCTACAGCCAGCCACTCGATGTGTGTATGTCAATGAGCATTGTATCTGAGAAGACGTTTAAGAATGATTTCAACAATACCTGCCTGTTGATTTTGTTTTGACTGAGCGCCTCTGAATAGCCTGCATGTCGCAACTTCGTGTTTTGGGCACTGTGGAAATCTTCTGATTATGATTAGTGCATCTTCAGATGATTAGTGAATCTTCCGATGATTAACTAGTGCATCTTCAGTTCTTGGTACACTGTTTAATCCATATTTTTAGCTGTGTGCTGCTGAGGTATTGAAGGTTAGATAGCATACGGAAGTAAGATTTTGCCTTTGTCTTTTGGTCTGTGCTGGCTTTGATAGGGTCTTGAAAGTTTTGATGCGTGCACTGGGTTCATATTTTGTCTGAGAAACTCTTAACATCCTACATAGCCAATCATGATAATTTGCCTTAATTACATATATCCTGTAGTTTTTTAAAATTATTATTCTTTTTATTTGGTGCTGTAGTATTTTGTTACCCGAGGTGCACTTGATCCCTCAGCAGTGCAAAATTTAAGAGGATCATTTTTTGGAATGGATATTAATTTAATTAAACGAGGAGTGGTTTTTCCTTCTTTTTATTTAGCTCTGTTCAAATTTCTCACCCGGCCTGGATTTGAACCCACAATGGGGACAAATTGAGGAGTTCGCTTAAGCACACCAACCCCTGCAACTCTGGGCAGGCTCAGGTTGGTTCTCTGGTCCTTGGAATTAATTTTGGCTTAGCTTTTGTCTTTTGCTATTTGTTCATGGATTTTCATGTGGTTTTGACATCATTGACCATGGTCTTTTGTTGCTAAGAAATTTCAAGAAGCCTTCTGGTAGTCCAGGTGTTATGATGACAAATTGCAGTGTATGGATTGGTTTTGGTTTGTTGTAACTTGTTTGTACTCTGGATTGTTATGAGGTTTTGACACCTTTGACCATGGTCCTCTGTTGCTAAGAAATCCTAGCATTAATTTGTCTCATGAATTACAGTTTGTGAGCTTGTTGTCTCAAAGGTATTACTTGGTTCTATTTTTATGGATTCTCATTTAGTTTCGACACTCTTGACCATATGTAGTATTTTTTTTGCTTCAAAGTTTTGAGAATGAAATGGCTTTCGAATAAACATTTGAAGCAATGTTGAAAGTCGCATATACCTGTTATTAGCAGATCTTATCTTATCTGACCATTTATAAAGCGCTTCTCACAGCAAGAGCCTTTCAGAAGCGCTCCCAGTGCGTTTAACTTCGAGAAAAAAGGCAAGTTTTTAGACGAGAGAAAGACGAGGATACACTACCAAAGAGGATGGCAGAGCGAACTGATGGGGGAAGCCCATTCCATAGGGAGGGACCAATGCAGGCAAATGATCTGGTTTGAGCCATGGCAGTCCTCACTCGGGGGACAAAGAGGTCAAGCCGATCGGAGGACCTAAGAGGACGCAGCGAAGTGGCAGAAAGAGGGCGATGTATCTGATCGCACAGATACTTCGGAGCAAGACCCATTTGAGTCTTAAGGACCAAAATCAGGACTTTAAATTGCAGATGGTGGTAAAATTGGATGTTTGTAGATTATCTTTTACGTTTGTTCTGATGTTCTTCGTTTTCTTATTTCAGTTCGAGCAAGTAACACAGACAAAGCTCTCGTGTTTGTTGGACTCTTTCTGACATTTCTCGTGCTCTTCGTGCTCGTCGCCATACTGTACTGCGTTGCAAAGTAAGGAAACTATTCACACATTTTTAGGGATTTGGCTAGCAAAAGTGAGTTATTGAGCAAGCGAGCATTTGGGCTATTAAGTGGGTGAGTGGGTGAGTAAGTGAGTGAATACATATGAACAGTGAGTGACCGAGTGAGTATAAGTTGGTAAATGTGTCATTGAGGGGTCAGTACAGTTAAGTAGGTGAATGAGCAGGCTGGTTACTTGGTGAGTGGGTCAGAGAGCATGAGTGATTTGGTGAGTATAGGTGTGTGGATGAGCAGGTGAGTGAGTGATTAAGTGTTTAAGATGCTTAGTCGATGGGTTACAATGACAAATAACAGTTTACAGATTAGTTGTGGTTTGGTGTGAATTGTTTGTACCGTGGGTTTTTATATGGTTTTGACACCGTTGACCACCTTTATCTCACCAACTTATATTGGTGAGATAAAGATGAATTGGTCAGTGACTGTGTGAGAAAGTGGGTGAGGGCTGGTGAGCGAGTAGGTGGTTGAGTGGTGAGTGGGTTTGTGATTGAGTGGGTGAGCAAGTGGATTTGTTATTAGTCTACAAGAAGTTCATTGTGTGACAAATTGACCAGACATTCCATTCTTTACATTTCAGAATGCGATACGAATTCAGTTCACGAAAGCAGCAGATGGTGAATGAAATAACAGCCACGAATCCAGTAAGTGTTTTAGACTGCTTTGATGATAGGAAGAAGTTGATTCATACTTATCGCGTTGATAGGGTCACAAGTCATGCTTCAGCCGAGTGATTAAGTGCTCTTATCGGTGTCTCTGTGTAAATTTAGAGTTGTTAACTTGCTTCACATTTTTATCTTAGCTATGCATTGTATGCAAGTAGAAACTGAAGTATTTTCAGGATGTGTACTTGTATTTAGTCGAGGGTTTGAGAGTTCCTGTTGTTGGAAACTTGAGACACAATCTGGTAGCATCCTGCCCGTGGACATTGGAATTCAGTCATTCAGTCATTTCAAAAATTTATATAGTGCCACTTAAAGAGCCCACTCAGAGGCGCTCCCAGTTCAACGACGGTGATACAAAAAAGTTTTAAGACCACTATGGGAAGTTGGCTCCAGATGATGGAAGTAGTCCAACATTCGAAGGACAATCTTCTTCCTTCCGTGGTGGATTTTGCAATATTTATGCATTCATAAGCAAGTCAGTGCCCTCTACCTAACCACTCAAGTAGGGGGTTGGAAACTGTCATGTTAGCAAGACGAACGCAGAGCCATTTTCTTTGGCCTATTTTCTGCATGTTGTACGTAGCCACTTTCATAATCTTTCTTGTAATAATAATAATAATAATCTTTTCTTTAATTGAGCGCCTGCAAGACGCACTGCGCTTTACATTTACAAGTTATGCAGTAATCTTAATTAAACTTAACTACCAACTGAACAGACAGTTTTGCAATTACACGGCGCTAATAGCAGCCTACAAAGCATATCCGCCCAACGGGGGCTCGAACCTGCTACCTCTCGCACTCTTGGTCAGCGTGTTAACCATTACTCTACCATTCTTTCCTGTCCTGTTTTCCTTCTTTAGCCACTTTCGTTGTCCTGTTTTCTTCCTTTCGTTAATTCTCTGTTGTTGTTCCTTCCAGTTCCAACCGTCGTACGTCAACCACAAAGTCCAACCGACGACGACGACGACGGTCCACATAACCGAAGTCGAAGACGCGAAGTCGTGCAACAACACCCTGGCGCGTCGACCACGACTAAGCGCCGTGTCGAGTGCCGTCGAAGCGGACTCCGACTTCGACCGGAACTTTACGAAAGCGAGTCGTGAGGAGACTGGACGTCACAACAAGCGGATGACATCGAGTCGTCATTCGACATCGAGCAGCAACCAGGGTCTTCTGTTGGTGGATGACGATGTGGTGGATGGGGGAGCACCTGGAAAGTGCAGCTCACATCTTGCGCCGCAACATCAACCGGTTCACTCTGCTCTTGATGATTGTTCTTCAACTGCGACTTCGTCCGACCGCGACTCCTCTCGGCCGCTGAGCAGTCGCTCAAAGTACGAGAACGAGAGATTATGCGCCGCAAGTCGTGATCGTTTCGACTACTCGCCGCGATGTAGAACGGCAGAACTTGCAACAAGTGACGATCTGAGCAAAGCACGAAAGTCGTGGTCGGACACACGTCAGCCGGATGCGAGTAACAAATCAACGGAAGAAATGAATAACTTACTCAAGGAACTTGGAGTCTACCTTCCGGAAGATGGTAGCAACTAACGACAAATGTTCGAAATGTCGCCATCTGGTGAAAGAAAAAGACACGACGGTCATCTTTCGTGCACAGAAATCTCGTAATGACTCAATTTTTGTTCAAGGGTCGTCCATAAAGCACATCTACGAAAGATTACCACACACTCGTGGTCCTGTTTTGGGTCCTTGTCCGCATTTGGCTTTGCCATTCCCCATACCCCTTACGGACGTCCGCACTTCAGCGGTGTACTACGGAACTATGTTAAGCGATCATTTAAAACCAATTATGCTACATTATTCCGAATGGTGCTGTAGTTTGGAAAGAATTTGTTATATTCTGCTATCTTAGCTCTATTTATGTGAAAGTGAGACATCAGAGTAACAGTACAATTCCTTTGTGTAATCATCACATGCTTTTTAATAGTGTGGCATTAAGAAGACATGCATTGCATTGCATATGGAAAGGAACTGAAAAACTGCTGATGGTGTGCGTGGATCTGATGACCTAGATTTATAGACACCAGAGGTCGTCGCTGACATGTGGTCTAAATTGTACGAACTGCCATGTGAGAGGTTGTGTAAAGAAGATTGCAGTTTCATACGCTCAACTCAATTCTCTGCACTGTATCGGAATTTCTGTTATGGTGATGCGCATTGTTTGTATTGTGTTGCATTGATAAATTTATAAAGTGCTTCTCACAGTGCACACCATTCAGAGGTGCTCCCAGTGCCAAAGACCGAGAGAGAAAGGTTTCAAGAAAGTGGATAGATGCACTTGGGATAGCAGTTACCAACAGAAAGAAAGAATGCTTGAATGTAGAGAGCTGAGTATAAATGAGATTCCAGTTGTGTGACTCGTGAAGTGTACATTCGTGTAGTTTGCAGGCTAAACAAGCACTGTTGAGTAGATAATCTTAAAGTAGT
Source organism: Lumbricus terrestris (assembly GCA_949752735.1). Lineage (NCBI taxonomy): Eukaryota > Metazoa > Annelida > Clitellata > Crassiclitellata > Lumbricidae > Lumbricus > Lumbricus terrestris. The sequence continues at coordinate 1,265,935 of OX457039.1, forward strand.
GCTATATAAATGTTCGATTACATTACACGTCAATCATGTGATACATGGGAAAATGTTTCACATCAAGAAACACACCCGTCTACCACATAAACGATTTAAAGAGGAACCTACTCATTCAACGCATCATCACGGGATTGCAAATTTCATTGTAACGAGATACAATGCAGGGTGTCTAACTTGACATCATTTTGACCAATCAGCTCTTGCGGAGAGGCTCAGTGTAGCTAACAACTACTGGAGTTTAGTTAGCAAAGAGAAACTTTGCACTATGTGGCTACATATTTATTTCTATAAATCAGGACTTATTTATTTGTAAGATGTTATATTAATATGAGGCTTATTTATTTGTACGAATTTAACCAAAATGTATTTATTAATAAACTGTTTAAACAATTCGAGTTTTATCTTAGTATATTATTTAAGCTTCTAACATGCTCTGAATTGTTCGTTCTATGTGCAAGAAGAAATCAAATGAAAACAGACTCAATGGTTTATTACCGTACATCTGTTTACCCCGATTTAACTGCATATAGTGTACACACTGGTAGAAAAACCCGATTCATTTTGAACCAATGCAGATGACAATCTTACATCAAGCACTGACGAGTTTGAATGAACAATGTACAGCTTCAAATACAAATGACAGGTTCTTGATAGGTGTCTTATCAATGATCAGAGACACACACACATATGCATATGTACGCACACGAGCAGAACAGGTATACCAGGCATGGCAGAGAGAGATTCAAAACAGAGAAATACCGATTGATCTTCTTCACAAAATGACTGAACTTCAATACATATTAAACTTCACTTTTCATTAGAGTTCATAATAATGATTATTGCACTGACTTCGGTAAAGCATTGCTACCTGAAAAAGGGTGCTCACTCACTGGCTTGCAAAACACACGCAAAACCTGAAAACATGTGGAAGCCACACAATTAAACTGAGATTATCATGACGCTGCTTTCTTAGTTTTTTGCAGAATACTAATGTGCTCTAAGCAGTTCATACATAGAGCACATTGCTACAAGAAATCTGCGTCAGGACAAGATTTTGATCAGACTCACGTTTCCAGAGAAGTGGGTCTGGTTAAATTTGCAGAGAATTGGTACAGGATAAAGTGTTGCAATTGGACCAGGTTGAAGTTTCTTAGGTTAAATTTCCAGAATAGGTAAGGGAACCGGAGAAAATCGAGTGGATGAATGACATCAGTAAACTATTGGACAACGAATTCTAACACCTGGAACACAGCGACTATAACAAACTCACATCAAAATTATCTATATTAAAATTATCTATATCAATCAAATCTAATCTTGATTTGTGTTGCATCATACGATGCGAACATGCATTGCATATAAAACCTTCGCAAAATCATTAAATCTAACAACCTCAAGTGCCTCAAGTTTTGAATTGGAATATAAGCGAAAATTGAATAGAATTGAACTAAGAAAAACTGTGAGCACAATGGCAAGGATGCAATAGAGAGGCAAGTTGACTCGGTTTCTTCCCAGTTGAGAGAGAGAGGCATAAAAGAAAAACGCATAATTCGGTGGCGGCAGAGTTGACCCTGCAATATCATAGAGTTCTCATGAAGGAAGGCAGTGGGCTTGAAGTGTTAGCAATTGCATTTTCTTAACCTCGGCATATGAGGGTGGGGTGGTGGCAGGGCTGTTTTTAAGGAATTTTTAGAACTGCACATCCTCTTCTCTCCTTTCTCGTCCTCCATGGTAAATTACTCCCAATCTGAGGAAAATGGCCTATTTTTTACTAGTTTTAACTGCACGGAACGTGACGGAAGTGCTTCTACAACTGCACGAATCCATTTAGAACTGCACATTTTGTGTAGAACTGCACGTTAAAAAAAGCCCTGGGTGGTGGCCAGTTCTCTCCCTCACCGTCTCACCTTACAACTGACAAGTGTGCAGTCAATGCAATCAATAAAGTGGGCTGCGTCATGCACCGACGTAGCATAAATCCCAAAACAAAAGACCCCAGATAAAAAATTACGATATTTGTTCCCAATAATAACAACTTTTAGTTGAAAAAATAATTGTAGTAATAATAATAATTATTTACAAATTCCAATAATATAAGCATTAATAGCAATAAACCTGACTGATAACTGAGATCTAACTGTAAACGTAATCTGCAATAATTAATTAAAATCAAATTAAAATAGTTAATAAAAATAAAAAGCTAGTAAAAATTTTTAAAATAGAAAACTTAATAAAATAATACTAATAATAATAAATATAAAAATCTACGAAAATAGTATTATGCTAATCACATTATTACATCTAACAAAGTCATCTTCTATAAAAAAAATACTGGTATATAATAACTGTCAACATAAAAAATAATAATCAGACACTCCAAAATCCAGCGCAGCTAAAATCACTAGAGACACAGAATGGTATTGCCAGTCCCAAGCCTGGATAAAGGAGGAGGGCGACATCAAAGGTCCTGGCAGCCACATTATGTTGTCAAATGCTGGAAAGTACCACCCCGCAAAAAATTCTTTGCATAGTGACTTGACTGACTAACTTAACAACGACAGAGCAGGGCTGAATACTTGAAATTTTAAATGGACAGAGAAAGAGGAGCGACGACGTACTTTATCATTTCTCATCAGATCAACTGCTATAGTTATGAACAATCATGCGACTTATTCCATAAAACAATTCATTGACCGTGATGATGAAATCGGTTGCTATGGCTACGAATTAGATCTCATCCGAAAATTCAAATTATCACGAATCACATTAATCGTCACATTTTGGTTCATGATTTTATCCCTACGATAAATAGATAATTGGATTAAAACGAAAAAGTTACGATAAAATACAATCAGCACCACGCATTAATGTGACAAGTCAACATAGAATACACAGGACATGTTAAAACAACACCAGCACAATCGGCATCACATGCCACGTAAACACGAATAGTGCGATGCGAACAAGTTAACAGAAATACAATCGGCATTGCACGTTTAAAAAGTCCACAATTTTATCGACCGTGTATATTGTATAATATCCCTCTAAATAGTTTCAAAAGAGGCATGCACACAAGTGATGGTACGCTTCAACATCACCGTGACCATCATAACACATCAATGTAACATTACCAGCAACATTGACGTTAAATGCAACATTACCAGCAACATTAACGTCAAATGTAACATTACCAGTAACATTAACGTTAAATGTAACATTACCAGCAACATTAACGTTAAATGCAACATTACCAGCAACATTAATGTTAAATGTAACATTACCGGTGCTAAACAATAACGCATAATACACATACAGTACGACGCATTGAACATCATGATCAACGTTGCAACTCGCCAGCCGTTACATCACCATCAATCAAAGCGTTTTGTGTCATGCGCACATTTGCGCAATGCACCAAACATTGAATATCGTTTCAGATACAAAAAACTCCACGACGCGTTCCACAAGGAAGCATCTAGTCGAAACGAAACGCAGCAAAAAGTCTCGAAAACCACCGGCGCATTTCAGACGTTGCCAATATCCACGGCACACAGAATTCCCTAATATCCAAAATCGCACGACTACAACAATCTCCCGAAAGAAAGCTGTCGATATACATATCGCCGCTCGCTGCGCTCATCGTAGAAAAACCGGAAACTCGGGCGACTCGAGCAAAAACATCCGTCTCTGAAAAAACCAGAAGCGAGCGAGCGAAATTCCGAGTGATTTGCATATTTGACGCATTTTGCGGTTCGGCGTAGCAAGGCACCAGTCTGCCAGAGACGTAGTGCGAACCAAGCGCAGGTTACGTCTCATGACTTTTTGATGTCGATTTCGATTCGTCGGCAGGAACTATGCTAACGCGGGCAGTGGCGGTCGGGCTACTGTCAATGTCTAATTCGCGTTGGACTGACGACGTGGAAAGAAGCGGAAGAAGCGAGGTGGATGCCGGAGTCGTTTGCTCCGGAATGATCGTCTCCACTTCGATCACTTCGACGTGTTCCATGACGACGGGGAATGTGACGAGTGAAGACGATAATTTGACGCAGCCTGGAAAATGAAACAAACACCGAAGTAAACAAAGTGATGAAAAAGAAGGCAAAGTTCCTGAAGTACGAAGTATTAGCGACTTCGTTTTCTTAGCCTTGGCATATGAAGGCAGATCAGTCTTCTCCCTCGCCATCTTATCCTCCCAATGACAGCATACTCAACATAGCTAAGTTGGTTAGTGGCAGTTCTAAGCTCAATTCACAACAGCGGGCGCATTTAAGTAAGTCAGACTTAGAGATGTGCTAACATGTTTCTAAATAAATTAATGTACAAAGCCAATTAATGAGATGCCCTTACCAATTATCTGAATTATTTAATTCATTTAAAATAAGATAATTAAGCTATACATATTACTGGTCAGTTTATTAATCAGGGCTTTTCACATGTCTTAAGAAATTACTAAAATTAAATCAGTAAATAAAATAGTACATGGTCACTTAGAGTTTTCGGGTACTTTGGTCAATTGGCTGTTCACAAAGATCTATTGATTCAAAAGAGTAAAAGAAGGAACAGACGTGGTTGGTCTGGTGTCAATGTCTCGGCCAATTCCTCAGTTGGCTGAACCGTTGAGGAGCAGACGAGGAGGCGACTGGCGGCTGCTTCCTGTTGAGATGGCAAGACGCGTTGACTTGCAAGTCGCAATGACTTGGACTGGTGGTCGGAGATACCGATGGCAGCCAACGTTCGCGAATCTTTCTCCAGATCTTGCTTTAATATCACGTCCTATGCAATCAGAAATCATAATTAATATTGTATTGTATCTGTAAGCTTATAGAGCAGTTTGAAAGACGCATAGACTAGAAATTAGTAGATTTTCATTTCGCGAGTGCTGTAGTCGCTTCTGACTTCAGCCAATAGATCGCGTCCTCTTCAGCATTGTGCAGGGCCCGCAGGCCACCGCTGAATTTTGTCCTTGGGCACGCGTTGACAATATGCTGACAATATGCTCCACACGTTGACAATATGCTCCAGTTTCTAAAGAGTCATGTGTACAAGTCTTGCTTTCATCTGTATGCCTCAAATGAGTTTCTAAAGAGTCATGTGTACAAGTCTTGCTTTCATCTGTATGCCTCAAATGAGTTTCTAAAGAGTCATGTGTACAAGTCTTGCTTTCATCTGTATGCCTCAAATGAGTTTCTAAAGAGTCATGTGAACAAGTCTTGCTTTCATCTGTATGCCTCAAATGAGTTTCTAAAGAGGCATGTGTACAAGTCTTGCTTTCATCTGTATGCCTCAAATGAGTTTCTAAAGAGTCATGTGTACAAGTCTTGCCTTCATCTGTGTGCCTCAAATGAGTTTCTAAAGAGTCATGTGTACAAGTCTTGCTTTCATCTGTATGCCTGAAATGAGTTTCTAAAGAGGCATGTGTACAAGTCTTGCTTTCATCTGTATGCCTCAAATGAGTTTCTAAAGAGTCATGTGTACAAGTCTTGCTTTCATCTGTATGCCTCAAATGAGTTTCTAAAGAGTCATGTGAACAAGTCTTGCTTTCATCTGTATGCCTCAAATGAGTTTCTAAAGAGGCATGTGTACAAGTCTTGCCTTCATCTGTGTGCCTCAAATGAGTTTCTAAAGAGGCATGTGCACAAGTCTTGCCTTCAACTGTGTGCCTCAAATGAGTTTCTAAAGAGGCATGTGTACAAGCTTTGTCTTTAATACCTTTTATTTTACTATGACATGTTTCCACACAAACAATTCAACGTACCACAATCTGGACAAGATGCCTCTGCAGTTGACCGGTGATTGAGATGAGCCGTGAACTTGGCAAGACGATAGTTGGACCAGTGGAACTGGCTCCCTGGCGGCCAGTCTCAGACTGTGTCATCATCTCGTGAGTGAGTTCAGAACACGTTGCAAGACCCGAAGACAACGCCTTCGCCACGTTGTCTTCCGTTTCTTCATCAATCCCTGATCTTCGAGATATTACTGACAACAAAAAAACATAAGTGATTTAAGAAAACGTAATGGAATCGAAAGCATTATTTAAAGCATGCGAAATGTATCTTCAGAAAACAGAATGCAATAAGAGAGTTCAATAGCACCACACCAAAATTTCAAACAATTATGCTAATAATTCAATGCTATTACTGTTCCGAAGGTAACTTTCTTAGCTTCAGCATTTAAGGGTGCACAACAATAATAAAAGTAGAAATAACAAAACAAATAATCATGCAACTATTTTAAACCTCATTACCACGAAATTAAATAGTAAACAATAATTTCAGTAAAAAGACTAAAAAATAATAACCATTGACACAATGATTTCAAAGCTTACTAATACACAATAATAAACAATAATAATGGTGAAAAATAGTTATAATAAGCCTTTCCAGACACCTATTCTACTGTCTCTGAACATTTGTTTTAAGAGCCGCAGTGATCTCTAACTAACAAAGACAAAGGATCAAATGAATCAACAACGGCCAATCAGAGCAGAGGCCACAACCTTTGCTGCTGCGTTGTGATTCGCTCGGTGAATCCGTTTGCAATCGAAGAGATTCATCGAGTCCTTCATTGATCAGAACGGTCAGCTCGTCTGCTTTGGCCAACGATCCAAACAACAACTCCTTCACGTCTTGACTCTCAAACACGTCGCCCGCAATCTACACATGTCAAACATACACAACTATACAACACACACACAAACATGTTAAACATGTATAATACTAAAGGAGAACAGTTTAGGAAGTGTTTAGATGCTGACAATACATTGCATTTGACATTATAATTCACATACTGATAAAATATAGCGTTTGACAATATAAAACCGATTGACAATGTATTGCATTTGACACGCGTTTATTCACGTGTTGACAATACATTGCGTTTGACACTTCATTGTTGTCATTTTTAATAACTAACCTCTACTGTGCCTGTGTCCAATGCATGTAAGGTATCAACTGATGGTGCTTTAAAGCCAAACTATTATCAAGTTATCAATTCAATATGCTGAAGATCAGTACTTAAGACAAAGAGAGGCATGAGAGACAATGCATTTGGCAACAACCACATGAAAATTCACGATGATACAGATGTTGCCAATACAGTAATAGACAGAAGCTTTTCTTGCAGACGGTTTATAGTGATATTCTTTGAGATGCGTTGCTTAGCAACCTCTGCAATGTGGTCGTAGTCTTGGAGAGGAATATTCAGCATCCGGGCGACCAGCTGCTTCTTCTCCAACATCGTCTTCTCTATCAAACGATTCTTCTCCCGCAAGAAATCTTTTTAAAAATGGAGAAAAAAAGAATTAAATCACAAAAGGGCAGAAATGACCAATAATTAAAAGGCAGAGAAGATCATAAGATTAACAGTTGTCAGGAGAGCGTTTGTTGCAAATTCTCAGTAGGTGGAATCTAAATTTCTGCCTTTTGTCTTCATATACGTTATTGATCGCCAGCAATTGGTCATCAGTTGAAATACAAAAAAGGACTCCTCAGCTCAGCTGCACCTGGACCATACAGGATTCTGAATTTCTGACTTGACCCAACTGAGTTCCCACCGGACCCTCCCACTGGATTATAACTGGACCACACAGCATTCTGACTGGACAGCATCGAACTGTATTGTTTGGACCATGCTTACACCTCAAGCGCCTTCACCCTGAGCAGCATTGTTTCATTATAGCGGCGTCACTGATAGTCATTCGATTAGGCAAGGTAATATTCTAGCACCCAAGGAAAGCCAGACAAGAAGAAATAAACAACGCGGATATAGCATGAACAATAACATTCCACTGGCACAACTGCCAAATTTCTACTTTTATTTGCAATAACAACTACAATTACAGTTATGCTTACAATTACAGCTACACTTGCAATTAGCATTGACTATCACAGCTGTAATCATCATAGAAAACGACTGACCTAGCGGGGTCTTGATTGGTTCCAGCTTCTCCATGACCTCCATTCGTGACACCTTCACCTCGTTTGGTTGGACGAGCTGTGGGGGTTCAAAGTTCAAGACCTCGACCCGACCCACACTCTCCATGCTGTCCGCTCTTTCTCTCTTGTCGTCTGCGTCCAGATCGGCGCCATACTGATGACTGCAATTTAATCAAGAGATAAGATTATCTTAGGAAGCAATTACTAGAGACATTCCGAGGAAAGAGTGGGTAGAGGGCGATGAAATAAACCCCTCCCTCAGTCGGGGAAGGGAGGGTGGGAGCAGAGCAGGCGTATGATGCAACATAACTGTTCCTTATCATAATTGGGTGATTATGATTACTGTCAATATTATCATTCTCCGTTACATCCTCCTATCTTAGGCAGTAGTTTGAAATTTGTATCTTCGCTCTAAAAAAATTCCGTTCATACACGAAAGGGGCAACATGGAAATAATTTTTTTGTAACAAGACATGTATACTGATGCTGGAAAAAAAATTCCATCAAAGAAAACTTGCACATTAATTTTTTAGAGCACTTTTGGTAAAGGGTGGACCAAAAAAGATAGACCGAAGGTTTTCGCCCCCAATATCTTGGCCAGAAGTAAGAATTTGTAAATAAAGTTTTGCAGGCTTAAAGGCAATTCATATTTACATACAAAGGCCAAATTTCAAAAAAATATTTCAAACAGAAATAAAGTTATATCACTTTTAGTCAGTCTACCCATTGTTTTTTGACGATCCAAAAACATAACGCAACAAAAAGTAATACAAAACGATTCTACTAAGTCACATTTAAAAAAATTGTTATCAAATTAACTTGATATTGCTTCACAGCTTGTGCTCAATTTGTCCACCAACCCGTGCCAAACTTTTTAAGAGCCTCTTTTTAAAGTTCTTGATGGCCTTGTTGATGTGTTCCAGAGGTAAATCTTCAAAAATAAACTCCAATGCAACTATCAATTCCCTTATCGCTTTTGGTTGCAGGTTATGGTAGTTTTCCAGCATAGCTCTCGTCACTTGATAAAACATTGTGTTGAAGCCAGGAGCTTTGAGGGCTATTGGCTTTTCTCAATGAAATCTGAACAATTTACATTGAACCGATCTCCTTTCATCAAGGGCATATTTCTTAACTCTCAACTTAACTCTTAACTTCTCCGTTCTCACTGTTTATCAGAGCAACCAGAGATTGTAGCTTTAGCACCAAGACCTTGGTCATGAATTGTCTGAAAATACATTTTGTCTGTCATTGACACCATGGGCAATTTAAGCTTTTAAAGATAATTATTTCAATTTCAATAGTAAATTTATGAATCTGACAGATTATGGTATTTATTTGCCCACTTGATCGTCATCTTGCTAAGTGACTTCGCAGTGATGTGCAGCAACACTGGTACTCTCTTTCTTTTCTAAATAATAATAATAATAATAATTATAATTAACTCTTTGGAGGTGAGGTGACCAGTTGTAACGCCAGAGGTGAGGTGGGGTCTGACAAACCCCAATACATATTTTTATTTTCAAGCCGCGATATCAAATGGAAAATACTAAGTTGAGTTAAACTATTCTTCTATGATCAATAATCAACTAAACAGACGATTACCACGAACAAATATCTGCTTTCAATCCTTATTAGATGGCCATAAGGTGAACCCATCCAATGTGTACTTAACCCATGCAAGTTTGGGTCCTCGTGTGCAACATTATCAAATGCACAAATAACCATAATATAAATTATATATATTTTTAATACAACATAAAATGTTTTAGCCATCATTGTCGTCAGCCTTCTCAATGCCAACACAGAATTGACGTGTTCAAGGCACACTCTCATGCCAAATCATGGCTTATAAAATCAACATGTATAATTTTTTTCTACGAAAAAATGCAATTTCCTTTAAATATGCAACAAAATTTAAAAAAACTGTTCGTTCAAATTACCTGAAATTGTGGTAAAGTTTCCGTATTTCATATTCACAAAGGTAGAAAAAAATAATTAGAACTGGCTCCATGTTTTCCGCTAAAAATTTAAAGTAGAATGCCTCTGGGGTGTGTCACACCCCACCTCACCTCCAACGGGTTAATAATAAATATGAGAATAATAATATAATATTAATACTAATAATAACAAGTTGTATAATAATAATAATCATGGGGTGTAGTGGGTATGTTTGTTGCCTTGCACCCGGAGGGTTGCAGGTTCGAATAATAATAACAATAATAGTAATAATAATCGATAATTACTCTTCAGAATACTTGTTACAATAGGAACGTGTCTGTTCTGCGATAAAGGAAGTTGTATAATAATAATTGTGGGGCGCGGTAGTTTAGTGGATATGTTCGCTGCCTTGCAGCCGAAGGGTTGCAGGTTCGAATCGGACGAATCCACCTCAAGCTGCAAGTCCTTCACTCGCAATTGCTCAATGCATCAGCATGAAACTCCAATTCAGTCTCTGTGTTGTAGTCGAGAGCGCTTCTGAGTAGAAACCTTGAAGGGGAAGCGCTATAAAAAGTGTACATACAAACAAACATATACTAATAATAATAATGATTTATGGCAATATCGAGGCTAATTGATAAAATTATTGTGCATAAATATGAATAGCCTTTCAGCCTGTGAAGCTTGATTTACAAATCCATACAATTAGGCAAGATCAGGGCTTTTTTAACGTGCAGTTGTACACAAAATGTGCAGTTCTAAATGGATTTGTGCAGCTGTAGAAGCACTTCTGTCACAAATTCTGTGCAGTTAAAACTGGCGAAAAAGGTCATTGTCCTCCGATTGGAAGTAATTTACCATGGAGGATGGGAAGGGCAAGAAGGGGTTGTGCAGTTCTAAAAATTTCTTAAAAACAGCCCTGAGCAAGATCTTATAAATAAATTTTAGGGGATCTTTTTCGGTGCACCCCGTACAAACTTCAAAATATGAATACGACAAGGGACAGAAGACTCTGGGCATTAAAGGTCCATTCATGTAGCCAACCATCGCGATGCGACTCTGTCATTCCCAGAAGATGTTTTCTCTTGCCGAGGGGTTTCTGCACAGAGAGCGCTACTGAATACCCCATACTGCAACACCCCTTTTTTCACCAGACACAATATGATATGATTTAGTGTTGTTTCCTCATAAAAACAATTGTCCTAACTAGAATTGGCACAGTCTTCAGAGCTAGCAAAACATGATGATAAGATCACAAGTCGGTCAGTGTAAAAAAGACAGCTTGAGATAGTCCTTGATTTTATTTTATTCTGTACTCTTATATTTAGAGATTTTAATGCGCCTCTCACAGTGCAACCCAATCAAAGGTGCTTCGAGCCCAAAGATTCTCTGGTCGTCCGTTCCGCTCTAGGCCTAGCTATTATAGACCGTCATGACCCTCTAGTACCACAGTCTCGAACTGCCAGAACATAATTCCTATGTTTCTTTTGACCCTTTGCTGTGGAATAACCTTCCTAAAAAATCTTAAAAAGAAAACCGACAAGAACAGTAGTGCTCCCAGATAAGATTCCAGCATAAGCTATATATAGTGGTGGAAGGTGATTTCACTGCAAAGAGTCAATAGAGGCACATGGAAACGATGCTGTGGGTAACGGCCCGCTAATCCGAGGGTCCACTATTCCGAATACCCGCTATATTTTGTTAATTATCCGTGTGGCTAGGGTTACAGTGGGTTAGGGTTATGGTTGGGGTTAGGGTTGGATGGGTTAGGATTAGGTTTAGGATTAGGGTTGGGGAGGTTTATGGTTATGGTTGAGGTGGGTTAGGTTTAGGGTTAGGGATGGGGTGGGTTAGGACCTAGAGTTGGAGTGAGTTAGGGTTATAGTTAGGGTTATAGTTAGGTTTAGGGTTAGGGTTCGGAATAGTGGACCCTCGGAATAGTGGACCCTCGGAATAGTGGACCCAAACCGATGCAGTGACAGTCCGAGACTGGTACTAGAGGGTCATGACGGTCTATAGAGTGGAGCAGACAACCAAATGTATCTTAGATAGGCCGCCTGAAAAAAAAACATAAAGGTAGCGTGGACATGGACCCCAAAACAAATCTATTAAGACCGGAGACAACGCACGTCGCCAATAAGCAATCCTTGACTAGCACAACTTGCCTGTAATATCGCTCATATACAAAAACCAGCAAAACTACAATCAAAGAATGATCCGAATCACGTGTAAATTTATACCACAGCAAAATAAACATTTATTATAACTATGCGCCTGAATTATGACACTGATAGAATTTTTCAGAATTAATAAAGCGCTTTTTAATGTTGCTGTCGGACATCGCGAAGGTGATTAAAAGTAAACTCAGATTGAAAATTTAGTTAAACAAGTAAGTAAATCGATCACTTAAACAATAAAACTTTAAAAATTTATTTCTCGGAAATGTGCAACTTTTCTTTGATGGAAAATGACACTTTTGCTGTTCAATAATATGCAAATACGTGTTTAAAATTCCATGATGCCCCGTGAAAGAATGCACGAGAATTCACATTTTTGGTGTTCAGACTACCGTCTATCTCTCGCATCCATCATCGTCATCTGCTATTATTCACCACATTGAACTAAATATATAATCATCATCGTCGCCGTCGTCGTCATCATCATCATTGTCGCCGTCATCATCATCATCACTGTCATCATAATCCGAATCCTCTTATTATCCTCCTACCAATTCTAGTCCCCTCCGCTCCCCTTCTCTCCTCCTAATCCTTCTCCTCCTTCTCTCTTCACTCCCATGTATCCATTCCATTCCACCTCATGACTGCCTATCCCAAACACCGTGTAGACATCCCTCCTCCCTGCTTACTCGTCGCTGTCTGCCTCCTTTCCCATCGCCGCCTGCAGCTTGTCCTCCTCCTTCAGCCGACCTCCTCCTCCTCCGCCTCCCGCTGCCTCATCGTGGTCATCAATGGATGCTGATGTCACGGATGACGACCCGTCCTGGCTCACATCCGACAGATGATGATGATGGGTGGCAGAGTCACTGCTTCCGATCGACCCCGTCGTCGTCGTCTGCCTCTTGCCGCCCTTCCCTCCTCCTCCTCCTCCGTCCTTCGCTTTGTATGCCTCAGCCGCATCCGTTATGTACTTGAACCACCTGTCAACACACACACACACACACACAGTACGAAGGTCAGATCGGGGTCAATTATTATTATTGAGTTTTTTTAATAGCACACCTTCAAGCCAAGTTCAAGGTAATCCAACTCAGAAGCGCTCCCAGTCCAGCCACGACTAAATAAGGCAGCTTTTCGGTTCATAAGAACATAGGAAGGAAGGAAGGATGGAAGTGTGAAGACCCTGGAAAAGAAGACTCGAAACAGCGGGCAAAACAGTAGTGGCCGTAGATAAGATCTGAGCACAAGTTGTAGCAGGAAGGCCATTCCACGGCAAAGGACCAACAGAGGCAAAGGCACGACGGTTGGCTGTGACAGTCCGAAGCCGCGGAACAAGACGGTCATGACGGTTTAAATAGCGGAGAGGACGGCCAGTGGTATCTGAAATAAGCCGCCTAATAAGATCGCAGAGTTAGCAAGGAGCTTAGACCAAAAACATGTTAGAGGTAGGCTTAGGAAAGATAGTTTTCTACTGAATCCGAGCAAACAAGGAAAGCCAGTGACGATGTTCAGACGTAAAAGTCAAAATACGAACGAAACGAAGAAGGCGGTGGCAAATCAAACGATCAGCAGCTGCACAAAAAACCGATTGGAGTGATGACCACGTGATACGACCACATGACAAGGTCACATGACAACATAAATTTGCATTCAACGTCTTCCCTGCTGATACGTACCTAACGACTCCGCTCATGCTCTGCCGCCTCCTCGGCGAGCTGCCCCCGCTGTCCGAACCCCTCGATCCCCCGTCCGCCGCCGCCTTGCCCTTTTCACCCCTCTGCTGCCCCTTACCCCTGCTGCCAGTCGGTGACCCAGGCCCTGACTCTGGCAATGACCCAGACGCAGTCAGGGACCTCGGCCTTTGACTCTTGTCCATTTCAATGCTTCAGCAGCAGCCAGTCACATAGACTCCACGTATACGCTCATCACCGACTTCAGATTCGACACAGTACTAAAAACGACTGAGATAGTGTAACGTAGTCACAGGTATGATAAGAAATTGACACTTAAATTCCTTTGGAGTTGAAAAGAATGAGTGAATGAAGAAATCCTTTAAATTCCTTCCAAGCAAAATGCAAGTCGCACTCAAAGTTTACAGTCCTCTGTAGAATAGTTTTCGAATCAAGTAAAGTAATTTCTTCACAAGTACCGGGCACACTCAAGGTTTAGCATCCTGTAGAATCGTTCCTGAATCAAATAAAGTAATTCCACGAATTCCTTGATGAGCACAAATTACACTGAAACTCTAGAATCGAGGAGATCCATTTGGAAAATAAACCAAAGCACGAGATGCCACGAACCGGTAATTCACACCAACTACTTCCGACTAAACTCCTAAGCGAGTAGCATCCATAGATAATTCTTTGCAAAACAACTCCAAATTCCCGCTAAGCCAATCACCGATGGCATCGTCGGATTGCTAAGTCGCCATCATAGGCAAGACGAATAATTCCGAAGCGATGCAAAAGTCATCCTCTTGAATCGCACCGAACAACGCCGGGCGAAGTGTGGCTCGTCTCGCAGTGTGGTTGGTCTCTCGCCTCATAACTAGCAACTCGTAACCGGCTTCGACAAAGCGTCTCTGATAAGCAGGACACGACGTACACACAAAGGCAGCTTATCGGTCTTCTCGACTACTACTACATACCGACATAGACACAAAGACCTGGCGCTGACTGGCAGCATGGATGGATGGATGGATGGATGGATGGATGGATGGATTGATGGATGGATTGATGGACGGACGGATGGAGAGTTAAGAGGGCGCAAAGTCACGTGATTCTATGCAAATTTCTGATGAAAGGCGAGCGGCGTAACGACGGGATATCGTTACGGAATAACACAGAACAATTATTATACGAAATGTGCAAACGAACACACCCACACACACACACACACGTATAATTAGACTAAAACACACACTCACACGCACGCACGCACACACACACACACACACGCACGCACACACACTCACACGCACTCACATACACATACATGCATACATAGTACATACATACATAAAAATACCTACAAACATACATACATACATACATAAACAGACAACATACATACATACATAGTTACATATCCACATACAAATACAATACATACATACATACATACATACATGCATACAATGTCATACATACATATACAATGTCATATACGTACAATGTCATACATACATACATACACACGTGTATAGTTGTATACACACATACACAGGTTGAGGCCTGAGGGCAAAGCATAAATGTTAGATGGTTGCATGATGAACTCAATAACTGCAGCAGCAGCAGAATTTCGTTTTTATTGCGACTACTGTAAACAAACGAAGCCACGTAGAAGAATATTTGGCCTTCAACTTCTGATTCGCTTTCACGAAAGAATCTGAAGAAAGCGGCAGATGCGGCAACAGCCAATGCAACAGCAGAGACAACGACCAATGCAACGATGGAAGTAACATCTGAGACAACAGCTGATGCAAGAGAATGCAACAGCAGCAACAACTGAGACAACAGTGAACACAACAGCGCCGAACAGCCGAGACAACAGCTAATGCAAGAATGCAGGCAACAGCCGATGTAATGTGGTGACTGTATCCTTCATTAGTCTCTCTAATGTCGTCATTTATTCTGGTGACTTAATTGACTTGGAATTTGATTAAAGTAGAAAAACGAAGACAAACATCGACAGTGACAGACAGACAGACAGGCAGAAGCACACAGACGTACAAAGAAGAAGCAAACACACACAGATGCACACAGACAAGCATACACAGAGACTTGAAGAAGAGAGAGACAAAAACATCCACAAAAAACAGAAGTCAAGTGAGAGACAGACAGGGAGGCAGAGAGAAAGAAAGACAGACAGACAGAGAGAGAGAAAGACAGAGAGAGAGAGAGGAAGACAGACAGACAGACAGAAAGACAGACAGAGAGAAAGACAGACAGACAGAAAGACAGAGAGAGAGAAAGGCAGACAGATAGAGAGAGAGACAGAGAGAGAAAGACAAACAGATGAACAGCCGTGAGAGAGATACACAGAGAAAACAAGACAAAGAGCTAATGAATTATTGAGACAGACGGCACACACACAAAAAGACACAGGCAGACACAAAGACATAGGCAGACACAAAGACACAGGCAGACACAAAGACATAGGCTGACACAAAGACACAGGCAGACACAGGCAGACACAAAGACACAAGCAGACACAAAGACACAGGCAGACACAAAGACACAGGCAGACACAAAGACACAGGCAGACACAAAGACACAAGCAGACACAAAGACACAGGCAGACACAAAGACACAGGCAGACACAAAGACACAGGCAGACACAAAGACACAGGCAGACACAAAGACATAGGCAGACACAAAGACACAGGCAGACACAAAGACACAGACAGACACAGAGACACAGGCAGACAGACAAACAGAGGAGATACAGAGGGAGTAGGACATCATCATCACCATCGGAAGAAGATGCTAAGGTACATTTTTCATGGAATGAGAAACTGCGCTGAAGCAACCCTCTCTCCTCCATCATCCGGCCAAAGCAAACACCCACAACATCCCACATACCAGACGTGGCCACGTGCCACAGATACCGCAAGCAACGACCCCAGACCAGCAGCATCAGCACCAGCATCATCAGCCGCATCTGTCGGTCTCAGATGTCTGCACTGGACTCAAAGAGAATCCCACAGCCCCCCCCACCCACCTCACCCCCATCGGGCAATTGGTGCGGAAAAAACGAGCACCAAATAATTGACGGCGCCAAAGGTTGAGGCCACGTGCTGCAGCTCAGCATGTATGATGTACAGCGCAATTCCGCTTAATGCAACTTAATGCAAAGCAGGCAAAAGATAATGCATACAAACAGATTGAATAGCAGCAAAAAGTTAATGCAAACGTGCATAATGTATAGCAGGAAAGAGTTATTGCATATAAGCACAGAATGTAAAGCAAGAAAAAATTATTGCATATATGCACATAATGTAAAGCAAGAAAAAGTTAATGCAAATGCACACAATGTATCTAAAAAAAGTTAAGAGCTAATGCAAATTCAAATAATGTAAAGCAGGAATATGTTTGTCTATTATGTCTCTACAGAAACTCCTTGGAAGCATAAAAGTACGACTCACATTAATTTTGTCAATATGCCTCTAGGGAAACACCTCAGAGGTACACAGGTAAAGCCTACACTTCTCGATATGCCTCTAGGGAAACACCTCAGAAGCATACAGGCAAAGCCAAAAGTCTAAATGCCTTTAAACAAAATCGTCAGAAGCATAATGGTAAAAGCTACACTTGTCAATTGTGTCTTGGCAGAAGGAGCTCCTCATAAAGCACAACAGTAAGGCTGACATTTTTCTTTATATATACCTCTAAATAAACACCTCAGAAGCAGGAAGGAAAAGTTCTACACTTGTCTATATGTCTCGTAGAAGTTCCTCACAAGCATGAAAGTAAAGCTCACATATGTCAAGATGCATCTAGAGAAACTCAACAGAAGCATAACAGTAAAAGGTTACACAAGCTTGCATATAATTATGCCTCTAGAGAGAAACTTGCGTTTTGATAGAAATTCTTAGAAGCATAACAAGCAAAGATAAGAGAGCCATGAGTACAATGTGTCCTCAACTTCGTATTCCAAGCCACTGAATATAAGGACACATGGGTCAGTCCTCTCCTCGCTGTCAGATCCTCACACTGACATTGTACGGTTAGCAAACTCATTGCAGCAAATCCGAATTGGGTTTGATCAGACAGCCTTCCTTAAATTGTGATGCATGACAAAAAAAACAAGGAGAGAGAATGGAAAGATTTACTTGTTTCTTTCATCCTTTGTGCTGGCTGCCAGCTCGTAGATCTGAGGACCAATTGTTTCTGAGATGCTGACAAGGAAGAAGGCGCGCTTATCTACAAACACAGGAATGCGACGTTCGAGCTTCACATGCGACAGTCAGTATAAACGTATGAAGTCAAGTCTCAAGTTTATTTCCTCAATATTATGAACACAAAATGTGTTGCATACACACTGGTAACTGTCAGTTCCTATGAAAAAGAAGTAAAGTGAAGAGAAGGAAAAGACAAAGACGGAGAAGATGAAGAATAAGGGTGAGCAGAAGAAGAGAAGAAGGAGGAGGTGAAGATGAGGGATGAAGAAGCTCCATTGACGCAAATGACGTGAGTAGCATAATCGATAATCGAGCGCACATTGAGCGCTGCTGCTCACCAACAGCAACGTTGCGCGTGAGAACGTTGTTGAGCTTGACGATCGGACTGTGTGTGAGTTTCGAGTCGTCCTTTCCTGGTTCCCTGTTTCCGCTCTGGCAACGTAGGACGAGTCGGTCGTCCTGCTTCTGGAGAAGGACGAGGATGTCGTCGAATAGGATGACGTGATGATCGACGTGCTTCGATCGGTTGATTCGCCAAGTGAGGACGCCATCGTGGATCATCTTGTGACGAGTCAGATCGAGTTTCTGCAGATGAGAATGCATTTTAATGCAATCAATCAATTGATCAATCATTCAATCAATCAATCATAATCAATCATAATCAATCAATCATAATCAATCAATCATAATCAATCAATCAATCTTCATCAATCAATCAATCAATCAATTGATCAATCAATTGATCAATCAACCAATCAAAAAATCAATCAATCAATTTTTTTATTGCCGTGAAGTACACAATTTTGTCAATAAGCTTAAATAATATTGTGATTTATGATATTCATTTATGCAAAAACATTATAAATGCTAAAATATGTACCGTAAATTTACATATTTAAGTATTTTTGCACTGACACATTAATATATTTATCTATTTATGCATTTAATTAATTAATTAATTAATTAACTAGCACGTTCATTTATTTATTTACTTATTTATCTGCATATCTTTGCATTTATTTTGTTGATTGTTTATTTACCTATTTGTGTATATAAGCTTTTATCCAATTAAGCAAATATTTATATGATTTAATTATTCATTTAAGTATTTGTGTAATAATCTACTTTTAAGGCATTTATTAAATCAAATGATATAATTAATCAGTTTTGAAGTACTTGCACATTTATGTGCTCATCTATTCCAGTATTCACTTAAATTAATGAATTTAATTGATTCTTAATTTAAGTATTTTTGAAGCACTCTTTATATAGAAGCATGCCAGCATAACTGTATCATCTTCATCTTTGAACTTTGAAATCTAAATGGGGTGCGGTGGTGTAGGGGTATGTTCGATGCCTTGGAGCTGAAAGGTTTTGGGTTCGAATCCAAGTCAAGCCGCTGCGTATATGGAGCAAGTCCTTCACTCCCAATTCCTCATGCGGTTTCACGTGACACTCCAATACAGTGTCCGCGTCATAGTTGGGAGAGCCTCCGAGTAGTAATCTTGAATGGACGCTTTAACAAGTGCTCATACATACATATGTAACCTGTCCTGATTTCTTTCTCTTGAAGTGGTAGTGCTATATGAATATGAGTGATTCCGACTCCACCTCACCTTGTATTCGGAGACGACCGGATGGGTCGAGTTCTCGATTGGTCGTCGGTCGAGTTTCTTCTGCAGTTCGGTCAGCTTCTGTTGGTTCTCGCAATCCTCCACTCGCTGGTTGACGTGATTGAGGAGGTTTTTGCTGAATTCATGCGCCTTCAACAGCTGATCATACTCTTCCGTATTCGCTGGAAATAGACATCGCATGTGTCTGTCAGACTAAATGCACATGTACGTGTATATGTATAATTGTATGTGTGTATACATGTATGTGTATGTATCTGTATGCATGGACGAGATGCTGTATGTGTGTAGTATGTAAGCATGTATGTGTGTATGTGAGTGTGTGCAATGCTGTTCATATATGTGTATGTATGTACTCTGTATGTCTGCATGAATGTATGTATACATGTTATTTATTTACTGGTAATTTGATATAGCGCTTCTTCAAGGTTATATACTCAGGAGCGCTCCCAGTCTGACCCAGGTTGAATAAGACAGTCTTAAGAAGAGAAAAAATGAGGCAGAAAGGCCAATAGGTATTTGACGAAGGATAACAGGGAGTCATTCCATGTCGCAAGGCCAGTCACGGAGAAAGCACGGCGCTGCCTGATTGCAGTCCGTAAGTGGGGAACAATAAGTTCCGCTTGTGCAGTTGAGTGGAGAGAGCAGCGGTGCTGGACGTGCATGGTGGAGCAGCAGAGCTCCTGCAAGTATCAAAGATTCAAGGGCTAAACCTTCCAAACAGTGCCGGACCAAGACAGAAATTCTGTAAGCAATGCGCTGTGGGTAAGGGTCCAGCATCAGTGGAGTACATCCCGCATGTACTCAGAGACTCGGCCAAACTTGGGAATGCAGCCTGTGATTCGTGCAGCGGTGCGCAGGACCCTATTTAAGGGGCCTACTCGGCAGGCAACCTTTACTGTGCATGAGTATTGAATACTTGTTATTGCACCCTTCAAGATTTCTACACAGAGGCGCTCATGACTACAATGAAAATTGGTGTTTCATGCCAAAGCACATGAGCAATTGCATGTGAAGGACTTGCCCAGGGTTCCTACAAAGCGGCGTGAGGTGGATTCGAACCCACAACCTTTCGGCATGAAGGCACTGAACATACCCCTACACCACTGCGCCCCACAACTATGTATGCATGTATGTATGCATAGCTTTACTTTGTTTACATTCACTCAAAAACTATTGCATCAATACACCTGAAAAGAAGCCGAGAGGAGAATGGGATTGTCACTTACAGACGGTGTACTTGAGGAGGCTTTCAATGAGCAGCGGATACTTGGTGAGGCGCTGAAGCTCCGTCAGAATGAGATCCTTCAGCTCCAAGCGACGACACAGCGAGTTACTTGATGCCTCCTGAGTATGATGTGGAAGAGACATTCATTGGTCGTTACAGTAGAATGAAGTGGAGTTAATGGATGAATGGATGGATGGACGGTTATAAGGATGGGTAGATGGATGGATGGGTGGATGGATTGATGGATGTGTGGATGGATTGATGGATGGATTGATGGATGAATTGGTGGATTGATGGATGGATGGATGGTTAGAAGAATGGGTGGATGGATCCATGGATGGATGTGTGGAGTGAATGGTTAGATCGATGCGTGGATGGGTGGGTAGATGGATGTCCAGAACGATAAAAGAATAAATGAATTATGAAATAAATTAATTATAAAGCAACTGAATTACAAAATAAACTTTAAAGATTTACAACAATGGTTCTAGCATGTACCTACCATCTTCTGATTTGTAATGTATAAAAGAAAAATAAATACATGAAAATAGAAATAATCAGATTGTGGCCACTGAGAGGCAGGAGAAACTAATGAAATTTTAAGAAATCAACAAATAAATGAAAAACTAACTAATACTAACAATAGGTAGCAAGTAAATAAAAGTAAAAAATAGAAGAGATGGGAGTTGCATACCTGTAGAAAAGTGGCCATCTTCTGATCCTTGCGTTGTCTTTGTCTAAGTACTTCCAATGCGTGTGACTGATGCTCACAGAACCGTGCAGCCGCCATCTTGAACTTCTCACCCTCCTCCCCAGAAAACTAAACCAAAACATGACGCAAGTTCGTTTACATTCAACAGTTTAAGACTTACCGTAATCATTATTGTAAATTTTAAGGAGCTTTTCCTGCATTGCAGTAATAATGTTCGAGGCAGCAATATACCCCGCAGTCGATCGAGTCGTGGGCTACGATCGACTTGGCTCGTGCGACGATCGACTCGATCGACTTCGTCGACTCGCCGACCTTTCTACGACTCGATCGACTTGGCTCGGCCGACGATCGACTCGATCGACTTCGTCGACTCGCCGACCTTTCTATGACTCGATCGACTTGGCTCGGCCAACGATCGATTCGATCGACTTCGCGTCGACTTGACCTAGTTTTGTCTCTTGCTCACCATCTGCAGTTATATGATCTTAAAATGAAATTATACGATAGTGAATCTGTGTCATAAATATGTGTGACATAACAATATGCCTAATTTCGTATTCTCAGTGAATTTATAGATTTGCACTGTAATCGTAGTGACGTCACAATAGGCCTCGTTTTAGATTATGTAAATGAATCTCAATAATTATCACGGTAGATCTGTGTAATAATCGAAGTCAGTCACAATAGGCCTAGTTTATACTCTCAAAATGTACTTCTATAATAACAGATCATTATCATAATCGAGGCTAGCCACAATAGGACTATTTCATTCTCAAAATGAACTTCTTTAATAGTAGGTCTGTATCATAATCTATAGGTGACGTCACAATTGGCCTATATATATATATATATATATATATATATATATATATATATATATATATATATATATAGTTTTATATTCTCAAACTGAACATATAATAGTAGATTTGCATAATAATCAGAGCGATGTTGCATTTAAAAAGCCCCAGTTTTGTATTATGAAAATAAAATAATATGACAGCAGATCTGTATCATAATCGAAATGACGCCACAATTATAGACCTAATTTCGTTTTTTCCAGTGAACTTATTTAATAGTAGAATTGTATTATAATAGAAGTGACGTGACTGACGTCATAAAAGGTCCCGTTTTATATTCGCAAAACGAATATAATATACTGGTAGATCTGTATAATAATCGAAGTGACGTCACAATAGACCTTGTTTATATGCTCAATATGCACTTCTATAATGGTAGGATACATTGTCTCATAATCGACGTGACGTCACACTAGACCTTGTTTATATTCTCAAAATGCATTTCCATATTAGGCCTGGTACATTTGTATCATAATCAATGTGACGTCACAATTGGCGCTGTTTTTTAATTCTTGATGTGAACTTAATTATAATATAATAGCAAAATTGCATCATAATCAGAGTGACGTTACAATAGGCATAGGCCTATTTCTGTATTCTCAACATTAATGAAATAATATGACGGCAGATCTGTGTACTGATCGAAGTGACGTCACAATAGGCCTAATTTCGTTTTCTCAGTGAACTTATTTAATTGTAGAATTGTATCATAATCGAAGTGACGTCATAAAAGGTCTCCTTTTATATTCTCAAAATTAACATCTACATGACTTGCATATACAGGCATATAATAGTAGATCTGTATCATGCTCATTCAGGAGCGGTTCCAAGAAAGGGGTCAATCCGGCCATGCCCCACCCCATTCAGAGATTCGCATATGACGTGGTCCCTCCCTTCATCAGGTTTCAAGAAGCTGTAAATCAACGCAACGGGAACAGGAAAGTGAGAGAAAAAGTAGGCCTAGCACATGACTAAAAGTCATAAGAGTTTAAAAACTGGAGTCACCCCGGGTTTTTAGAAGTTTTTTGGGCGAAAGACTAAAAAAAGATTCTTTCGGCGGAAGACCAACGAAAAAAATTTTCGATTCAAGACCACAAATTTTGTCCACCCCTTCTAAAAAAATTTATTCGCCTCTGTTACCCTGTATTCGTTCAACTCAAATCGAAAACGCACGTCTATTATTATAGTCAACTTTCACAGTTCCACTAACACGAAATCGACAGCTGCCAAAAGGTTCGTTAGCTGAACTTGTGTGCAAAAACTGTATATATGTCACTTTGAGACTTCAAGAAATAGTAGGCTAAGTAAAATATTTCTAAGTCGGGTCGAGTAGATGAAGCAACGATCGACTCGACTTGGCAAGACTCACGATCGACTCGACTTGCAAGTCGATCGAGTCGACGATTTTTCGATCGACTCGACTTGGCAAGACTCACGATCGACTCGACTTGCAAATCGATCGAGTCGACGATTTTTCGATCGACTCGACTTGGCCGAGTTATGATCGACTCGATCGATCAACTCGATCGACTGCGGGGTATAGGCAGCAATCAATACTTTGCCATATTTCTAAAGACTTTGCTACTAAGAGACGACATAGTCATTACTTCAAAAGACTTCTGCAATACATCATCACTGAGCTCTGGTTTGGCAAAGTCAGTTTGGATTTGCTGCATCATCTGCCGCAGACTACCTGCAAGAGCTCTATTGCACCACGAGTATCCAAGGCCACCACTCATCTGCTCTACACAGAATGGGGTGCTTTTACTTGCAACTAAACAAAATATCAAGCCTTTTCCCATCGTGGGCCCAGTGGTCTGGAATGGGCACCCACAGGAACTACGTCTCTTCCTGCAGCCCTTACTGTTCAAGCATTTTTTATTCAACTCAGAACTGTGCTTTTTTGCCGTGCTAGAGTCGGGAGCGCTTCCGAGTAGTCTCCCTTTAAGAATCACAATAGAAATTAATGAATGAATACACTTATGAGTGAGTGTGTGTGGATGTGTGTGTGTGTGTGCGCGCATGTGTGTGAAGACATTGAGTCTAAAGACACTGACCCTTCGAACGAGAATTTCTGCAAAGTCACCGACGACTGGACTCTCCTGCCGCCGTGCTTTCAATTCGTTGTTCAAAGCACCTGCCACACAAACACAAACATTACCTCTAACATCTGTCAAACAAACACAAACATTACCTCTAACATCTGTCACACAAACACAAACATTACCTCTAACATCTGTCACACAAACACAAATATTACCTCTAACATCTGTCACACAAACACAAACATTACCTCTAACATCTGTCACACAAACACAAACATTACCTCTAACATCTGTCACACAAACACAACCATCGTCTCTAAATCGTCGACTTTAGATACAACCAAAATGGTCAGATATTAGTTTCGATAAGTTTTCATGGGTTTGGAGAGACTTCTTATTATTATAACGATTCATCAGTCAGAGCTATTGATGACACATTGATTTACAAAGAATTCACCTCAAAGGAGTAGGGAGGCTGGAATGAGAGAGTCGCTTACGAAATCAAATGACGACAGAAAGAAATAGAATGGTTTGGCTTTAACTCAACATCGGTTGATGCATTGGGTATTAGACAATGTGTATTAGACACTGTGTATATGTATTAGACACTGTGTATTAGACTCTGTGTATTAGACATTGTAGTCACAGAAGTCTCAAAAAAAATTACTGATCCTACCAGCGAACACCTCTGAGCGTGAACACGACTGATTCTGTGAAATAAGAGATATACATAGAAGCGTACGAATCCATGAAAGCAGATCTAGACAGATCTAGACATTGTTGACTCACAGTGGATTTCTGAGATTTCTTCGAGATTCGGAAAGAGGATGAGCGTGAGAGGATCGTCTGCCATCGGAAGATAGAAGATTCGATGAAGAACCTTGAGGTTACGTACGTGCGTCCTCTCCGTGTAGAACAGCTCTGCACATATATTGGACAGGCACATACCGTAAGCATGCATGTGTATGCATTTATTCATTAATTCATGTGTTTATATAGCACCTATTCAAAGAAACTACCTAGAGGTGCTCCAGACTCCAGCACGAGCAAAAAGAGCAGTTTTCCAGTGGTCATAGAATGTAGAATGTATCAGAGAGTGACGTAGGAAACAGGCACAGCTCAAGAGCAAGGCCATTCCATACTGCCAAGTCAACCACAGAAATGAACGACCTTGCATAATGGATGTTTCAGCACACGGCACTGAGAGCACACCTCTTCCCACAAAGCATAGGCAGTGACTAGTTTGAGTACCCGACGCAGGCTGACAAAGATCAAGTAGGTAGGCTGGAGCAAGACTTTCTGGGCTTGCCATACCAAGAAAGTGACCCTGTATTCAAAACGTTGACAAACAGGGAGCCAGCCCAGAACTTCCAGCATATAATTTGATACGCGACTGAATTTAGATATTTGACTGATAAGCTTACCACAGAGCATAGAATATGGTCAAGGGAAGCTAGCTGATAGGATAGTAAGCCAGAATAAAAAGATTGGCAATAGTCTAGGCGAGTTGTGACGAAAGAATGAACAAGTGTAGAAGTAGGTTTCTATAATAATAATAATAATAATAATAATAATAATAATAATAATAATAATAATAATCAACTATCATTCCTCTCGGACCTGGGACAGAAGTTAAGCAGTGTAACGGGGGACCCACGGGAGACAACATTTTTGTTTCAACGAATCTCGCTCACAATGCAACGCTATAATGCTGTGGCCTTTAAGGGCACTTTCGCCGACCAAGAAACAGAAGATGAGTAGGGCCTTTCCAGACTTTTGATTTTATGTTAGGCATTAGTGAAGTCCCTGAGGGATCCTGTATACCTCGGGGCAAAAAAAATAAATAAAAAAAATAATAATAATAATAATTATAACAATAATAATATTTATTATTTAATGAAACACTTGCAAACGCACTGTGCTGCACATATTCAAGTTATGCAATTCAAACAATTTACAAGAACGCAAATCACAGCAAAAGACATAAATGACAAAGTTGCGCCTTGCTCCATTTTATTTATCTGCCACCTGGGGAATGACGAAAGAGTTAAACTCATGGGATGTGAACCACGTACCATAAGCACTCCAAGTCAGAGTGTTATCCATTACACTAAACCCCTCCCCAATATATGTATATGCATGTATGTATGTATGTATGTATGTATGTATGTATGTATGTATGTATTATGTATGTATTATGTATGTATGTATGTATGTATGTATGTATGTATGTATGTATGTATGTATGTATGTATGTATGTATGTATGTATGTATGAGCAGTGCTTAAAGTGTGGGAAAATAAGTGCCTGGACGCCCTTACCTTTCCGAAAAAAGTGCCTGGACGCCCCTTACCTTTCCAGACTATGCTGACCAATAAGTGACAGGACGGTGTTTAGATTTTAAAATAAGTGCATGGACGCCGTCCATGACCGTCCAGGCACACTTTAAGCCCTGTGGATGAGTGTACATATATAAATAAATATATATATATATGTATAATTATATATATATATATATATATGTATATCAGATTCGGATCAGGTCGCATAGAAGTGAGGTTGAAAGCAAGATTGCATATTGCATACTGACCATTGATAACATCCTGTCTCTTCTTTTCCTTTGGCTTCAGTTTCCTGAAAAGTTCTTTCGGAATGACGGACTCCAGAAGTGGAAGTTCGGTCTCGACGTCAAAGTCCGAGTCGTTGAACTGCGACTTCTGACTA
The DNA here is from genome assembly GCA_949752735.1 of Lumbricus terrestris. Lineage (NCBI taxonomy): Eukaryota > Metazoa > Annelida > Clitellata > Crassiclitellata > Lumbricidae > Lumbricus > Lumbricus terrestris. The sequence goes on from OX457039.1 coordinate 1,293,089, forward strand.
ATGACTGAAGTCTGAGTCGTCGTGCTTGATATGTCGTTAAGGCCTTCGCTCGAGTCGCTGGCCCTTAAGGAATATATTATAAAAAATACATTACTATGAATACATTACAAACGTACACTTCCAAGAATGTGTTACCAAGAATGCAGCAGAAAGAATGCATTACAAAATTACATGTACAAGAATGTATTACTAAGAATGCAGTGGCAAGAATGCATTACAAAATTACACGTACAAGAATGTATTACTAAGAATGCAGTAGCAAGAATGCATTACAAAATTACATGTACAAGAAAGTATTACTAAAAGCACATTACAAAGAAGGCACCATAAACTCACATTTTCAAGAATGCATCACCAATAATACACAAAAACTTACATTACCAAGAATACATAATATGCACCAAGAATAGAATTTACAAATGTGAAACATCTATCAACAATTTTTTTTAACGTGTACTGCCACATGCACAAAGAATAAGAGTCGGCCCAGCGATCTGGAACAGGCTCCCTGTGGAACGATGTCTAATGCCTAGAGCCATTGAGACAATGCTCTACTCTACGTTTAAGACTGTTCTCGTTAGCCGGGGTTGGGTCGGGAGCGCTTCTGATGTAGATGGACTTGAAGGGGCGCTATATAAATATTTAAAATGAATGAACAAAACAAACATGTTTCATGAATATAATATTTGCACCAAGTATAAAGTATTAACATGTACCAAGAACTCCTAACATGTACCAAGAATACTTAACATGAACTGGTCAAGACTACACAGCTTGTACCAAAATGGGCGTGTTTAGGGAATTTAGGGGTTTTACGAGTTCAAACCCCTCAAAATAAATAATTTCCACATTTCATACTAATTATGAACTGTGTACTTTTGTGACCTGAACAATATTTTTCCAAAACCCCCAAATGAAACTCCCTCGAAATTGTCACCTGGCTAGTGGCCACTCACCTGTGTACCAATAACACCTGATGACCTCAAGATATAACCCTAATACTCAGGGCTGTTTTTAAGAAATTTTTAGAACTGCACATCCTCTTCTCTCCTTTCTCATCCTCCATGGTAAATTACTCCCAATCTGAGGAAAATGACCTTTTTTACTAGTTTTATCTGCACGGAACGTGACGGAAGTGCTTCTACAACTGCACGAATCCATTTAGAACTGCACATTTTGTGTATAACTGCACGTTAAAAAAGCCCTGATAATACTTTGCGACCTACAGGCGCCACAATTAGATGACCCGACTGACCTTGCCGAAAGACTAGAGTTGGATGAGCTGCCGGAGTTGCTGTTGGCTGGTTGCGGAGTCTGGATCAGGTTGTCAGGGGAGACATCACTGTATACACAAAGACAGCATGTGCAAGAAAGTAACATCGAATCAGATCAGACATCAGATCAGATCAGTGTTAGATGAGACATTAGATCGAATATAATATCAGGTCAAAAGAAGTACGTGCATGTATTGGACTGCACTGCATGTATATGGCATACGGTATATGTAAGTGTGCAACTGTGCATGTATATTTATGTGATATACATACATTGACTGATAATGAAAATAAAAATTAAGGTTTTAAAATCCTAATCTCACTGTTTGTATGATAAAAAATGAATCATTTAAGTTTTAGTTAAATTGCAAAAACCTTCTGATAATGATGGGCTTAACAATCCCCGGTTGAATACTACTCAGATTTTGCTCAGGTGCCTTCTGTACCCAGGCCCACCAATCGTTCAGAAATGTCGCCACTGGCCGACCACTAAAGATGCTATACATCTCTGTTCTATACGAAACCAGTTTTGCTATCTTGGTTTCAGCAGTCTGCCTACCAGTTCCAAAACAGGTGCCTCTGGGGAGGGAAATGGCACCAAAGGCCGTTCCTAGCTGGAAGCAATCATGGACTGGTTCTGTTCGAGACTGACCTGTGTGTCCTGCGTACACTGGCACGTATTCCCGATCTCTGGTTGAGGCTTTCCGATCGACCCAATCCAACGGATAAGACACTGCAGACAAAAAAACAATGACACACAACATGTGCTGTGAAGACAATTATTCACCAATAAACAATTATTATAATCTGCATAGGAATAATTATAATAAACGACCTGTCTAGATGTCAGTGACCTTTTCCTGTTACGTTGATAGATGGCGCACCACTACAGACTCCGTCCCAATCGCTACGTTGTGCTGCTATAAGAAAAGGTGAGGGCGAGCAAAGGAAAGAATAAAGAAAGAAAAAGCATTCCTGTTCTGCTTGTCTTTGTGTTTCGTTACCAAAGCACAACAAACGAAGATGAAGCACATGAATCTCATATGCATAATCATCTACTCATAATTATGCATATTCATAAACTCATGCGCATATTCATCATCTCATATGCATATTCATCATCTCATATGCATATTCATAAACTCATGCGCATATTCATCATCTCATATTAGGGTGCCAATGAAATACACAGCAAAAAATAAAGTTTTAATTTTCTGTGGTCTCACCCTCTGAAAATGTTCCTTTGTATATGGGGGCTAATCAGGAAAAAATGAACAAAATATATAAACATTTAGAGGATGCACCATGCTCCCGAAGTTTTATATAGTTATATGTGCCGTAATGCTAGTTACTTTCTGACATGTTCGTCTGTCTCGATATTGAAATTTGCCAAACTCTGTAGATTGCCATCATTTCTGTTTATATCTTTGCTTTATATCAATTTTATATCATATCTATGTTTTATATTAAGTCTCTATGCTTATAACATTACTAGCAAAAGAGCAATGTGCTTGGCAAAATGGGAGAAAATGAAAAGGAAGACGTGGGAGTATGGGACAAAAGCTGCTCATAGTGCTGTAGTACGCCGAGCAAATTTCTGTCCAGGATAACGGCCTCTGTTGTCATAGACCCTGGTCAAATCGGATCCATCCATGGGACATGTTGACTTAAAGCTTGCGAAAGTTGAAGAGCGACGTTGTAAGAAAAACAGGTAACAAACAGAAAGAAAAGAGAACAATAGAGTAAGGTGTCAATAGATGACAATTCTATTGAAATTGCAGATGGCAATATAGACAGACGACAGTGATGGAGGCAATACAAATGAAGACCAAGACAGTGATGTGAAGATTCCTGTTGTAAAGAAAAGGAAGACAACAAAGCCACTAAGCATATAATTAATCCTGATGTAGCATCAACACTGCATGGAACATGCATGTAGGTAATGGACAAACCATTTAATGCAACGCTTATCCTGGCAGCTGCAGCCTCATCTATATAGGTCACAGGCCATCGGAATCAATTCTTAACTGTCAGTACCTGCAACAGTAGGCTATCATCCAAGAGATGACTATAAGTAACTGTTGTTGCAGTTGTCGCTGTTGTTTATAAGAAATGAACCTTTGGCCAGTAATGCAGGTATCCATATAACACACCTGAAGCTTACGACAGGACACGATGGGTGAGACATTTTTTAAGCAATCCTAAAATTTATTTGTTTCGCCCACAATTTCGTTTGGCAGCTTCTGAGCTGCCTGGGCTTAACAGTTTAACATGATTGTGATTAGACATTTAAACTATAATTATCTCATATCATGGCACACATGCACATCATCCACATCTGCACCACGAAACGACTTACATATATTGTAAGATCTTGTAGTCTAACACAGTGCAGATGTAGCCATAAAAACTTTCAGGCGCCATTATATTTTTGTTGCACTTGAGTTAATCACTTCACTGAACCTTCGATTACTGAAAAAGTTGACATGCTGACATGGTTGCAGTCCTTAGTAAGTTGAGCGAAGAAGATTGTCCAGTTCAATTGACAATAATTAATTGACAAGAACTGAATCTCTGAAAACACTTGTCTCGTTTTGTGTCACACAACACAAAGACATTTTTACTTCCATGGATGTCCCACAAGATTTCCTTTTCAATGATCCAAGCTTTTGGAACACCAGTGAAGCATATAATCAGGGCAGAGTGCAAGGCATAATAGCGAAGGTGGTAAAAAAAAGACAGCTGAACGGGAGTCGCATTGAAACAGATGCTCAAGTCCGCCATCACGAACCAAGAGGAGCCAAAGCAATATCTGCTCAAGGTGGTTAAAAGTCATCACCTGCACTCTCAAGCGCCCAAAAAAGTTTGCTCAGTCAAAGACTGCAGCCAAAAATATGTATTAAACACTGATGCAACGAGGAACACTGCATGTGTATCGTGCATGATGCATAGCATTCTGCTATACATAGCGGCCTATGTGATTCCATATTGCAGATTTTCAAAACTTCACAGGTGTGGTGCAGCCAGTAAATGTTACCTAATTGCTACAAAACTTGATACGTTTCAGTTTTATGGCTAAATGAACAAAACTAAGGGGTGAGACCGAAAAAAACTCAAACTTTGTTTTTCATTGGCACCCTATCTCATATGCATATTCATCATCTCATATGCACATTCTGTCGTTTGCTCAGATGCGCTTTATCGCATCCTTCTCAGTCGAGGTTGGGTTAGGAGCGGCTGAGCAGTAAACTTGAAAAGGCGTCATATAAATCTCATATGAATTAATAATTGCCTGGTTCTCAATTTATCAAATCATTTATTGTTCCCACAATAAAACAAAACATACAGAAAATAATGTAACACAACTGATATCTAACATAGTAACACATTCGGTAGAGACTTTAGATACAGATTAGGGAGCAGTAGGCGCTCCAAAAGGGACAAGTCCCGCTCAATGCCACATGCATATTCAAAATCTCACAAACGTAATATTTATAATCACGTATGTCTAATATATTCATAATAATCTCGTATTGCACATGAAGTCATAGTCACAATACTTTGGATTGTATTCTTCCTCGTAGTTATCTGGACTCTGATCCCTGAGCGTCAACTGCATAGACTTCATGTCATCCGGAGATTTATCCCAATCAGTCACACAACCGATGTTGCCGGAGATACTACGATGCATCGAATCTAATGAAAACGTAATACGCAAACACGTCATTAACATCATCATCATCATTATTACTATTATTATCATCATTATTATTATTTTTACAATTACTATTACTATTTTTTTGCCCTATGTATTTAGGATCCCTCGAGGAATTACTATTACTACTATTATTATCATTATTATTATTATCACTATTACTATTACTACTATTATCATTATTATTATTATTATTATTATTATTATTAAATTACTATTATTATTACTATTTTGCCTGAGGTAGAAAAGATCCTTCAGGCTCTCAGAGATTGAATTTAGGTTACAGGTTGTCATCGCAATCGCAGTGCTCGAAACTGCCACAGGGTTAAAACGTTGCATGCAAATTGACATGCTCTAACTAACTGTCTCCCCCCCAAACATGTTCAGATCTCAAAGCATGAATAATTAAAAAATGAAACAACTGCATCCCAAAATATATAGTTTTGACAGAAATTCAACGTATCCACGCACCTCGATTCAAACACTTGACACAGTAACAAAATTTGACTCATTTAGTTTTAAGATACTCTATACTCTATGCGAAGTATACAAGTACATACTCTGTTAGTTATACTTCGTCCTCACTCAGCTTCCTCCCACCGTCCACTTCGTTCATCCAACAGACTTGACCTCTTGGATCTTCTCTCTAGAACTGCTATGGCTCAGTCTCGATCATTTGCTTCAATTGGTTTATCTCTTTGGAATGAGCGTTCTCCTTCTGTTCGCTCCACAATTCTGTCATGGGCAGTTTCTCTTCTGCCTTGCGTCTTCTTAGAAGCTGCTTCTTCTTGCAGGGCCTTACGCACTGGGAGCGCCTCTGAACGGTTCACTCTACTTTATAAGGCACTTTATAAATGATTAAATACAATAGAATAGAAAACAATGCAATCGATTTCCAGGATACTTAAGACCAGTTTATCAACACACTGCTATGCCTCTCCTCTTGGGTCTTTCTCCCAAACACCTTCAATCGACATCTGTTGACAACCCAATATCCCTCTGACCTGACGCAGCAGCACTCGTATGCTAGACTCAAGCACGTCAACACAGCTATTGCCCCACCCGTCCATCTCAAATTACCTCGCTGCCTGAGTCCCTGAGCCACATTACCTTGTTCCTTCTGCGCTAACTTTGTAAGAAACGTGTAAGTAGATGAGGACGATTTGGGGCTAGACGTCACGGTGACGTCACGAACGGAGGGCATCGATATCGCCCTCGTCACGCTTGACTGAAAATGCCCCGCACTGCCGCCGTTCTCATCCAAGGGTGACTTAACACCTGAAAAACGTTAGTAGTAAGCCAATGCGCTGCTGTGGTTAGGAAAAGCACGACAAAGCAAGAAATCTACTTGTTATGAAGCTTGTTAAAAACTAGAAGCATTGTTATTGTTAAAAGCAATTTGTCGATGCACTACTCAATAAATTATTACAAAGAAGATTATAACATGTTGATTGCAGCAACACTTTGTGACCAGTTCTCTGTCACATGTTGCAACCAACATGTAATGAAAATATTCACAAGCATCTCAACAAGTTAAACTAAGCATAATATCATAAGATTTCATAAAAAGCACGTGAATAAACTAGTCATTGCTTTAAATAACATCACCTTGTAACAGTGTTATGAACAAACCCAAGATTAATGCAAAAGCGTTGGAAAGATCAACATTCGAGAAAGATGAAAGAGCAACCAATGAACGAACTATTTATAAACATGCTCAAAATAATACTTCAAGCATACAAGCAACTTACAAACAATACATTGCAAACGACAACTGCAACATGTTCAAAAGACATACAAACCACATACATTACATTACATTACAAACCACATAAGTGACATTGCTACAAGCAATGAGCTCCCAATCATATAACAAACATGTCACAAGAGACTACAGATAATAAATACGTTACAAACAAGAAGTCAAATGCGACATGTTAGAAAGCGATAAGCAAGACGTCATCATCATCATCAACATCCTTAGGCTCAGTGCCCGTAGGAGTCCGACGCCACTCTCTGTCTGAGTCTGTCTCGCGTCATGCTGCCCAGCTTCAACAGGTCCGGTCAGCAGGTCTGCTCCATACCATTAACATCTTGGAGCAGCTAGACCACCTTGTCTGAAGCAAGACGTGATGCATTACAAAGTTTACAAACAACGCACAACATACAACATGTGACAAACCTAGTTACAAACGATACATTTAGTAAAACAGAAACAATACAGAACCATACAGACAATGTGTCTCTTAAAAACACAGTGACACACAAAGCATTAATGTAAAAAAGTCAGGCAATGGTTTGCAAAAGCAAAAAGCAATCAAGCATGCAGAAACACCTGCCTCAGGTTAACGAACACCTGTTCAAGTGAGAAGTTCTTTACCTGTTTCGTCACCCTCCGGAAGCTGTGGCCGAACAGTGAGAGCTGATGCGGGGCTGATGAGGTTGGCGTCGGTGCCATAATGCTGATGCTGAGCCTCTTTAACTGTAAGTAAATTAAGGAGACCCTCTCAAGTAAATTTTTATTGTAACCAATTTAACACACCACACCGTAAATGTAGACTGAGATATTGGTTACGATAGGGGAGACTCAAATGGATTGCAATCTCGCTGGGAGAGGGACAACAAACACAGAACGAATTATTATAAAATAAATCTAAAGATGAAATAAAAAATGATACATAGTGGAAACAATGAAACATCGCAGTAGAAACTTCACTAAGTGTCCATTCTAAATACGTCATTGCACTGTTCAATCTAATTTTTTGAGTCCGTGTGTGCTTAAAATTTCTTTAGTGCAACTCTTTAGAAAAAGAGTTTTTAAAAATGTGTGCATCATGCATGAGTTGGTAAATAATTAGTCCAATTAAATAATTAATCCAATCAAATAATTAATACAATCAATGCATTGCTGACTCCTTCAACTTGCTGTGATACGATGCCAACAGATTAGTACTTTTTTAAAACATAATATTTAAGTGTGACTAAAGGAATTTAACAAGCTTTAAATGCAGAGATATATTATGTGACGCTATTTTATAATGGAACGAAATGCATGAAATATGTGAAAAAAGAATTTCAGAAAGAAAAGCAAATTTTTGTGTGCATGCACTTTGTTTTCTGGAAGTTACAATATGGCTCATTGCACCTCTCAATTGCAAGAGGATGCAGTGAGGGTCAGGAGAGAATTAATATTGCACCAGGGTGCAGTGAAAGTCTCCCCCCCTCAAAATAGAATCTACTGCCTGGCCACCGAGCCCTTTGCTGGCTATCAAGCAAAGAGTGAATACCTTGGTGCAATATAAATCTTGCAAACAGAGTGCAATTGAAGGAGCTACTCGTGCTCACTTGCGGCTGGGTTTGTGTTGCTCAGTTTGCGTGAGATGATGTCAAACATGGATGGAGGTCGACGTTCCTTCTTCTTGCGAAGAGAACCGCTTCCAGAGGAGCAGCTGTCTTTGTAGACGTCAACACAATTCTTGTGCAGATTGATATCACAGTCTGTGAAGAAAGGCAGAACAAAAATTGTATGTACATTAAAAATCATAGAATTGTGACGATTCATGTTTTCTCGTCCCTTTATTATTTGTATCCATGTCTTTTCCAGCCATGTATTTTATGTAGCGCCTTTAATAGCCTGTAATCTAGGTTCCCCTGGGAATTAGTCATCCCAACCCCCCATCCTCCAAGGAGATGCCGGTGGTGGATTCCGCTCAACAATGCCACTATTGTTTAATAATTAAAGACTCCCACCCGAGCAGACCACCCCAACCCTCAGTGTTATGTAATTGATTACTCTGCCCTAGCCCGAGCGCCGGAATTAGATAGACCTCCCAGATTGAGAGGACGCCAGGAGAGAGTACCTTGTATTCTGGCAATGAGTCGAAACCTCGACCGAAAACCCAGGAAAGAAGAACCTGGTTGAATAATTGGCCGGGTTTGCATGGCCGTGAATCCGACCTGAACTAATAGATTCTCGACCTGGCCGCCCGTCTAGCCTATATAAGGAACCCCCTGAGATTCGTCTTGGCTCTCAGTCTAAGATGTGGCCATAGGAAGTGGCGTCGTCGGAAGATCCTGCAGCTTGCATGGAAGGACTGATCCCGGCAGTCGACCGACTGGCCGTTAGAAAGAGGAAGAGCGGTTAACCGAAGACGAAGGACGAGATCCCGTCTGCTCGTCGGTTGCCTACGTCGTCTCCCCGTCGACAGAGGAGGACATGCCTGTCGACGGCTTCTGCCCAGATCGCCCCGTCGTCCAGTGAGGAAGACATCCATCGTCCCTTGTTCCGCTCTGCCCGGATGAAGGTATGAGAGACTAACTCGCTTTGAGGAGTGACCGTCATCGAGTTCCTCCTACATAGTTGGGATTGCCCTGTATGTCTTGTTACTGAAGCTAGCTTAAGGAGCTCCTAGGTTTATTGTCCCTAGCCAGTAGAAGTCCTGGGGAAATATTCTTGACAGATTTCTTTATTTTTATATTAATATTATTATTATTGTCGAGTTCGTATTTCTATGTTTATGTTAGCAGTAGCTTAGAATGAGTAGTAACTGAACATTTTATGTGTTTGAACTTTTGATCTTTATATTAAATAATCATAAAACTGAAGCGACTGCATTTGTATATAAGTTTAATAATGGAACAGATAAGAATGAGCAGAGCAGAAGAAGAGGCTCTTAAGGGAGTAATGCAGATTCTCGAAGACTTATCTTCTAGCCAGAAAGAAATAGATTCTGCCGTGATGGATTTGAACCGGCGTCTTATCCAAATCGAAACCACTCCGATCTTCTCCTCCACTCTTAGAAGCAAGACTGTTGTTGAACTACACGAACCTGTGTCTAGCCTGGCCTACGGTAGACCTTCTGACATGCCAGCGCATTTATATAGCGCACAATCAGACAATAACCAATCTTCATTCACACCTAAAGTTCAGCAACAGCACGGAACGCCCCTCCCGGTGCACAGGTCGAATCTATGGCCTGTTGTCGCCCAGAGGGGGTACGTCACAGAATAAGACAGCGTGATTCATTCAAATATTTATTCATTACAGTACCTATTCATTGAAGTATTTATTCATTGAAGTACTTATATATTTAATCTCTGGCCTAGTTAGCTACACCGGTAAGCGAGGACGGCATTCGTCTGTTGGTTGCAACGGACTGCGGTTCAAGCCCCGGGCTGGGAGTTGACATTCAGAGATTTAGATATCTCGGGCTAGCACGTGTGGGACGCAGGGGCGCAAGCTCCTGCGGAGCGACCTTGGGCAAGTTGCTTACCCATCATTGTCTGTGGGGAAGGCAACGGGAAACCACCTCACTCATCTCATCCCCAGGGGTGTAAAGCCAATGAACCTGCCTTCGGGCAGAGCACCATCATCATCATCACTTATTCATTAAAGTAATGTAAACATTAAAATAATTAAATTATTCATGAAAGGATTTATTCATTAAAATAATTATTCATTCAAGTATTTATTCACTTAAGTAATTATATAGCACCTCTCCAAGGAAACTACTCAGAGGTGATCCAGACTCTAACATGGCCAAAAAAGTTTTCAAGTGCTTAAAGATTGCTTCAGAGAGAGTGACCTAGGGAACAGACACAGCTCAAGAGGGAAAAGCACGGCTTTGCAAGATGGAGATACGAACAAATGACATTTGAACCTTCGCAGCAGACAGAGAACCAGAAGATGCATAACATCAGCGCTGACAATCCACAGCATTAAGCATCCTAGAAGTAGTCTCCTACTTAAGGCGCTACAGAAATTACCATAATATTATATCTACAATTACAGCTACAGCTAAAACAACAATTACTGCAAAGTTATAATTACAATTACGGTGACTTACTCGTGCACTGGTAGCCTTGGTTACCGATTCCCCAGAGGATGTTCTGACAGTAGAAGCAGAACGTTGACGCAAAGTAATGCTGAGGAACGAACTGATGACCATTCGTATGGATAACCTAACATAAACAAAACCAGCCAACACGTTAAACATCTTAGCCAACAAGTTAAACGTCTTAGCCAACGAGTTCAACATCTTAGACAACATGCTAAACATCTTACACAATGTATTAAACATCTTAGCTAGCCAACATGGTAAACATCTTAGCCAGCGTGTCAAGCATCCAGGCAACATATTTTAAACAACTTATAAAATGTATTACTACATGGGCATTTATAAACCGCCTCTAGTATGGTGAATTTTTCAGAAGCACTCAGAATACTCTGTTAACAATTGTGCATCATAATCTAATCAAAGCTTGCAATGTCTAGAGCATCACAATGAAATCATTACATTGATGATTATTTCCCTAATATGATTTTCTCTAGAGGTGAATTCCACAATTCCTCATCTCCTATCATTCCACCAACATCATTCAAGCATAATAAAATATCCCACCAACATCATTCAAGCATAATAAAATATCCCACCAACATCATTCAAGCATAATAAAATATCCCACCAACATCATTCAAGCATAATAAAATATCCCACCAACATCATTCAAGCATAATAAAATATCCCACCAACATCATTCAAGCATAATAAAATATCCCACCAACATCATTCAAGCATAATAAAATATCCCACCAACATCATTCAAGCATAATAAAATATCCCACCAACATCATTCAAGCATAATAAAATATCCCACCAACATCATTCAAGCATAATAAAATATCCCACCAACATCATTCAAGCATAATAAAATATCCCACCAACATCATTCAAGCATAATAAAATATCCCACCAACATCATTCAAGCATAATAAAATATCCCACCAACATCATTCAAGCATAATAAAATATCCCACCAACATCATTCAAGCATAATAAAATATCCCACCAACATCATTCAAGCATAATAAAATATCCCACCAACATCATTCAAGCATAATAAAATATCCCACCAACATCATTCAAGCATAATAAAATATCCCACCAACATCATTCAAGCATAATAAAATATCCCACCAACATCATTCAAGCAAAATTAATCATCTGGCATTTAAACGGCTCCTCTACACATAACTCATCAGACTTTCCACTCCATATTGAAGTCCCACCTCTTCAAGAATTCCTACCTCAATCCATCTGATCCTTTACCTTCCAAGTCTTCCAGTCCTCAACAAAACTTACCTTGCCCGCTCATCTACTTCCACTCTCCCTGAACTCTCTGGCATAATTCCCCTCGAAATTTCTTCAAACATTTCCCTTATATATTTCCCCCTTAACTTCTCCTATAATTTCTCCGTGCATTTATCTCCATAATACATTTTCAAAATAATTTCTCCATACATTCCACATCCATTTCCTCCATACATTCCTCCCATTCCCCAGCAAATTTCTCCCGATATGATAGAATCTGACACCTTCTTGTTGTTGGTCTTGAACTTGAAGACCTTCTTGTCTTTGGCGTTGAAGCTGGAGTAGCGTTCGAGCAGAGAGTTGTTCTTTTGGCTAGTGTATCCGATCTGCTTGAAGAAAGTCGAAAGAGCAGACGCCATTGCTTGGCTCCGATCCCTATCCTCCTCTTGCCTGTCAGCAAATAATCACAAAACAAACAAAATTTGTTGCCTTCTGCACGCAACATATTAAACAACTCCTAAACACGCTAAATAACCTAGTAACATGTTAAACAATTTAGCCAGCATGTTAGACAACCTAGGCAACCTGCTAAGCAACTTGGGGGGGGTGCAGTGGTGTAGTTGTGGCGTCGTTGCCTTGAAGCCGGAAGGTTTGAGGCTCAAATCCACCTCAATGGCCATGTAGAGATCTCGGGCAAGTCCTTACCTTGCAATTGCTCAGCGCATCGGTGTGAAACTCCGATGCAGTGTCCGCTCTACAGTCGGGAGCGACTCTGAGTAGAGTGCTTGAAGGGGCGCTATAACAAGTGCCCAAACAAACAAACAAAGACAAACTTAGCAGCATGTTGCTTTTGCATCATTACAATTGCCAATGTTATCTAGAAAAAAGGTCAATCCAACCTCAGTGCGCCTAAATGACCCTTCGGATTGACCCTTTTGAGTTTCGCATCAATCATTTGAAAGTTGTTTGAGTTTGTACTGATTGCTGTATGTAGTTCTGTGACTTTATTATGTTGAAGCTGTCAATAAACGTCCACAACTAGTAGTATCAATAGTATCAATAGCATCAATAGTATCAATAGCATCAATAGTATCAATAGTATCAATAGTATTAATAGTATCAACAGCATCAATAGCATTCAATAGTATCAGTAGTATCATTACTCATTAGTATCATTAGTGCAAAGAAATTAATTAATCGGTGGTGCCTTATAAATATCCGATTACAATCTTCTCACAGACGATACATAAGAGAGGTGAAATACGTGAAAGAAAGACAAGACATACGCCAGACGATACAAAAGACGATATGCATGAAAAACAGACGAGACACATACGTCAGACGATACAACAGAGAGACAAAATGCATGAAGGAAAGACGAGACACATATGCGAGACGACACATAAGCGAGACAAAATATGCGTGAAAGACAGACGAGACACATACGTTAGACGTTCGAAGTGCTTCCAGAGCGCAGCCTCTACGATCCGCATCTCCGTCTGTCGATCCATGTTGTCCTTTAGATCACGATCGCCATAGAGACTGCCCAGACCTGGGAAAAATATGAAACATGTAACACAAACAGCACTGGGAAACAAATGGACTTACTATGATCTCCTATACTATAAGCTCAGAACTTGCTTTGATAAAGAATTCATGCTTTCATGCTTTCATGGAGGATGATATCTAAATCAAGTACAGCAACAACAACAACAACAACAATAATAATGACAATAATATTAATAAAAAATACTATCAAAATGAGAATTTTCAGAGACAAAACTAAAAAACAGCATTTTAAACAGCTATGCTTTTTTTTGATAATATTTGTGGAAATTAACATTGAAACATGAAGACATAAATTTCATAATCTTGCTGATCTCAACTCTGTAGTCAACTGTTTAGTTTATGTATTAAATTTACTGAACCGACACTTCTGCTTACATTTGAAATTTCCATTGCTGGTTGGTCGACTTATTTTGTACACGATTCATATTTATATACGGCAAATAGTTTTCCAAATTATTCGTATTCGTATTCAACTAAATCGTGATAAACCCTATATATATATATATATATATATATATATATATATATATATATATATATATATATATTACAGACGATCAGATGCTACCTCAAGTTCGTTGGTTTTGCCATGATAATTAAACTAAGACAAGACTTGATTTTGTCGATTCTACCCCCCACCCACCCCCCAACCCTCCTTCCTTCTCCCCAGGGATCGTCTCCATGTCCGACTCTAATCATAATAAAAGCGACGATCAATACGATACGATCGAGATCATCATCATAATATACCGAGAGCGCGTTTCGATCGGAAGTCCGTCAGATGATCATTGATTTCGTTCTGCGCGAATATCCGAGCGGATTGGAAGATGTTCTTCATTATTTCCTCACGATCGCTCTTCGTCTGCAGCGTTGAACTCACCATCCTCACCGTCGCCTCATCTACGTTTATCTTCAGCGGCTGCACAAAAAACACAACCATTTAAGATATATGGCCATTGGCCAAGTATCGTACGGTAATGCAAATAAAGGCAAGGTACGATTGGTAACACAAGGTGGGATGCAGCAATGGTAAACTATCGTAAGGTAAATGGTAATGGTAAGCTATGGAAAAATACAGTAATGTAATCAAAGGTCACGTATGTTACAGTCAAGTATTATAAATCAAAGTCTGCTAGGGTCATGGTAAACGATGTTAATTTGAGATAAGGTATGAAAAAGTAGTGAAACGCAAGTACATAATGTAATTTCTCTGCTAAACTATTAAACCATGTTGCAATGCAACGCTCTCAGAACACAACATACGTTCAGAGCATTGCTAGCAGAATGTATGCATATCGCGGTGATAACTGAAGAGAGAGGAACGCAAAACTGCTCACCGCCCGGTCGCAGAGAAATGTTGAGAAGATTTCATACGCCCATTTCTTCATTTCCTTGATGTTGCCACCGGTATAAGCATCAGTCACCAGGTAGAAGAACTGCACAATCCAAAGAAAATTGCAAAATAAATCGATATATCAAAACTAACCACAAAAGACACACTCAGGCAAATTTGCGTACTGTTTGCAAACAGTAACAGGTAAGAGATATGGAACTAAGATTTTTTATTATGTTTTTGTATTTAAAAAATAACATTAAGTATTTCTAAAATAAAGATTTATTATGTTTTAGTCACTTCATAATTATTTTAAACTATTAAATTAATTGTTAGTCAGTTAAAACAATTTTCTGGAATATTTTTAAAAATTATTTTTAGTTTAACTTTTTTTAAATACATTTTTAGGAATATGTGCTGTATAAATGTGCAATTACGATTCCTGAACAAGCAAAGTTTCCATGACAACCAATTCCCTAAAGGACACAAGAAAGTCAGTACTAGAGGGTCACCAAGGCAACCAACACCCTGCTGGACAAGAGAAGACGGTTACCATGGCAGCCGGGTCGCTGTTAGAGATGAGATAGTGAAGGAAAACGGCCAGGTGTGCGGGTCTGTGTTTCAACTGCATGAGGTCACTGAAGACACCAGGGTCATCGACCTACAAAGAACAACCAATAGATATACACCCCATCAGTCTCATAATACACCCATCATATTAACCCTCCTCCATGACATACATTAACCCCTCCCCCATGACATACATCACATTAACCCCTCCCCATGACATACATCACATTAACCCCACCCCCATGACATACATCACATTAACCCCTCCCCACGACACACATCACATTAACCCCTCCCCATGACATACATCACATTAACCCCTCCCCATGACATACATCACATTAACCCTGGGTCATTGACATCACCTCCCTTCCTCCTTTTACCAGGCCTGGGGCTTGCACTACCTGGCATATGGGTAATGGGAGGAGTTAAGTTAATGCCATGTGGGAATCAATGGATATAATTATCTATGTTTGCAAGTATTTATACGAATGCATATGGAGGATGTGTCTGAAACATTTCTTAGACCTGTCACTTTCGAGATAATCTCAAAGGAAATGAGGCAGATCATATATGTGCACGAGACGCACTTTAGCTGCGGATTTATATTAAGTCTTTAAATATTAATAAGTATTCTTCAATTCACATATTTCTTTCTATTCTTGCTTTCTACCATAATTATGAAAGCTTAACGCTGAAAAGTTCACAGCTATTATTATTCTACGCAAAGACACACAAAAAATGACTCCAAAATATTTTAAAAGTCATTATTAATACCAAAATTATTATTACAAAAACAATAGCATCATAATTACTATTATCATTCATTATCCTAATTAACATGACATCATCATTATCAGTATTATTATAATTACAATATTATCATCATATCACAGCCTCAGGAGTGAAACATTTCTACAAAAATGCTACATCTATTCTAAAATCTGAATACTATGAGAAATGGTTTCATGTATAGCTACCGAGCTTCTGCCTGAAACAAAACCTGTCAACTATGAAACGAAAGAAGAAAAACAAAAGATTTTGTCCTTGTTAAGCAGAAAAGGGAAATCGCAAACTGTTTGATTGATCAATTTCTCTACAACTATCTACTGATATTTTAAGTCGATTTTTGTTATTGGTGTCCAATCAATCAATTGTGTTAAATGAAGAAAATCAAATCAAACCTTAGTGCAACATGCAACCAAAAAATCAAACAAAAAATGAGGCAACAAAAATCTTTTTCGCAGATCAAAAAACAACAAGAACTCGCAAAACCATGCCAAAAAAGACGGCCTCTTCTTTTCAATTTTTTTTTATTATTTAAGTAGAGCGAGAGATAGTTTCTGAAGCTGCTTAGACAGCTTCCAAAACAGCGTGTAAAGAACAAGAAAGGAGACGAGCAGCCTCTTATATGCCAGCCCTAAAGCAGCAGTGTCTATGAACAGTTAGCCAATTAATTGTCTTATATATATCGGCATACAATGAGTGTACAACGAGTGTGGGTCGGTGACCAGTCCTCTCCTCTGCCGTCTCATCTTCACACCAACAGACGTGCATTGATTACAGTTGAGAAGGTCTTTTGGAGGGACGGGGCGGCGTAGAAATCTCTGAATAAAATTTCTGCGCTGGCCGGGGATTTTAAGTCTCGACTTCTCTATTGACAGACCAGGATGCTAACCAATACACCATCTAGCATTACCACCACTGTTACAATCACCATTAACACCACTATCACAATCACCATTAACACCACTATTACAATTACCATTAATACCACTGACACCACTATGACAATTACCACTAACACCACCATGACAATCACCATTGACACCAATAATGATATTTACCATTAACACCACTATCACAACCACCATCAACACCACAACTACAATCACCTATATATAACACCACTACCATTGACATGGTACCGCCATCCATACTAAGACAACTCCTTTGAAGTAGATAATCTTATCAGCAGACCCGGACACCGCCCCTCTTAGCCTCTGACCCCGTCGCCCTCCCACCCATCAGCCCACTCCCTGTGCTCTGGCACTAATTAGCCAGAGGAGAAAAACCATTCCATTCCTATGCATAGAACACCGGAGACCTGTTCTATCGAACAATGTCTCTGAATAACTGAATTCCACATTAAAGATTAACGGTCTCTTACTGCATCAACAAAACTCAGACCGTGGTCGCTAGAATTCACGTTTTAACCGACAGCGTCATAAAACGTACTTCCAGTGTATTACACGTACATAACATTCTCTATTTTATATACACAAAAAATATACACAGAAAGAGATACAGACACTGACATAGAGGTGGACATAGAGACACGCAAAGCCAGACTGAGAGAGGTCTAGACATTACAGAGTCGTCACAGAGACAGAGAGAAAGAGAGCTATAAACTCACATGTTCTCCACCTCCTCCACTTCCACCTCCGCTTCCACCACCACCTCCTCCTCCTCCTCCATCGTCCGAACTGAACTCGTCGTCCTCCATCGATATGACATTCACCTGATGGGTCACTGGCCCCGCCACCAGCCCAGCCGCCGACGCCAGCCCCGCCGCCAGCTGGCCGGCAGCCCCCTCCGTCGGCCCAGCGCCAGAGTAGGAGGACGAGAGGGGACAGGCAGCCCCTGCAGCGGCAGTAGGAGGAAGAAAGGGTCGCGGGTGGCAAGAAGACAACATGGACTGCAACGAACACAACTAAGCAAGTAAGCAACGTCAGTGAGTGAGTGAGTTAGTAAGCAACGCAACATCGTCCAACGTTTGCTGCTCATGTTTCTCGCCAGAAACACCAGACCCTATATGCGTGACTAAATAGAGACCTGCTCTGCCAGTGAGCGTCTCAGACTTCAAGTATGCCCGACAGCGATGAGCCGATGACCGATGAAACGGATAGAGACCGGCTAAACTAGACGATGATTATTGTCCTGCAGCTTGCTGACGTTCTTGGGCTTCTCTATCCGATTACTTACCTTCTGTGTCTTTACATTCAATGGCCAATGTCTCGATGTTGAGGCAACGTTGAGCACCGACTCACAATTTTGTCTGGTTGCAAAGAACAATGGCTGACAAGAAAATGAGTTTACCTCTTCAGTCTAACGTCTGGGGTTTGAATCGTGATGCGAGAGATTCATGGCTTATGCAATTGCATTGTGTAACTTAGTAATACCATTACGGATTGCAGGACCTAATTAGATAATAATAATAATAATAATAATAACAGATACTAATAGATACTAATTAGATAATAGATACTATGAGACTCTCCTACGCAATGCATTACATGCAAGATTTGAAGGCTAAAGAAAGAAAGGCTGACAAAGATAAGACTGGATGGACAACATAACAATGAGGACATGTAGCATCACTTGCACTGTATACACTAAAGGGAGCATTGGACAACTGAGAAATGACCACAGAGAACACATGGATATCATTTATTTGTACCCATTATCGCCAAATGGCTCACCAATCAATCAATCAATCAATCAATCAATCAGAATTTATATAGCCGACCTTCAAGGTACCAACTCAGAGGTGCTCCCCGCCGAAATCAAGTGAAAAAACCCAGTCTTCATCAGTTTGTGAAATTGAGAACAGCTTGGGAGGTGTCACATAGTCAAGGGAAGACCATTCCAGGTCGTTGGACAACCACAGAGAACGAACGCCTTGTTGCAGAGCGAGTGAAAGGAACCATTAAGTCAGCATGGACAGCAGAGCGCAGTGCGCGGCGACCATAGTATAATGTACATAGTGTATCTCCAAATGGGAATAAATTATATAATTGCATAATGTAATTGCATGATACCATCAAATAATTTGAAGAAGGTATATCGTAGCATTTTGTAACTACACAGTGTAATTGCATTAATTACATTATGAAATTACACTTCGTGCAATTGTCTACAACAGCCTATATGGTGCTTCGGTGTGACAGAAGTGTCTGGTAATCAGCCACATTCGTTGCAATCAGACAAAAAATTCGGACCACTCTACATGACATTTTCAGAACGCATTAACTCGTTAGAAAACTTAACGCCACACCAGACAAGTAACACTGAACTGCAATCATCAAATATTTCAAGCCAAACCGACTAACTCTCTATATAAACCGTCAAAACGGCCAAGGAAAGTAGGTCCATAAGTAAGTAAGTACGTCTGTAACCTGTAAATCTGCATTTCGTCAAGCGAGGTGCAATACACGTGCAAAGCGAATTATGAGCGGATGGATATCTAAGCATGCAGTCAGTGATAAGGTATATGGAAATCCGCTGCTATCAGAGGGGTCGATCCTTGTGGAATGAGCTGGAAGAGACCAGTCCAGTGATTACATAGACTAGAGGTTACACTGTTGCTTGTGGTGGCATATTGTATGACGATATAATATAAGGAAATAAGGAATTTTGTATTGTGAGATAACATTATGGTATATTGTATTGTGAGATGGTATATTGTAGATATTGTGGTATGGCCATGGTATAATTGTACTGTGATACGGCATTATGAATATTGTGATATGGCATATGGAATATTGCATTGTGATATGGTATATGGAATATTGCATTGTGATATGGCATATGGAATATTGCATTGTGATATGGTATATGGAATATTGCATTGTGATATGGTATATGGAATATTGCATTGTGATATGGTATATGGAATATTGTATTGTGATATAACATATGGTATATTGTATTGTGAAATGGTATATTGTAAATATTGTGGTATGGTCATGGTATAATTGTATTGTGATACGGCATTATGAATATTGTGACATGGTATATGGAATATTGCATTGTGATATGGTATATGGAATACTGTAATATGGTATATATATATATATATATATATATACATATATATATTATAGCATGATATGGCATACGGAATAATAATTATGCTGTGATATAGTATATTGTATCATGACATGGTATACGACATAATGCATGGTAGATAGAATTCTGATGTTCTTGTAAAGTTCCCATGACACTTGTGTGGAATGGATCGACACCCTCTGTTCATCCTATCTAAAAATCATTCCATTCTAGAATCATTATTCTAATCTAGAATCATTATTCTAATCTAGAATCATTATTCTAATCTAGAATCATCGTGCGTGGATCAAGCAGAACGTAGACTAGCGGAAGAGGAAGCGGCAGCAACTGCAGCAGGCGGAAGTCAATGGAATACGTTACAGTGCTGAAGTCGGTTTCATCCATCACCACGACCTTGACCTGGCTTGGCGAGATGACCTTCAACTTTGACCTCACCAACTCACTCCTAATCGGCTGAATAAATCGATTACAGTCGTTAGACAACACATGCTTCAAACCGGCTTATAGAGCCGCTATATAAATGCGGAGGAAAAAGAGCAGACCCTTAAACAGCCATGGGTATGAACTGTTAGCGACTTCATTTTCTTAGCCTCAGCATATGAATGATGGCGGGCGGCCAATCCTCTCCCTCACCGTCTCATCTTTCCACTGACAGTGTGAACGGTCAATGTACTCATCATAGCGAAATTGGATAGGGGGCGCAGGTGTAGAGAAATCTCTGAAAAAATTCTACTCTGATCGGGATTTGAACTCTGACCTCTTGTTTACCAGACAACTACACTAACCATCACACCATCAAGCAACCCACTGTGTGTGTGTGCATGTGTGCGTGTGTGTGATAAGCAATGGGTTAACTCATACCATATGGAATAGCACACCGTCCTAGCCTTTCCGAACGACGTCAATGACGCTAAGAATAGATCGGGTGGTTAGGTCGTTAAAAAAGGTGCAACATAAATTGCGGACATGTGAAACTTTGAAATCAAATCGGTCGGCAATATTTGACTCAACTGAGCAACAAAAGCCATGATTTGAACAATGATTAATAATAACTTTCAACTTTTTTTAAATGACGTGTTTCGTACTCCTACTTGCTTACTTACACAAATACTTACATATCTAATAACTTACTCACTTACTCCTACTTACTTACTTGCCAACATACTTACTTAGTACTTACCCATTCACTTACTTACTTACTTACTCCTACCTACATACTTACTTACTTATTCAGATAAAGGCGCAATAGAAATCATTCATTTGCCTGAGAGTATTACTGCAGCAGCAGTGAGGAAGGGGTTTCTCTTTGGAGGTCAGGTGACGTCCAATCTCATTGTTAAGATGACAAAACAATGAACCTGTTGTGTTGTTGGCATCGATGATGATGATGATGATGCTTCTGCGACATCCAGTGTGCTCGATTCGGAGGCAGATGGTGAAAAGTGATCGGGAAAAGAAGAGGAGGATGAATCAACGGAAGAAGGCACAGTGGGAGGAAGCTGGAAAGAAAATTCAGGGATCAACAAATGTTATGAAGAGATAGAGTAAAGCAAAGAGAGACAGAGCTGATCAGCAGGGCCGGATATACCTGTAAGCCAACTAAGCCCGTGCTTAGGGCCTCCGGAGTCTGGGGGCCTCCAAAAGTGAACTAAAGAAAAAACTCAGTGGCTTTTAAATTATAACTTATAAATTATAAGCCACTGATTTTTTCTTTAGTTCACGATTGATAATAATCAATTATTTTATCTTACTTTTTTTAGTAGGAATTGATGCGGCTAATGCGTAAGATCGAACACACTTGCTCTTAGTCTCAGTTCTTTAATAATTAATTTGAGCGCTTGCGTCTCATCGATATTTCATCTGGTAAGAACCTGCGACAGCCGATACAATCATTGTTTAATGCGGAAAAAGTGATATGAGGAAGAACACGTTTTTTGCATGTTTGATCGATGGTAAAAGTGCATTTTAGCGTATTTAGTTATTCACCATTGCATGGGTTTCACGGTTTTCACCGTTTCAGTGTTTATCAGATACAAGTCGGATTGACGAAAAATAATTCTTCCAAAATAGCAGTCGGATTCATAAAAATAATTTTTACTGAAATAGAAATGGGATTATTTAAAACAATATCGCTGAAATCGAAGTTGGATTCGTAAAATTAATAATAATTTCTAATTAAACAGAAGTGATATTGATGAAAAATAACTTCCAATCCAACTGGAGAAATGGTGAATATAAGGAAATACAGTCATCAAGATTTGTATCACATTATTGTCAGGGACGGCATCAAAAGCGCTTTCCCTAACCTTGAAGTGGTGCTTCGTATGTTTCTGAGTTTAATGGTAGGCCTAACAAATTGCACTGGTGAGCGATCGTTCTCGCAGCTCAAGCGCATAAAAAAGCGAACTTCGCTCCACGATGCACCAGAATAAACTCGATCTGCTCATTGAGCTTGCTTTTCATTGAATGCAAACAACTACGCAAAAGTCCGTTTGATGACATTATCGCAGATTATGCGATGCAGAAATGCAGGAAAAATTGATGTAAAACTTCATTGTGATTTTTACTATGTATACCATAAAAAATGGAATAAAACGAGTGTATCAATTACAAAATTTCGACTCGTTATAAAGACTATAGCAGTAGTTGATCAAACATGGATCACTGGCGCAATATGCATTATGAATATACTTAGATTTAGCAATATATGCATTTTGTCTGTTTTTATCCTTAATTGGGGCCTCATAATTGAAATTGCTTAGGGCCTCACTCTGTTCAAATCCGGCCCTGCTGATCAGACAGACAGACATTGAGAAATTCAACTATCTAGACATCCAGAAAGATCCATGCCATCCAGAGAGCCATCCCACCATCCATCCAGAGAGCCATCCAGACAGAGAAACAGACAGCCAGTCACACAGACTGAGAACCAGGCAGCCACACAGACAGACAGACAGACAGACAGACAAACAGACAGACAGACACACATACAGACAGACAGACAGAGAAGCAGACAAACAGACAGACAGACAGACAGCCAGCCAGTCAGGACTATTTTTCCATAGCAGTTGAATTCTCACCGTTCTCATGTCAACGTCATCCATTGACTGTCCATCCTCGTCGGAGTAGGGTGTTGTTGTCTTCATTGTATTGCTTCCATCTTTGTAATCTTCGTCTATCTTGTACAAAGTGTCCGGCATCGAATCAGCCTTGCGATGCTTTGGTCCACTCGGAAGCTACCACACAACAAACAAACAAACTAATTAATTAATTATAATTATTAGAAAATTAAGATCAAATCATTATTACCATTGAATTAATTATTCATTATCATCATCATCGCCATTGTCATCATCATAAATTTTTTTATTACCATTACTAATCATTTCATCTCTTTATTCTAGTCATGGAAAACAATTCTAAATTCATATAATTACTAAACAAGAAACTATGCATAAAATAGTATATCGGGTACTAGCGTGCAAGTGTCTACAACAGAGATAGGATAGTGTCTACAAGATAGCCTTCGTTTAAATATTAAGAATCATCTTATTTATTCATATTTACACATTCATATTTTGTTATTCAACTAGTCATCTATTTCTTCATTCGTTTAGTTTTGCATTTAATTCACCTAATTATTAATCCGTTTATTCTCCTATATTAATAAAATTAATATACATATAAATTTATTAAACTGCACAGAAACATTATAAAATTGATGCATCAATGTATTTACTCATTTATTTACTTAATCATTTCTTCATGCATTTATATATATTTATTTATTTAATGCACTGATTAATATATTAAATTGTCTGTTTCCTACCGTTATATTTATTTACTCAACTATTTAACTATGCATAAAGTTACTCCCTTTATTATTCATCCACAGGGTACTTGTTTACATATCATTTTATTCATTACACATGTGGTTATTTATTCCTGCACTTATTATAATTATCTCCAACATAGAACTTCACAAAGGCAAATGCTGTTTTCACTGAACAATACAAATCAGAATAACAATTGAAACAATTTTA
>OX457039.1:1322534-1467534 GCA_949752735.1 Lumbricus terrestris
AAATCATCAACAGAGAACACATTTTTAGAGACCTCTGTTCCAATGGCAAACCCCCCCTCTACCCAAATCACCAACATTAGTGCACTGACCAATGACCATGCACTATCGCAGAGAAGATGACCACACCACATGACGCCTTCCATCATATGCAGGGGCAAAGAAAAATGAAGACGCCAACACATTATTATTGCATGTATGGCAGTCTCACTGTGACTGCACTTCTTCTAATAGTGTCGACAGCTACAAGATATACTACCAATGGTATGCACCACCAGACACTAAATCAATGACTAAGTCTATCAGTAAGGCCAGTTAGGCCACAGTAGTGTCCATTGTCACCAGTGATTCTTAAACTGTGCAGTCCTCAACAGACGAAACAAGTGCATGTGTTGACTGGTTTTATATCTAAGTATATATATATATATAAATAATATATATAATTACACATAATATATATGTCTTAAGACTTAAAACCGACATTAATGACTCTTATATATATACATATACATATATATGTGAGCCATTATATATACATATATATATATATTATAAAGAGTAATCTAAAGTCAGTTTCTAAGTCCTAAGACAACCTCTGTTCAAAGCATCATCCCCCATCACCACCACCACCACCACCACCTACACCAGCAGCAGCAGCAGCCTAATAGGTCCTGCTGACCAACTCCATGCTGGAACTCAAGTCAGCAGATAACTCTAATGATAAGACATATAACATGACACAGATTATAATACATGTTAACAACGTGAGAAAACGAAGAACTTATTCTTGAAGTGGAGGACCGCATCGATTAAGTCTGAAGCAACGATGAAAATTTATTGAAAATTATTAACTGTATTGAAATGATTTTTCATGGAATATTGTCTAAATGAATGCATCTTGGTAACTGGGCTTTGTGTTCACACTGTCAAATAAAAATCTAATTTACAAACTAAGTAAGTAGGTCTGTGTTTTTTTTAGCTTATGATATTACAGACCTGTGATAACATGACAAAGAACATAACACTTCAAAACTTAACACAGCCGATAACATAACCCATAACATAACTTCTAATACAAATAACATAGCAAAACATGTACACCTTTAACAATAAACCTTAACACAACACACATCACCATAAAATCACATGAAACACACATATAGTATTAAACATGGTTATAAAGTTTTTCGTTGCTTCATGTGTTTTGTCAGCATGTACAAACAAATGAACTCAATGCACCGAACGAACTTTGCTACAACAGAACTCCGAGATCATCATCTCAAGGTGCAGTGCCACTAGCAAGCACCAAAAAAGGTTTTACAATCCACAAAAAATGTACTACACAACCCATCTGTCCGCCGACACATAGAACCATCTCTCTAAGCGCCATGGCATTTGCAACACACAGGACTATATAGCTATCAGTCAACAACATAGTTTTCGCAACTACCTCTTAAAAGCTGAGCAGTTGAGGAGCACTACTCTATACTTCGCACCAAGTCAACAACTATTGCATGAAGAATTCCTGACCTAACGTTGCTTTGGGTTTAAAAATGATTACATGACTGAAATCGAAGAATTTCCAATGACGCACATTTTTCAATGAATGTGATCTTGGTTGTTTAATTTTTTCAAGACAAACAGATGGCCTTCATGTCGAATAATTTTTGATTGTTCGTACTCTCCACAAATTGCCAAGCAGTCTAATCATTATGTCCAGATCTTTCTTTTAGCTTGTTGCTGTGGCCGTCATTGATCCATAAAATATCATCCAAGGTGTTGCTGCTCTTGACTTTCTAACTCCATTCTTCGCTCACTTATACTTATTAATATACTAGTAGTAGTTATATGATAACGATGATAATGATGGTGGCGACGACAACGACAACGATAATAATAATAATAACAATAATAATAATAACAATAATAATAATAATAATAATAATTGAATAGAGCCTTTGCAGACTTCGATTGTGTATACTAGGTGAGAGGGAAGTCCATGATGAATCCGGTATACGTCGGGGGGGAAGAAACAAACAATAATTTGTACAAGACACCATAATGCACAAGAATACAATCAAATATTGACAAAATAATATGTCACAATTTACACTAACCAGATTGACTTCGCCTGTGCTGCATTATTTCAATTGCACAAGAGGTTGTTAAACTCCAGATCCAAGATTATAATAGCAGCTTCAAGCATAGAGCATAATATATCCAGATGTATATATTCACATAGCTGTCCCGACAACACTTGTATCATCCAAGAATACCTCTGCAACTGCTACATCCAGATGTGTATGTTCACGTAACTATATCTCGACGATTGTCTTGCCATGCAGTTATACTCAGCATTATCTAAGGCTATGGCAGACGACTACAAAGGTAAATCCAATTGTTGTGTATCATCAAATCAAGACTCAGATTCCTTTGTGCTTGTTCATCCAAGCGCGTATCGAACATTTTTCAACCCGTCCATAAAGTTCCACCTGTGAAGCTATAATCCTACACACCGATCTATTTATACATTATCCAAGTGTGTGTACGGTATATATCATCGAATCTCACAAATATGCAATCATCACGCAGCAAAAATTCTAGGCATATCCAAATGTTTAGCTCATTCGAAATATCCACAAGAATTGAACAGCTACCAAAGGACGATAAAAATCTGAATGTCTATATCATGTAATTTTTTTAATTTCGGTTTCTTTAGGAAGCATGCAATGCATTGCCTATATAACATTCAGAAACATCAACTGAAAATGTCCTCTGAAAACTCTTCAGCTGTACTTGAACTGATAAGTAAAATCTCCGGTACGCCCATTAGAAAGAGTTCGTGTGTAGCCGACTTGAGGAAACCTCTCATACAACACGTTCCACACTACAGACAAGTTAACTATAGTCAACCGAAGTCAACTGAACACTCGACAACACGTCAACCGCAGGCTACACTTCGTGTCGGAAAGCGGACTATTTCAGGTCTGAGCCAAGGTAGTTTTCCGCCGGAAAAGACGCCAGGTCGAAATGGGAAAAGATTAGCACAACCGGAATGTTATCATTCCCACCACCGTCAGCACCCTTCCCACCACCGTCAGCACCCCTCCCCCACACAAACACATATCGGAAGGCAGCATACAATATTCTGCAACTGCCGCCACCGCCGCTCTATCTTTCTTATCCGTCCGTACACCTGAAATCATCCATGAGTAATTCCCGTGAAACAACAACATTTGCACACAATGCAATGCTGCATCTAATCGCTGTACGGTAGTCGAACGAGGTCCGCCGGGCGCTCACCAGCACGGTCGATCAAGGGAGCTCCAGCGACCGGTCGCCCGCCCGCCCGCCCGCCCGCCGCCCGCCCGGCAGCCCCCGTGTGGGCACGGGTGCCCAGGTCGAACGTTGAGGCACATATCATTGGCAAACGGAAAAGTCTAGCGAAACTTCAGCGCCTCTACTATTCGTCTGCTGCTGATGCCGACGAAAGCCTCAGCAAAACACACACACAGACCCACACACACACACACACACACACATAGACACACAAACACACACAGGCACATGCACAAATACACACACAGACACACACACACGCACAGGTGAATCCATCTTTGTCTATATGTCTCTCCATAATTGTCCGAGTAGCTGTCTGTATGTCTATCTATTTGTCTGTCTGTCTGTGTCTCTGTCTGTCTGTCGTTCCCTGTCCGTATTCGTCTACTTCGGTCTGTCTGTCAGTATCTGCATCAATCTATGCGTGTGTCTGCATCTGTATGTCCGTCGGAGTGCGTGTGTGTGTCTGCAATTGTCTGTCTGTCTGTCTGTCTGTCTGTCTGATGCAAGCGAGATCAGCGCAACGGCTGAGCGCCATTAGCCACGCCAGGCAGACGAAGGCAATCGGAAATCCGGCACACACGCACACACACACATATACCCACAGACCTTTACCTAGATTACATAAATGTTTATATACACACATACATTGCTATACATATGAATGCCAGTATACCTATGATATATATATATACATATGATAAATATATATATAATTATATTAGATAGGTTTCAGAAAAGCTTTATATGCATTTCAAGACAGCAGACATAGAGTCTATTATGTACAAACATGCAGTACATTATAATATATATACATATATAATTATATATATACATCATATATACATTATATATATACATTATATATAATTATATATGCATAATTGCATATGTATCTGCAGTACATACATACATACATACATACATACATACATATATACATACATACATACATACATACATACATACATACATACATATATACATACATACATACATACAATGTCATACATACATACATACATACATACAGCCTCCTTTCTGAGGACTCCATGTAATTGACTGTTGGGGTCCTTCTATTCATGATAATTTATACTGGCTAATCAATGTAAGGTCAGAGGGCCATATACATGTAGTTGTACAGGATCAGAGGCATTCGTTCAGCTGCTCTGCTCTTATCGAGAATCATAGTCTACCATAAAAGACCATAACTTACAACTCATGGCTCATGGCTTCCATGAGCTAAATCCCCAGTCAAGACTCTCTTCAAGGCTCTCCTGGCCTTTGACAGACAGACAGACGGACGGACGGACGGACATACAAATAAGAAGATATAAAGACAGAGAAGCAGACAGACAGAGACAGACGGACGGACGGGCAGCTCCCTGCCACGTTGCACAAGGAACATTTTCACTGACCTATAAAGCCACACCGCTACACCTTTCTGGCCTTTCTGAATCTGTTGGAAAACAAGGTTTTGGTTGGTTCCTACAATGCTAATAAGCGCTATTCAATACCCTCAACACAAATCCCAAATATAAACACACAAACATATGTGTATATATACATAATGTGTATGATATATATATATATATATATATTCATTCATTCATTCATTATATGCATTTATATAGCGCCTCTTCAAGGGGGCTACTCAGAGGCGCTCCCAACCTCAGCGCGGCCAAATAAAACTGTTTTAAGATGAGAGAGGAAAGTCTGAGAAGGATTTTTACAAAGAGAGCGGAGGGTCAGAGGAATGTAACGCCCGCCCCTATCGGCATCCCCGGAGTCGCCACTTCCGGATCCTCGCCTGATGGGACCGCGTGCTGCTGTGGACGAGCTCTAGAGATAGAGGGAGGACAGGAGGAGGTGACTTCTGGGTTCGAATCCCAACGATGGAAAGGTGGCCAGTTATTTCGACTGCCGAAATCCCTATATGAAATTGGCGGCCTACTAGCCAATCTATCACTTCTTCGCAATATACCAGGGTGTGCGAAATCTTTAGGCCTAGCACCCAAAGTTTCTTCCAGGCCGATGGTCGAGTGGTATGGCGCGTCCGCAGTGGTAATAGCGGTGAGGTAACCAGGGTTCAAATCCACAGCAGGCTTGGGTACCGGCGATGCCTCCAGCCTTTCCAATCGTGATACAACTTCCGTCAGCGCTTCCCTGACATTTAATTGCTCTGAGGTGATTGCATCCTGCGTATCCCTGACATAAGATTTTACAGAAGAGATTTCCTCTCTTACATTTAATTGCACTGAGGAAATAGCATCGCTAACATTTGATTGCACTGCCAGGACATTAAACTCCACCGTGGCAATCGCCTCTTGCGTCTCTCTGGCGTTCAGTTGCAAAGACGACTGTATAGAAGTCATAGCATCATGAGTTGACTTAGCATGCACTTGCATAGCCTCTTGTGAAGACTTAGCGTTAGTCTGTATTGCCTCAAGCAATATCTCCATTGAGGACGGGGGCCTCGAAGGCTGAGCAGGAGTGACTGGCCTAGACTCCTCCATAGCGCTACAGAAATGACTCTTATCTTTATAGCTCACAATCAATCAAGTATTCATTCAACGTCAGTTGCATTCAATGCCATCAATGATCAAAGTCAGTAGTTTTATTTAATATTTCTTATTATTAACACTCAATTGAATCTTCAATTGACATCAATTATGTTCAAAGCAATCAAACATCAAAGTCAGTAAGTTTAATTATCAGTTCCTATCCTTTGTAAAGGCATTCAATGAAAATCAAATGCAACTATTCAATGCAAACACCTATCAACCGGAGTATGCCTAAATTAAATCCCGATTGACTCTCAAGTCCCACAGCCAATTTCAGTTCAGCCCAAAATATCTTAATAACCGATCGTATTAATTCCCCAATAAAGCGTACCTTATGTCCGAAGACAAGGGACAAAGCCGATCGTGTGCGAAGAACAGCGACGAAGACGATATCCAAGATGCGACGAAACACACAGAAAGGCGTCGAGTTTGAAACGCCCGAAAAGATCAGCTAAATCCGATGCTGATTTCTCGCAATGAACATCAATTTCGGCTATGTATCCAAGCCGTTTGAGAAAGACGCCCTTAGGCAAACATACGAACAACCGCTTCGCAACACAATTTCAGAACGCTGACGATTCGAAGCCCACGATAAATCACTCCGTGTGACAGGGCGAAGAGAGGCCTTGACTTAGTAATCCAGGAATATATCCGATGTGAGAGCGAAGGCAAAACTCGCAACAACGCTGATATATTTCTCGCAACAAACTAACTCTCTTAATAATTCGACTCCATGTCGAGAGAGAATGAATCGCCAACAGAATTCTTGTATGCGCAACTAGTGTAAGCAGGCGCTTATCCTGGCCATGCTTCACCAACTCGATCGAGCCTAAAACTACCAAAAGCCGCAATACATCCACTTCTCTTGAAATTCTGGCCACGTCTGCACTTTAGCTGCCCGCTCTCGCTTTTATAACTGCCTGGTCTGCAGAGCGTCCCCTTTACTACGCATGCGCAGCTAGAGAGCTGCACGCGCCAACCCAGCAGCAACGCAGCTGTTTCAAGGCGGCAAGAGTTAGCTGCCACGTGCAGCTTCTGTGTATTCTCTCTTGTCTGCCTAGCAGTGGCTGTCTTTCTCCCTCTATCTCTCCTTCTGAAAAGCGTCATCTGCCGCCAGTCACGTACGCATCAAATGCACCAGTTTAACCTTGCGAAAACACACATACACAGGCCCACACGCCTACAGTGTTTCCTTCTCAATCTGTCCTCCTGTCTGTGCTTGTCTGGCTGGCTGTATTCCTCGCTCACTCTGATCATCAGACCACCTCAGAGAGCGTGCGAAAGTTTAATTACCCTCATCGACTGCAAGCGGCGCGGCCTTTGAAGACAGCGACCGACGATCGCTGAGAGCGTGTGAAAATATACCAATTAATGAAACGGCAACGACTGCTGCCTACGTCAGCGGTCGCTGTGACCTGTGTCAAGCGCAAATCAACATTAAAATCTAGGTCACGAAAGGCAACTCAAAAATACAGAAATAAAACAAATATATCAGATCCCTGAAACCCCATAATCGATCAGAAATTAAATAAAAATAATAATATTAACTACCAGAAACTCGTAGCGTAGTTCTACAATCGCTACACTATTCTCGGCCCTCCCTGATTTCAGGATCCCTTTAATTGGACAAATGGATCCTGAAATGCTAGTAAGGCCATACTCCAATTTTTACATCAAGGATTCAAATGCAAGAATTAAAAATATATGCAATGAACAGTCATCAACGTAAGCATCAGAAAGTTCACATTTTAGCGTTAAATGTCAGTTCAAGCGAAAGAAATACTTATTATTATAATATTTATATAGCTCCATCGCTAATAGTTCAGTAAAGCTCAAAAGCAATTCTATATATAGGTCTCCTTGAGTTTAGTTAAGCACAAAGTCCTCCACGGCAAGCATTGACTTAAAAACCCACGGGACAGCCACAAAAACCACTAGACCTTCGTTACCTTTACAACAGGTCATCTGATTAATAGGCCACCCATGGCCTTTACCATCGAGACTTCTTTAGGCATTTCACTGTAGGCAAACGTCTACATTTAAAGACTCATCTAAGCAGTTAAACCTAAGTCTCTAATCCCATTAACAACGGTGCTATCATAGCAAATTACCTGAGACTACACACACAGCTTAAGTCTCCAAAGGCCAATGCTCATTATAACTATCCGTAGGCTCCCCATCAAAGCTTACCGTAAGAGACCAAGCCTAACTTCAGCTTAATAAGCCGCTCCCTTCCCAACATCTTTCAGTAGGCCTACTTAATTATTAAAAAATGCAACCGATTATGCACAGAATTAAAATAGGCCATTTAAACATAGGCTAACGTAACATATTATTGCAATTAACGTTACAAAACAGTCACATTGTATAATCGTAAAAATCCTAGGCCTAAAAGGATTATCATGATTTTAATATGAGATCTTAGTCTAAAGCGCAAATCAACAGTTAGGCCACTTTAGTCTACTATAAATCCTTATGCATCATTGCATAGCATCAAGGCCTATTATCTTTCCTTCATTCTATCAGTGATGCAGCGGAGACTAACGGGACCACCCACGCGCCTGGGAAACAACGATTGCTAATTAATCGCCGCTCACTATTCTCCCACGCTATGCATCTACCGCGTGCGTCTCTTAAAATCCCGTGGGAATTAGGCAACAAACCATCATGTAGGCCAAAGTGCATCATACGACGACCGACGTCACCCTGTCCGTGCACAAAGTTAGGCCTATTTCTACGAATCCAAAATTAGGTCAATCAATAAATCGTAGCAAATCCTTTACTAAATTAATATTAATAAAACCCGGCATGGCAAATCTACGCGTATTGCAAATCAAATGTCAAATTATATCGGCCAACATTATTCCTGCGCAGATAGAGCTCCTATATATATGCCTGGCCCTAGTTAATTTTATTAGGCCCCGCAGTTTAACCATATAATTCCAATGCAGGCTGGAGTCAGGCAAAACAGCAAAACTAGTGCAAAACAAATTACACAGCGTAGGTAACTTATCACTTATATCTCCTGCGTATTTCCATTGCTAAAACTCTTAGGCCTGCAATTTTAATCGTGGCATGTTACTTATATATATATACAGGGCTGACAAATTTTGCCGAACTTCCGAATAGTAAGCCTATATGCTTAACCCCAAGGTAAACTATATATATATATAGGCCTAATCCCTCAAGATGCAGTCAAGTGCTACATGGGTCGATTAACCATTTACTTAGCGCCTTTTACCTCATCAATAATGCATCTATACACTTAATATGTACATAAACGCTATATGGGCTTACCAAACATTTATGTAGCGCCTCATTAAACTTAATTAATATGCATCTATACAATTATATATATACGATGACAAGAGTTACGCATATAAAAATTCTACACACGGAAATTAGGAGCATTAAAATTTAACTGTGCAAATTTCTTTAAATTATTTTTAATTAAACAGACTATAGATAGAGCGGAACTTAGGCCTAATGCAAATTTCGACTCTGAGCGTTATCTTAGAGATATAGGCCTACTATTTTAACGAAGGCCATAATATCACATAATCACATCATCATGGCTAATTCCACTGCAAGTCTAAGTTCAAGGTCACATAATCGTCATCAATGGCCTTAACTAAAATAGGCAACCTTATATATACATCAACAGGTAAAACCAATATTTATATAGCGCAATGCAGGCAATGACAGTCCAGTTTTCTGTCTACAGCAGAGGCAATAATAAAATCGTCCATCGCTTCATTGCAAATGCAATACAATACTAATCTATATCACCATTGCAAACATTAATCAGACAGTCGGCAATGCAATACAAATACTAATACTATGCACAACATACGATGCAAAAATTCAGTTATTTACACAGTAACACACACATGTAAAGCCTTCCACATGTAAAGTAAACGTATTCATCACAATCAAAATAAAACAGTGGTTACAGATGCTTCTGCATTCAAAACGGCCGCCATTATGCGGTCATTAGGAACAGTACCTGGCCGGCCTCTTGATGACACGGCGGGGTCTCGCTAATTCCTCAGGAGCGTCGTTAGTATCCTCTGTCCCCGGAAACTCGATTGGTTCCTGCGGTTGTAGGTCGGGTTCGGTCCAACCTGACGGAGGTTCACCCAGGTACGGCTTTAATTTGTCGACGTACACCAGCAGCGCTTGTGATCTGGCGGACTTCTGGATCCGGAACAAGACCGGACTCACTTGCTCCATGATACGGTAAGGACCACAGAACCACTTAGCCCATTTATCCTTGATCCGAGTGTACTTCCGGGGATAGTAATAGTACACCCACTGTCCTTTCGTGAACGACGGCTTTTTGACTCGTAGATCATACCGGAAAGCACGGCGGACGGCCTGTTTTTGCATGCATTCCCGAGCCAACTGGAACACGTCTCGCATTTCCTCCGTTCTTTTCTGGATGTAATCGTTCACCGACAGCTGGGCATTGTTCTGGTTACAATCCCCAAGTACCAGATCGATTGGGAGGCACGTCTCTCTTCCAAGGAAAAGTTTGTTCGGCGTGAACCCCGTGCTTTCGTGTTGACTGGCCCGGTACGCTCCCATAATCCAGGGCAGGTGAATGTCCCAGTCTTTCTGATTCTGTGCGACGACTTTGCCGAGCATGGAATTTAGGGTTCGATGTAGACGTTCCACCGTTCCATTCGTGCTCGGTTTATAAGGTGACGTCCTGATTTTGTCAATTTGCATCAAGCGGCATAGATCTCGGAACAAGGCGGCCTCGAAACAGGGGCCCTGGTCGGTCAGGAGCTGTTTAGGGCAGCCGAATCTAGGAATCCACTGGTCCATCAACATCCGGGCCACGGTCGCGGCTTCCTGGTTGCGAATAGGGTAGGCCTCCGCCCAACGGCTGTAATGATCAATCACGGTCATGATATAATGATATCCACGACTGGATACTGGATGTGGTCCAGTTATGTCGACGCCGAGACATTCCATTGGTTCTCCGACGGCCATATTCTGTAATTGTCCTTGCCTGGGTGGTTTCCCTCTGATGTACCGGGCGCAGCTGTCACAGCGCTTCAATTGCTGGTATACTTGTTCTCCCCAGCCCGGCCAATAGGCTCGCTGTCGTACTTGTGCCGCGGTTCGTCGGACCCCCAAATGCCCTCCGGACATCCCTTCATGTGCAAGACAGATAATGCTTTCTCGCCGTCCGACGGGAGGTATTAACTGGTAGCGAACAGTCTCACCATCAGAGTTCAACCAAGCTCGATGCAATAGTCCATTTCTGACAGTTAACTGAGGCCATTGATGAATCAACGTCTTAGTCATGGCACTACAACTCCGTATCTCCTCCCCGGTTGGCATCTCGGTTGATTTCGTCATCCATTGCAAAATCCAGTTTAGATCCGGATCTTGCCGTTGTTCTTCTGCTAAGACCACCGGATCCCAATCCGTCATTTCAGTCGAGGCAGGCTGAGATGGTAGGCGTCGTTCTTGGATGACGTTGACTTGGTTTGGCCTTCGAGACAGCGCATCAGCATTTTGGTGCGCGGCACCGGACCGATGTTGTATGTCAAATTCAAATTCCTCCATGACTGAGAGCCACCGTGCCTGCTGTCCAATAGGCAATGGTGTCTTGCGGAGCCATTGGAGCGCTGAGTGGTCCGTTCGTAGGATAAATTTCCGTCCAAGAAGATATGGTCTGAACGCTTTGAGAAAGTTGATTACCGCCAGCAATTCCCTCCTTGTCACGTCATAATTTTGTTCCGCCACAGAACACACTCTGCTCCCGTAACAGATGACCCTTTCTTGCGATTCCTGCATCTGAGATAAGACCGCCCCAATGGACTCCCCGGATGCATCCGTATCCAGTATGTACATCCCAGTATCGTTGGGAAGCGCCAAGATGGGGGATTCTGTTAAGCAGTTCTTTAGCTTTTGGAACGCGTTTTCACATGGACCAGACCAGTCAAACTTGTATCCCTTCTTAGTCATTTGGTGCAGTGGCCGGGCTATTTGAGCGAAATTCGGTACGAACTTGCGATAGTAGGAACATAAACCCAGAAATGCTCGAACATCTTTGACTTTCCGCGGCGTGGGCCAGTCACGGACGGCTTGAATCTTTTCCGGGTCTGTAGTTACTCCGTGTTCGCTGACCACGTGACCTAGGAACAACACCTTTTTCTGTAGTAGTTTGCACTTGGATGGCTTCAGTTTTAGATTAACTCCCTCCAGGCGAACGAGAACTTGCTCCAATCGAATCAAATGGGTTTCCAGATCGCTGGCGAAGACGATGATATCGTCAAGATAGATTAAACAGATCTCGAAGTTTAACCCCGCCATGACCAGATTCATCATCCGGCCAAACGAAGCCGGAGAATTGCAGAGCCCGAACGGAAGTACTTTGAATTGAAAACTTCCGCGTCGGGTGACGAAGGCAGTCTTGTGTTTATCCCTTGGATGAACAGCCAACTGATGATAACCGGCCCGGAGATCGAAGGTACTGAACCATTTCGCTTCGCCGAGGGCGTCCAGGCTCTCGCTGATCAGCGGAAGCGGGTAGGCGTCCTTGCGCGTCTTGGCGTTCACCGCTCTATAGTCGACACAAAAGCGAGGGGTCCCGTCTCGTTTCTGGACCATGACAACGTTGCTTGCCCAAGGCGACAGTGACGGTTCGATCAGTCCTTGATCCAACATAGCCTGCACTTGTTCGTCTATGACAGGGAGTAGCGAAAGCGGTTGTCGTCGCAGCGGCTGACGAACGGGTGTTTCGCTACCCGTGTCGATCTCATGTCGTAGAATGTCGGTGAATCCCAGATCCCATTCACCAAGAGAAAAGGCGGCGCGACGATCCATCAGGATTTCACGTAGTCTCTGTTGTACCTCAAGGGGAACGTCTTCAGCGATGTTCGACCATAACGGCCTCAGAATTACCTCTGCATCTTGTGAGTTGACATGGTCCTTGTCTTCCCTCACCATGGCGCAGCCTGCAGCGGGCTTGCTGTCCTGGTCAGCTCCGGCTACTGTCACTTCTTCCAGGGCACATTGCATTCCTTTCGACAATTTAATCATCTTGTGGGTCGGATTCAACACTCTGATTGTCAGGTCGATCGCCCGTTCCGGTAGAAGCGTTCCGGCGATTACGAGTCCAGATGCCAACACGTGTGGCGGCGTCGCCCATTGAGTTTTGGTCGGTCTCAGGTCTGGAAGTATGGCATACACCTCGACGTCCACTTCCGACAGTGCGGGAACATTCACGTGCTGCGCGGCGGCTATCCTTCGACAAATTCCCCTCCGGTCTTGACTTACCAAAGGAAATGAGCGGCCTTGTAGTACTATTGTTTTCCCCGGAATGCTTAGATGAGCCCGTTGTTCTGTCAACCACCCGAGTCCAAGAATCAACTCACTGACTTGAGCCGTTACTAAACAGGGAACATCGAACTTGCAGTCGGCTGCACGACATTGAAGGACTGTCTCTCCAAGTACCTCTATAGCTGTACCATTTGCCGCGGTTAGCAGTTGTTTCGACGCCGTCATATCTTTCCGTCTCACCAGGGATGCAGGTACCAGTGACATTTCGCTTCCGGTATCTACCAAGGCCAACACGTCCTTACCATGGATCTTCAGAGCCAAATACGCATTCGTGCTGCCTTGTACATGGTAAACATTTGCTGGTCCATTCAGAACCTCATTGGCTTCTGCTTCGGCCGCTTGTCGCTGGGGACAATTGCGCACCAGGTGGTCGGTTGCTGAACACTCATAGCATCGCCGCACATCAGTTCTTGCTTCCGTTTCCATCTCCATGCGTGGTCGACGCCTACAGTTCGCACTCTAATGTCCGAACTGATGACACAGGTAACATCGCGGAGCTCCCTGTCCATAACCTCCATTGTTGTTCGATCCTTCATTTCTAGCTGATTCATTCTGACCTCTTCCGGGTCCACGATTGTTGTATCTGGGTTGTGGCGCCGACACTGGTTGTCGCTCCTTCTTCTCTAGTCGCTCCACTTGTCTCCTCATTTGCTCCATCCGCCGTTCCAGATCCTTTACTTTCGACTCTTCTTCCTGTTCTTTAATTGCGTTGACACGGCCGTGTCGTCGGTCTTGTTGTTCATGGCCGCCGGCTTCTGCTTTCTGATAACCGTCCAACCGCATCGCCACCTTGTAAGCTTCATCCAATGATTTTGGCTCTCGCTCTCGAATTTTCAGAGCAAGAGTTCTATCTCTCAGGGCATCCAGGAATGCACGAACAGCAATTGCTTCGCTGTGGACAGTCGAAGAGCCCGGATACGCACGCGAGGTCAGACGGCGCACATCATCGACCAGCACTCCCATATCTTCATCGGCTTTCTGCTTTCGAGTACTCAGCTGTGTCTGAAATAAAGCTTGCTGTTCAGCGTTACCATATCGTTCTCGAAGTCGCTGTACCAAAGCCGTCCAAGTGTCCAAGCTATCTGCGTTCGACTCGCTCAGCAAATGAGTCGCCGGTTCAACCAAGGAGACTACTAATTGGTTCAATCTCTCCTCATCCGTCCATCTGTTATTCCTGGCGCACACGGAGAATTTTCGTAAGAATGTTTCAACGTCCGTCTTTCCGCTAAAAGACCCGAGTTTCAGGAATTGTGTTGGCTTAGGAGGAGAAGTCGATGGCTGTTTAACCTCGCCCTCTTTAGCTGTTGCAGACGCGGTCGGTTCAAGTTCCTTGACTGTTCCCTTTGAACTGATCGACGGTAGCTCCCAGTCGCCTGTCGTTTGCGTTGCGACGGTGGTCGTCGGGACAATTTTGATAGGACCGACCGAAACGTTGGTAGGCGCCAGTGCTTTCGTTTCACCAACCGCAGACGTCGCTTTATTATCGGCCGTCGTTTCATTTCTCTCCAGAGGTGTCGACTTCATTACCGCCTGACATCGCGGTAGTTCGGCATCACGGCTAAATCCGAAGCTTTGCGCGCCGAGGCATGAACTCATCCTCGCCGATTCCACGACCGTTGGCCACCGAGGAAAGACGGCGTCGCTTGGTCGAAGCGGGTCGAGAC
This sequence comes from Lumbricus terrestris, assembly GCA_949752735.1. Classification (NCBI taxonomy): domain Eukaryota; kingdom Metazoa; phylum Annelida; class Clitellata; order Crassiclitellata; family Lumbricidae; genus Lumbricus; species Lumbricus terrestris. Next base: position 1,337,458 of record OX457039.1, read on the forward strand.
AGCGAAGCGGGTCAACCCAAACCCGGTTGTCGCTGCTACCGTAGAAAGCGCTCGGAGTGTAGGTCGGAGCATACCTCCACGGCATGTTTGAATGGTCGGGACGAGCGTATGGTTGCATCCAGTCGACCGTTGCCATCGCCGCTGGTCCAGGAGGAAGGTCGGGTCGAGCGTAATCTCGACCAACCATGGTCGACGTTGCACGGCCGTCGAGGACATAATCAGTCACGGCCTGGTAGGTCGGCATTGCCGGCGCTGGTTGTGGAATGTCGGCCCGACTCGGTGCTATTTCCACTCTTTGTTGATCGACCTTTGCGAGCGACGCTTGAATTCTCCATTGTGGATCCGGTCGAGGATACTCGACGAGAGGAAGGGACGAAGAGGCCAAAGGGACTGGGTTGACCTTATCACCCCCCTCCCATGACAATTTATTAGCGATCGGTTTATTCACTTCAAAATTTCTAAACTCCGGTTGCCGTGCTGCATGCATTCTGTTATCAATTATTTTAACAGTTTTAGGTCTAGATTCCATTATCTTGCTGATTTCAATGTCTACACTACCATCATCAGACATTATATCCACAATATCCGCAAATTCCCTTTCCTTCCTTCTTTCAAAAGAAATTGCCATTTCGCCTGTTCTAGCATAGTCAGTTTCCTCTTCTAACCTATCATCGCCAAAATCTCTAGAACTAATTTGACCCCACTGGCTGGGACCAATTGTAACGCCCGCCCCTATCGGCATCCCCGGAGTCGCCACTTCCGGATCCTCGCCTGATGGGACCGCGTGCTGCTGTGGACGAGCTCTAGAGATAGAGGGAGGACAGGAGGAGGTGACTTCTGGGTTCGAATCCCAACGATGGAAAGGTGGCCAGTTATTTCGACTGCCGAAATCCCTATATGAAATTGGCGGCCTACTAGCCAATCTATCACTTCTTCGCAATATACCAGGGTGTGCGAAATCTTTAGGCCTAGCACCCAAAGTTTCTTCCAGGCCGATGGTCGAGTGGTATGGCGCGTCCGCAGTGGTAATAGCGGTGAGGTAACCAGGGTTCAAATCCACAGCAGGCTTGGGTACCGGCGATGCCTCCAGCCTTTCCAATCGTGATACAACTTCCGTCAGCGCTTCCCTGACATTTAATTGCTCTGAGGTGATTGCATCCTGCGTATCCCTGACATAAGATTTTACAGAAGAGATTTCCTCTCTTACATTTAATTGCACTGAGGAAATAGCATCGCTAACATTTGATTGCACTGCCAGGACATTAAACTCCACCGTGGCAATCGCCTCTTGCGTCTCTCTGGCGTTCAGTTGCAAAGACGACTGTATAGAAGTCATAGCATCATGAGTTGACTTAGCATGCACTTGCATAGCCTCTTGTGAAGACTTAGCGTTAGTCTGTATTGCCTCAAGCAATATCTCCATTGAGGACGGGGGCCTCGAAGGCTGAGCAGGAGTGACTGGCCTAGACTCCTCCATAGCGCTACAGAAATGACTCTTATCTTTATAGCTCACAATCAATCAAGTATTCATTCAACGTCAGTTGCATTCAATGCCATCAATGATCAAAGTCAGTAGTTTTATTTAATATTTCTTATTATTAACACTCAATTGAATCTTCAATTGACATCAATTATGTTCAAAGCAATCAAACATCAAAGTCAGTAAGTTTAATTATCAGTTCCTATCCTTTGTAAAGACATTCAATGAAAATCAAATGCAACAATTCAATGCAAACACCTATCAACCGGAGTATGCCTAAATTAAATCCCGATTGACTCTCAAGTCCCACAGCCAATTTCAGTTCAGCCCAAAATATCTTAATAACCGATCGTATTAATTCCCCAATAAAGCGTACCTTATGTCCGAAGACAAGGGACAAAGCCGATCGTGTGCGAAGAACAGCGACGAAGACGATATCCAAGATGCGACGAAACACACAGAAAGGCGTCGAGTTTGAAACGCCCGAAAAGATCAGCTAAATCCGATGCTGATTTCTCGCAATGAACATCAATTTCGGCTATGTATCCAAGCCGTTTGAGAAAGACGCCCTTAGGCAAACATACGAACAACCGCTTCGCAACACAATTTCAGAACGCTGACGATTCGAAGCCCACGATAAATCACTCCGTGTGACAGGGCGAAGAGAGGCCTTGACTTAGTAATCCAGGAATATATCCGATGTGAGAGCGAAGGCAAAACTCGCAACAACGCTGATATATTTCTCGCAACAAACTAACTCTCTTAATAATTCGACTCCATGTCGAGAGAGAATGAATCGCCAACAGAATTCTTGTATGCGCAACTAGTGTAAGCAGGCGCTTATCCTGGCCATGCTTCACCAACTCGATCGAGCCTAAAACTACCAAAAGCCGCAATACATCCACTTCTCTTGAAATTCTGGCCACGTCTGCACTTTAGCTGCCCGCTCTCGCTTTTATAACTGCCTGGTCTGCAGAGCGTCCCCTTTACTACGCATGCGCAGCTAGAGAGCTGCACGCGCCAACCCAGCAGCAACGCAGCTGTTTCAAGGCGGCAAGAGTTAGCTGCCACGTGCAGCTTCTGTGTATTCTCTCTTGTCTGCCTAGCAGTGGCTGTCTTTCTCCCTCTATCTCTCCTTCTGAAAAGCGTCATCTGCCGCCAGTCACGTACGCATCAAATGCACCAGTTTAACCTTGCGAAAACACACATACACAGGCCCACACGCCTACAGTGTTTCCTTCTCAATCTGTCCTCCTGTCTGTGCTTGTCTGGCTGGCTGTATTCCTCGCTCACTCTGATCATCAGACCACCTCAGAGAGCGTGCGAAAGTTTAATTACCCTCATCGACTGCAAGCGGCGCGGCCTTTGAAGACAGCGACCGACGATCGCTGAGAGCGTGTGAAAATATACCAATTAATGAAACGGCAACGACTGCTGCCTACGTCAGCGGTCGCTGTGACCTGTGTCAAGCGCAAATCAACATTAAAATCTAGGTCACGAAAGGCAACTCAAAAATACAGAAATAAAACAAATATATCAGATCCCTGAAACCCCATAATCGATCAGAAATTAAATAAAAATAATAATATTAACTACCAGAAACTCGTAGCGTAGTTCTACAATCGCTACAGGAAGACCATTCCAGGTTGAGGGTCCCACCACCGAGAAAGCACGGCTCTGCATAGTGGAAGTTCGAGCAAAAGGTACTGAGAGTAGACTTTGTTCAGTCGAACGAAGGGAGCGGAAGGGGTGAGAACTAAGAGTAGGGCTACAAAGCTCACAAAGATAGGCAGGAGCAAGGCCTAGCATGCAGCGCCAGACTAGAGTAGATATCCTATACTCAATTCGCTGCTTGAGTGGAAGCCAGTGGAGAACGTCACGCATATAGCTGGAGATGTGGCTGAATTTAGGTATGCGGCCAATAAGGCGGGCTGCAGAGCGCAGGACGCGATCAATGCAACTCAGACGGGAAATTGGTAGGCCAGCATAGAGAGAGCAGCAGTAGTCAAGTCTGGTGGTAACAAAAGAATGGACAAGGGTTGCAGCAGCAGTAGGAGTAAGTGAGCGAGCAACAGTGCGTAGTTGACGGAGTTGATAATAACAGGCACGGCTGAGTGAGTGAATATGTGGAGCAAAGGTGAGCTCTTGGTCCAGAGTAACACCAAGGTCACGGACTCTGGTTGAGAAGACAAAATCAGGAAAGGCATCAGCGATGGTTGTCATATATATATATATATATATATATATATATATATTGTCATATATATATATATATATTCGTACATGCTCACACAAGGGCGGATACAGAAATTTTCGACGGGGGGGGCCAAAATTTTGGGTCCTGGTCGGGGAAACCGGGAAAAAATTTTGTCTTCCATCCGCCAAAAAAACTGATGACCTCTTTTTTTTAGTCATCAGTCCGGAATTTCAGAAAAATATACCTTTTCCATCTGCCAAAAAAACTGATGACCTCTTTTTTTAGTCATCAGTCCGGAATTTCAGAAAAATATACCTTTTCCATCCGCCAAAAAAACTGATGACCTCTTTTTTTTTAGTCATCAGTCCGGAATTTCAGAAAAATATACCTTTTCCATCCGCCACAAAAAACTGATGACCTTTTTTTTTTTAGTCATCGACCCGGGATTTTCCAAAAAGATACCTTTTTCCGTCCGCCCTCCACCCAAAACCCTGATGACCTTCTTCGCCGCTGCGAGGCACGGACATACGGAGCTACTCGCGGGGGGGGGCAAGTCAACTTTTCGGGACAGAATAGCTGGCAAAAAATAAAGAAATTTCCAAATGGGGGGCCATGGCCGGATTGGCCCCCCCCGGATCCGCCCCTGTGCTCACATGCATAATAGCTAAGCATGTGTATGTAGAGGCATGCATGACCTCCGCTGCCCTCTCTGGCAGTGAACGGATGGGGTAGAACCTAAATACATGATTTCTGAGAAGCAATGATCTGCAATCGCCCTCCTCCACTTCCACTCCTCCTATTCCTCATTTTCATCCCTTCCATCCTCCTCCTTTTGCTCCTCCTCACTTTCCTCCTTCAATGCCTCCACAGTAACGGCGTCTATGGTATAAACGGTTCAACGACCAACACGAATGACCTCGTTCAACTCGAATGACCTCGTTCTTATTTCAACAACGATATTCCGGCCCCCATGATCATCAGCTGCAGTAGGGAACCAGTCTGAACCTTTGCGCGGAGCTCATGGAACCAGCGCAGCCTACGACTGGCGACGAGTTCCTCAGAAGAAGCATCTTCGGTTATTATATGCGAAGCAACCTTTCCTCTCTCTCTGTAGGTATGTCCGTGTGCATGTCCGTGTGCATGTCCGTGTGTGCGTCCGTGTAATGTCCGTGTGTATGTCTCTGCGTATGTCTAGGTTTCTGTATGCATGCCTCAGCTGACAGTTGCATACATAGAGAAATGCTTTAATTTACGCCCGCACACACAAAATTTCGTCTTTATAATGTATGTCTGTTCAAATGTCTGTTTCTAGGGCCGTCTGTCTGGATGTATGCGTGTGTCTGCATCGATCAGTAAGTATGTGTCTGTCTGTCTGTTTGTCTGTCGGTCTGTACGTCTGTCTTCATCTCATCTAGAAGACCGCCCCGTGACCATGATGCTGGCAGAAATACGCAATACATCATCATACCTCCTCCCTCCTCCTCCTCCTCCTGCTTCTAGCAACAGGTATAAAGCAACGGATCAACAGCAGAAGCAACAGACCAACACAGAGTGAGCGCTGCCAGAGAAACCGGAGCTGCATGCAGAGTGGCGTATGGCGGGCGTTCCGCAGGTATCTGGTACCCACCCATCTAACCCCACCTCGGGGTGGGTGCGGAGTGGGGTAGGCGTGGGGCGCGTGTTGGCGCCAGAAATCGTAGGTCTACAACACCCAGACGACGCCTGCCCCACCTCTCCTATGTCTATGCATATGTCTGGGTTTCTGTACGTATGCCTCAGTTGCATACATAGAGACATGCTTTAATTTTTTTTATAGGATGGGGAACCGATTTCGCCACGTGAAACTTATCGTCTGCCACACCGGAAAACAGATCTGTCTCTCTGTCTCTGTTTTGATGTCTGTCTGCCTCCTTCTGCGTCTATGTCTTTGACTCTGTGCCTCCTTTCGTTTAGCAGCTTGTCTAGCCTAACTGTCTATTCCATCAACCGGTCTACCCTATAAAGCTGGATGTCTGTCTGTTTTTTTATCCATCTGTTTGAATGCCGATAATATTGAATTAACCTATTTAGCGCCACTATTCACTCTAAACAGTGGTTCTCAATCCGTGGCCAGCGGGCCATAAGTGGCCCGCCAGGCCTAAAAGAATGGCCCTCATCTCTCAAAGAATTAGCAAAAATAGCCTGTATGAAAAAATTGACAATTTAGACAGGATAGAACGCATAATTAAATCCATAATATATTAAATTTAATAATATAATAATTTTCTATTATAAATTATTTTATTTTGACGTCTATAAATGACAACAAACATTCTATTTTGATCCAATTATAATAATTTTATATTCTTTTAGTTAATTAAATTTTAGCCCCGTGGCCCCCTTATGTCCTTCAATTAAGAAAAGTGGCTTTCGATCGTGTCTTCCAACTTAGAAAAAGTGGTCATAAAGTAAAAAAATGTTGGGAACCACTGCTCTAGCACCTACCTACCGTTCGATGCAGCATAATAGCATGACAGTGAACAGAAGCGATGAGGACTGAACCCAACACACGACCTGAGATCAACGAGTCCACAGTGCCTTTATACACTCAACCAATCAGCAGCCATCGTAAGTTGTAAGTTATCTAATCCAATAGACATACCCAGCAGCAGCAGCAGCAGCAGCAGCAGCAGCAGCAGCAGCAGCAGCAGCAGCAGCAGCAGCAGCAGCAGCAGCAGCAGCAGCAGCAGCAGCCGCAGAACCACATCTGGTTTGCTCGCTCATCGGGGGTAGAGGTGGGGTGGGATTGGGGTGGTGGTCATACGTCGGTCTACTACAAAGAGATACGGTTAATTAATCTGCACACGCAAACCATCGATTTATTGGTCTGATTCTACCGATGTCCATAGCGCCTTTATACACATCTACGATTATACAATTGCAATTTCAGTATCGTCATTCTTATAAAGATCATGAGAAGTGCACGAACCTCACCACACAACTGCAATAATGTTGGACAGAAATTGTGAGTGAAGGACTTGTATACACATTAACCGCATTGGACGACGGGGATCGAACCCGTGCTCTCTGTGTTACAGGCCGATCGCTCTAACCAATCGACCACCGTGCCTCACATATATAATGCCTTTACGCGTCAGTGTTGCGACCCTCAACTACTCGCCTGCATAAATTTTACGTAACATATTCTCATACTCTCCAACCTCAACTGACAGAAATTACTCAACATTTATAAGCTCTATACTTGACAATCTGAAACATATCAGAGTAGCCTACTTACTTACTTACGTCCCAGATATCTTAAACACAACAATGGTCAGAGTGAAAAATTTAACGCCTTGCATGGCTGACCTTACAGTTAACTTTGACTGCTGTAATAATAAATAACTTATCATCCGTTCATCACAGTATGAATTGTAATCATACTGTGTTGTGTCAGTTTGCAATTTTAAGCTAAGTTTGTTATTATTACCGTATACCTCCTTACCGTATACCTCACAACCTCAGCTGACAGCTACTACTCAAGTCGGCGTCATTTTTAGTTGGCCAAATAACAAGACCAAAAATTCTACGTATACTCTGCAGGAGACGTTCGTCGTAAACTCTCGGAAAGTCTGTCTCATCATCATCAAGCCTCCTCCCACCTTTTAGTCCCAGCCCCAATCACACACGGAAATTCGATCCAATGTACTACCTGTCCCAACTCTGAGTCAACCGACAGATTAGAAATTCAAATGATCGCAATTTTAAACAGTATTCCTGTCTGAGTAGGCAGGACTTGGCAGAGCAGCGCAAAGGCCATCATCGCAATTTGCATTACACTATACCCTCACCCAGGGCTTAAAGTGTGCCTGGACGGTCATGGACGGCGTCCATGCACTCATTTTAAAATCTGAACGCCGTCCTGCCACTTATTGGCCAGCACTGACTGGAAAGGTAAGGGGCGTCCAGGCACTTCTTTTGGAAAGGTAGGGGGCATCCAGGCACTTATTTTTCCACACTTTAAGCACTGCCCTCACCCACCGTATACGCTCTCTGCGTGGCGACTCTAGGTCGTCAAAACTGGGTACGGGGGTAGCTGGAGAGCCAAGGCACGCCCACCATGCAGCAAGCGACGCTATAAACGCCCATTACGATTACTAAAAACTTAAACTCCGCCCTTGGTTGTTCTCTGCCAGTGCCAGTCCCAAGCCTGGATAAAGGAGGAGGGCGACACTAATCATCTTTGATATGGCAGTGTCGTTAAACACGTAACAACTAAAAACTTGACTGATAACGCATTGCCTTCGGACCACTGCTCGTACTTTGGCAGTGCCAGTCCCAAGCCTGGGGAAAGGAAGAGGGTGACACTAATCGATCTTTGATATGAAACAATGTCGTTAAAGTTAAACAGAAACAAGAAAGCAAGCATCACGAAAGAAATCAATATCGATAAATAGTATTGATATATGTAACATATAATTGGTCCTGGGCATGACGTTAAACTGCATCCATCCTCTGCCACAGGGAACCAGCAACTTCCCTGTGCCGGTCCTAAGCCTGGATAAAATGAGGAAGGTTTGCCAGATGGGTGGAGATACACTGGCAGTAAAAGACCAAGACCATTGAAATCCTCAAAAACCACTACACAAGTGACATAGCGACCCAGATGCTTCAAGGTGTCATGATGTGGAGCTGACATGCACAGGCCGGTCAGTACAGACCAGTGGAGAGAGTCGGGGGGAGAGAGCGTGGGACACATACGGGCATTGACCCAGGTTGTCCTTCGTGCCTCTCTCCCAATATTCTCTTCATCAGACAAGGTGGTCTAGCTGGTTCAAGATGTTAATGGTATGGACCTGTAGACCGGACAGGTTGAAGATGGGCAACATGACGCGAGACAGACTCAAACAGAGAGTGGCGTCGGACACCTACGGGCGTTTAGCCCAAGGATTTCAATGATGATGATATGTAACATTGGGTGCTATAACAATGATGCATTGCAATCTAACGTATAATGTGATATGATTAATTAATTTAGAATATAAAAGAGAAATGTCATGAGATCGAGAAGTCAACTTTTCTCTCACATTACAGACATATCAATTCAGTAGGTGGCGCTGCTATCGAACTATGCGCTAACTGTGGCGCAATAATCTATAGACGTTTTCTATGATGTGGCTCGCGGGATGATTTTTTAAAATTCTTCTCGTTCGTCTTAGGACGGGACAAACAATCAGGACAACGTAATGTGACACAACAATGCAACATAAAAATGTGACTTAACATAATGTGAAACATAATGTGACACAAACAGACGTACAGACCGATACACAGAGACGCATACAGACAGACAGCCCTGAAGGAGGAAGACACACACGCACACAGACAGGCAGCCATACAGTCTCCACCTGTCGAGAGTTCTGAGATGAAAAAGGTTATCTGGAGGTGATCGGGTTCATGAGGTTAGAGGGTTCTGTCACGACAGATCATCGTAATTGGCTGTGAGTCTATCAACCCCCTCTCCCCCATTCCTCCTGTCATTCACACACCCCTTAAATAACGTCTCATTAGCCCTCGTTTCCTCGAGAACAGCTTTTACCAACTCCGCCACTGGTTGCACTCTGCCAGTGCGTGAGACCTCCATGGCCAGTGCCAGTCCCAAGCCTGGATAAAGGAGGAGGGCGTCGCTAATGGTCTGCTGCTGCTGCTACTACCACCACCACCACCACCACCACCACCACCACCACCACCACCACCACCACCACCACCACTACTACTACTACTACTACTACTACTAGTAGTAGTAGTGTTTTTCCCTTCGGGTATATATACCAGACGAGGCAATCGACGTTTAAAGCTGAACGTCTCTCTCACAACAGTCGTAGACTATAATACCTATTATACTTTGCAAAGCAAAACTGAAAACAAAAAAGAAGAGCAGTCCGTTTAGAGCTTTGAGTCTTTGACGCAACCATGCATCATCCATTGGTATGAAGTGTTAGCAACTTCATTTCCTTAGCCTCAGCATATGAATGAGGGTGTGGGTGGCCAGTCCTCTCCCTCACCGTCTCATCTTCCCATGGACAGTGTACAGTCAGTGTACTCGTCATGACCGAGTCTGCTAGGGAGGTGGGGGCAGTGTAGATCATGCAGATCAGAAATCTTCAACGACATTTTTTTCTGCCCCATTCGAGATTTGAACGACGGTCTCTCGACGATCTACAGTTTAGTTTGCTAACCACTACATGCACAACTTCCACAAAACTTAACCAACCAGAAACACGCATTGACAATATTATTCACCTTACAGTCATCAATAAGAGATGATAATGATGATGATGATGACGACGACGATGATGATAATGACGACGATGATGACGAAGACGATGATGATGATGACGACGACGATGATGATGATGTCGACGACGACGATAACATCGAATATGATCACGACTTTAATAACGATGACAGCTGATTTTTACAATGATAATTAATTAATTAATTAATTAATTAATTAATTAATAGCCAGCGTTTCAATTCGCCTTAGAATGCAATTCAACAGAATAAATAATGTTTTACTTACATTTGATGAGTTTAACGACGTCCGTGTGATTGCAGTTGATGACGAGGCTTCCATTTACCTTCAATCCGTCAACAAAGTCATCCACAATGCATCAGTTACCGTCACACAGTGCATCAGTTACCGTCACACAATGCATTAGTTACCGTCACACAATGCATTAGTTACCATCAGAAAGCGCATCAGTTACCGTCAGCCGAGGCATCAATTACCGTCAGACAATGTCCGGGAAGTAATCCAAGTCAATGAATGAATTTCGCCTGAATTACCGAACCGCCAGTCAATTCACGAATTACCGCCAGTAAAATTCATGAATTACCGCCAGCAAAATTCATGAATTACCGCCAGTAAAATTCATGAAATACCGCCAGTAAAATTCATGAATTACCGCCAGTAAAATTCATGAATTACCGCCAGCAAAATTCATGAACTATACCACCAGCAAAATTCATGAATTACTGCCAGCAAAATTCATGAATTACCGCCAGCAAAATTCATGAATTACCGCCAGCAAAATTCATGAAATACCGCCAGCAAAATTCATGAATTACCGCCAGCAAAATTCATGAATTACCGCCAGCAAAATTCATGAATTACCGCCAGTAAAATTCATGAATTACCGCCAGCAAAATTCATGAATTACTGCCAGCAAAATTTAAGAATTATCGCAAGCAAAATTCATGAATTACCGCCAGCAAAATTCATGAATTACCGCCAGCAAAATTCATGAATTACCGCCAGGCAAATCATGACAATGAGCATAAAGAATCTACTGTACTGATACACTTAACCAGAGACCTACCTGCCAGAGCACAATATTTTTTATTATTATCCCTAAATTGTCTTTGTCCTCATGCCTCTCTATATCTCTGTATTTGAGTGCGTGCGCGTGTGTGTCTCTCTCCTTCTATGTTTCTGTAGCACAGTTTAAGATACGAGGATCCTCCTCGTCATCTGCTATCAACGCAACGCATCGAGTCGTCTAAGTGACTCTGTTTAAGTGATGGGCAAATGAAGTCAACCAAAGCATCTATCAAGCCCATCAGCAGCACATTCGCACACAACAATCTGTCTGCATGTCTCTGTCTCTGTCTTTCTCTGTCAGTGCTTCTGTACGTGTTCCTCCCATCAGTGCCTCTGTGCTTCTGCCTGAGTTTCTTTTCGTGTTTCTATCAGTCACTCTGTGTCATTGCTTGCATTTCTGTCTGACTGCAGGTGTCTGCTGTGTGTGTCTGTCTGTATATCTCTGTGTGTGTCTGTCTGTCTGTATATCTCTGTGTGTGTGTCTGTCTGTCTGTATATCTCTGTGTGTGTGTCTGTTGGCGCCTGTGCTGCTGTCTGTCTGTGTGCAAGTAAAAAACGCTGTGGCTAATTGTCTTTAGTCTGCATGTTGCAGCATGAAACAAGTCCTAATCAACCCGCACTTGGAATTTCAAATCATCGGTCGTCTGCGGGGTGAGAAAGAGTCTTTAAAAACACGCACCAGGCAACGGGTGGGGTACGGGGGCGATGAATGGGTGTACGTGCAACGTATACGGTACGTGCTGCACGGGTCAATTGGTTCGGACGAGACCCACATTTGGCACACAGACAACCGCATCCGAAACTCTATATTATCCTCTGTATTAGATATCTAAATTGGCTGGCGTATACGGACTGACTGACTGACTGACAACCTACTTGATTGCTGACTCACTGACTGAGAGATAGACAACCAAAACTCATTACCAAATTGATTGACTGCTTGATTGACTAACTAACTCATCACCCATTTCATGACTGCTCAACTGGTTGACTAACTAACTACCGGTAACTAAAAAACTAACTAAAAAACTAATTTATTACTAATTTGATTGACTGCTTGACCAACTAACTATAATTAACTCATTCACTCACTACCAAATGATAAATTGCTTGACTGACTAACAAACCAGCTCAGTACCAATTTGATTGACTGCTTAACTGCTTGACTGGCTGACTAACAGCTTGACTGGCTGATTGACTGCTTGATTGAAACGAAAGACTGTACCTTTACAATTCGATCGTACTGCTGCACTCCAGCTTTATGCGCCGGTCCGTCTGTGAAACAAGAAACAGCAAATACAGCAGCTGTAGATAATGCACCTTACAGCAGCTGTGTAGGAAAACAAGCAAATTATATAGCACTAGCACATATTGGAGAAGGCAGCAGCAGGTAGCAGCTGCACGGAGAGATGAACTGCTCTGTGTACATGAAGCTTCTCATTTTTCTTATTACTGCTTCACATTTTTTGGCATGCCTGCTGCCAAGGACTACATAATAAGGTGTGCGATTCAGAGGTGTAGAGTGTGAGTGAGCGAGCAGCAGAGCAGAAGAATGAGCCGAATAGCATTCGCATGAGAAAGGAATTCCTAACTGAAATTCGAACTAACTATTTGCATAGCGTTTCTCGGCAGCATTCTATACATGGCTGGTAGCAAAAGTTGCTAAGCACAGAGAATGAATGAACGTAAGCCATAATGACAAAGACAAAGCCCTTGCAGAAGACATGAACCTATAGACTCAAGTGAGTACGGAGGAGATGCACAAAAACATAAGTCAGGGAAAGCCATGGCAAAAGATATGCACAAAGACAGAAGACACTGCAAATGTGATGCACTATTAAAGACGAAAGCAGCCATTGCATAGAAAATGCACCAAGACGATACCAGTCCAAAACAGATGTGCGAAGACGAAATCCATTGAAAAGAGAAGAATGAATTAAAAGAAAGGTAAAAACGGACTCAATTCCTGCAGGAGAGCAATTCTTGTCAACACATAGATCTGCCAGATAATCACCACCACCACCACCACGGGAAGCAGAGCAGCAAAGTTTTATGACACTTATACGCTTGTTTATACGCTTGTTTATACGCTTGTTTATACGTTTGTTTATTCACTTGCTTATTCGTATACAGACTGACTTATGGTTTCTATCACCTATCAGAGTTTCACATGCAGCTTGTCTAATTGACCATATTATAACAACTGTTTCTTTTCCATTGATCATCGATCAAGCCTTCGAGCATTATGACAGCGGCGCTACAGAAGTCACTGCATAAGATTAGGTGCATTGGTGAAATGCACCATCGTTACAAGAGCTGTTATAGCACAGACTGACGCATTACAACATCAGCAAAAGATGTGAGAAACGTGAGTCGATTGATTGCTTGGTTATACTAGCCTTGATTGATATGCAGGAAGAATTGCTCTGACTTCCTCTAAGGTTGAGATTGCTACTTCCTTAAGAAAGGCATACCAAAACGACCACGACCAACACGACGACCACCACCCAACCACCACCACCCCCATCACCACCACCACCACCATCATCACCACCACCACCACCACCATCATCACTACCACCACCACCCCAACAACACCACCACCACTACCACCCCTCCACCACCATCACCCCCCATCACCACCACCCCTACCCCTCCACCACCAACACCATCACCACCACCACCCCTCCACCACCACCCCCACCACCACCCCCAACAACAACAACAACAATAATACTAAAAATAATAATACATGAACAAATGAAAGCAGACATAATAATAAGAATAGAGTTGGATCTTCGTTACAAGTCTTACATGGTTTCACAGATTCCACGTAGACTGGATTGTCTCCACACACAGTAAAACCGAATCCCTTCTCATCGCGATGAACGATCAGACATCGCTGGATTCGATGACCACCGTCGTCTGATTTAATAAGAACAACACATCAGATCAGTAGAAGAAAGACACGGTCTTCCATTCACCATGTAAGGTGAAGGTAAGGTAAGGTGAAGGTAATGTAAGGTGAAGGTAATGTAAGGTGAAGGTAATGTAAGGTGACGGTAATGTAAGGTGAAGGTAATGTAAGGTGAAGGTAATGTAAGGTGAAGGTAATGTAAGGTGACGGTAATGTAAGGTGAAGGTAATGTAAGGTGAAGGTAATGTAAGATGAAGGTAATGTAAGGTGAAGGTAATGTAAGGTGAAGGTGATGTAAGGTGAAGGTGATGTAAGGTGAAGGTGATGTAAGGTGAAGGTAATGTAAGGTGAAGGTAATGTAAGGTGAAGGTAATGTAAGGTGAAGGTAATGTACGGTGAAGGTAATGTAAGATGAAGGTAATGTAAGGTGACGGTAATGTAAGGTGACGGTAATGTAAGGTGAAGGTAATGTAAGGTGACGGTAATGTAAGATGAAGGTAATGTAAGATGAAGGTAATGTAAGGTGAAGGTAATGTACGGTGAAGGTAATGTAAGGTGAAGGTAATGTAAGGTGAAGGTAATGTAAGGTGAAGGTAATGTAAGGTGACGGTAATGTAAGGTGACGGTAATGTAAGATGAAGGTAATGTAAGGTGAAGGTAATGTACGGTGAAGGTAATGTAAGGTGAAGGTGATGTAAGGTGAAGGTAATGTAAGGTGAAGGTGATGTAAGGTGAAGGTAATGTAAGATGAAGGTAATGTAAGGTGAAGGTAATGTAAGGTGACGGTAATGTAAGGTGAAGGTAATGGTAGGTCAGGCAAGGTGAAGGTAATGGTAGGTCAGATATATAGGAAAGGTAATGTCAGGTCAGGTAAGGAAAAGGTAACTCAAAATTTAGGTGAGGTAACGTAGCGATTGTTACCAGTGGATATTTATTCAGCTCGGCACTTAAAAAGAGCAGAGCAACTCAGAGGGACGTTAATGCGACATGCGCCAGTCAATATAATATTTATATGATGCAAAACGCAAGATTTCAAGGCAATAGCAGATCAAGGAAAACTTGCTCACGGTCCCTGTATACACAAAAATAACAATAAGTTATTGTGGGCCGATATATTATAAGGGACGAACTTTTGACACTCTGTATCTGGACAGCGGCTGCCAGTGTGAAGGCGTATACCGATAAGTAGTCTATCGCCGTTAACTTCTTGCTTCTATGTTTCAATGTAGACGAAGATAAACAAGAGTGCATGTAACGATTTATACGACAACTGACAAAATAGATGATTATGTCTAGTCAAATCATCGGCAAAGGCTGCGCAGACTCTGCTTCAACTTGCCTCTTTCCAAGGACCTCCTCCTCTTCACAAGGACTTCCCTCCTCTTCCCAAATCAAGGATCTCCCTCCATCATTCCCTCCCTCCCATCCAGTTCGACGACTCTGCTGGAACGTTGTTTTGTTTACATTTCTCTTCCACCACCAGCAGCCGCAGCAACAGCAGCCGCAGCTCCAGCATCCTCCTCCTCCATCTTCTGCTGCCCTCCCCCACCCCGTCCCAACTCCGTATCCATAACAACACTGCAGTTAAATCATTCCAGGCGTTGCACAGCCAGGGAACGAAGCACAGAGCTGAGCCCACGACTGGATGACCCCGTCCAATCACTTCCCTGTCTGTATATATATCTATCCGTGTCTCTGCGTGTCTCTATCTGTCTCTGTCTGTCTTTGTCTGCCTCTATCTCTGTCTCTGTCTTTCTCTGTCTGTCTCTGTCTGCTTCTGTATGTCTCTTTTCCTTTTCTCTCCGGTCTTTGCACGAACTATGTCAATCGAAACAAGTTCAACAAAGCAACACCATGGTCGGAATTCATGTGAGTCATGCTACATGCCATTATCTATCTCAAAGCTTTTCTCTCCAACGTCTTCCCAAATCTTCCCTCTCTGCAATTTTTCCTGTCGCAACATTTCCCTAGATTTAACTCTTCCCTTTCCCGACCATACTGCCACTCAAATCTCAGCTCTCCCAACAAAGTTTCACACTCTATACTCTCTTCTCCCAAGATTCTCCCTCAAAATGCATTACTTTGTCAATTCTTCTTTCACTCAACTCTTCCTTATCCTAAATATCCTCTATCCAATTCTTCATCCTCCCAGACATTCCCTCTCTCTACTCCTCTATATATCCTAACCCTTCCCTCTGCCAATTTTTTCCCTCTCCAAGATCTTCCCTCTCTCTCCCTCTCTCTATCTAAACTCTTCTCTATCTTAACCTTTCCTTCGCTCTCTTTATTCGTTTCCGGTTTTCCACCTTTTCCCTTGGAACAAACGTGATCACTTTTCCCTGTAAAAACAAACGCCTGTCTGCAGGATGGAAGCGCACGTGTTCCGGCTGCTGGACGCAGTGCCAGCAGCAACAGCAACAGCAGCGCTGGAATCTTCCTCCTCCGACGAAGAAGAAGAAGCAAGGAGGAGGAATGCCGCAAAAGCCATGCATCTGCCAAAGCATTTGCAAGCGATGGCCATCTGCCAAATCAAACAGAAGTATACGACTGCAGCTGCACGCTCTGTCTCTATTAATCCTTCGATCACTAACACAACAGCAACACAGTCCCCTCTCCCCCATCAGCCAGACAGTTAACGGAATCATCTACAGTGCTATCATGCCCCCGTTTGCATGCCCAGTCATATTCACGCCAGCTCTGCTGCCCCATTGGGGGTCGGGCTGGTTGGAGAAAGCCTCATTCTTCTGCTCATGCATGTCAACTGGTTGTTCCTTTGTCGGATTTCCAGTTGGCTGGTTGGAGTTGCCTCCTTCGCTATGCTCTGACCTACAGATCTAAGTGAGCTCTGCTGTCCATTATCTGTTGTGTTACCTCGCAAAGCCTTCACTCTGCCTCCAAAGGGAAGCTTTTGCTCTCTCGTGCATGCTGGAACCTCAACCTGTCAACGTCGTGCTTTCTCTGTTGTAGGTCAATCTATTTGGAATAGTCTTCCGTTGGAGATGCGCCTGTCACCTATAGCGTTGACTCGTCAGTGTTTTACAGGCTTCTTAAAACCTTTTTTTTACCACCATGGTCAGGTTGGAAGCACCTCTGAGTTGGTTTCTTAAAGCGGCGCTACATAAATTCTTGACATTCTCTAATGGAAGACTGAATCAACTTTAGATACCATATACCTAAGCAGATGTCAACAACCAACAAGAAGAAACGGGAAGGAGGGGCAACCTATACCAACGACAAGGACTATCACTCTAATCCAGGTGTATAAATACAGGTAACTACTAACTATTGTTCTTACCTGGAGGCATGATGGCACTGTCGTTTTGTGGAGACGGTGTCGTCGGGCTATCCATCTGTTCATCATCCTTTATTCTCTCCTTCTTCTTCTTGTCACGATGATCCTTCAGAGTACCACCATCATCTCGACTAAACATCCCAAGCCTACACAGCCAAACAACGCAATGTCACCGATATACATACACAAACAGAATTCGATATGTGAACCAGACACTTATTTATATAACAAGGCAACTGCAGACTATAGATATGCACAAAGATTTCAAAAAAAACATCACAGCATATATCGAGGTATCATTCATTGGACATACGCAATACGCATGCATACAAACGGACATACGGACACATATTATAAACAAACATACATAGACATATAAACAAACAAACATAGCATAAATGAGAATTTGTGTAAAGCTCAACTTCTAGGAAAATTCATCAGTTGCAGCATTTCCGACTTAGGAAGAAGAAGAAGAGGCGTCTTTCAAACGACGGAATCGACTGCTCTCAGTTGTGGAGAGAGAGAGAGAGAGAGAGAGAGAGAGAGAGAGAGAGAGGGGGAGGGAGGGAGGGAGAGAGAGAGACAGACAGACAGACAGACAGAGACAGAGAGAGAGAGGCTCACTTATGTTTTATAAGGAAGGATGTTCCAGGTCGCAGGACCGACGAAAGCTCTTACACACACACATACATACATACATACATACATACATACATACATACATACATACATACATACATACATACATACATACATACATACATACATACATACGTACATACATACAACACACACACCACACACATACATACATACATACACAGATGCATACAGCCATACATACACATCTACCCATTCATAATACTGTATATCTTAACAAATTACTCCTCATGTACGTATGTCATAGTACAAAACTATGCCTTAAATAAAAATATATATGTACAGTTGTACACAATATTTATATATAATATACACATACTATATACATATAAAATGTATAATCTAATTGGATATATATATATATACATACTTATGCACACATGTAAATACAAATATGTTCATACAGCATATATATATATATTATTATTATTATTATTAAATAAATTTGTAACGCGCGCAATGTCACACCGAAATGTGAATCTGAGGCGCGGATAGTCAGCCGCCAGATGAAGATGCAATTAAAGATCCAAATGCTTGAAAGCCAAGGAGAAGTAGTAAGTTTTTAGCCGCTTTTTGAAGGAAGGAAGTGAAATTGAGCTTCGAAGAGAGAGCGGAAGCCGATTCCATTCCCTGGGTGCAGAGGCATGGAATGCACGCAAGCCCATAACTGTTTTGCATCGAGGTTCAGATAAAAGACTTGTGCCCGATGAACGCAAGCAACGAGGAGGAATGTAAGGAGTTAGTAGTGACTGAAGGTAGGAAGGTGCGTTGGTACTGAGAGATTTGAAGGTCAGACATGCCAATTTGAATTTTATCCTGTACTGAACAGGAAGCCAATGCAGTTGTTGGAGTAGGACTGAGGAACTAGTTTGTATTGGGACGCGCAGCACAACACGCGCTAAGGAGTTTTGGATGTGTTGCAACCTGTTGAGCTCAGTGACTGAGAGACCGACAAAAACGGCGTTAGCATAATCAAGGCGGGATGAGACAAGAGAACAGGCAATGGTTTGAGACATATCCATAGTCAGGGCCGACCTGATGTGACGTATTGCCCGAATGTGATAGAAACAAGATTTACAAATGCTAGTTATGTGAGGTCGAAATGTGAGCTTATTGTCTAGGGTTACTCCAAGTGTTTTGACAGTATCTGACAGATGAACAGCAGTGCCGGCAAGGTCGATATTAGAAAGTGGAGGAAAAGAGCGCAGGCGCTGACGTGACCCAAACAAAATTGCCTCAGACTTGTCAGGGTTTATGGCCAAACCATTGAAACAAAACCAGGAATACATAGATGAAAGGCAATCTTCAAGTTTAAGTTTGAGTAGAAATCCAACTACTTACTTACTCATATAGGTGAATTGTTGCTGGCATATATATTTAAGGCATATATATATATATATGTATAATTGTATATATAATAATCATAAACATGTATGTGCGCATGTAAGAGCACCTCGCATAGCACCCATTCAAGATTTCTACTCAGAAGTGCTCCCGACTACAGTGAGGTCATTGAATCAGAGTTTTGCGCTGAAGCAAGTGAGCAATTGTAAGTGAAGGACATGCTCAAGATTCCTATTATCCTATATGGCGGCTTGAGGTAGATTCGAACCCGCAACATATGCATAGTTTAATACATGGCCGTATATATGTATTTCGCTATATGTATATTCATAGGTACATACATACACAAACACACATACACGTACAGTCGTACATGCACAAACATACATACGTACATGTACAGTCGTACATCGGCCCAATGATGACGACTTGGAAAATTCATTGTCATGCAATGGTCAATTGTTCTTTTGACTTGCATGTACGTTGACAGACAAAAATGAAATGAAATGCAAAATAATTCTGATAATTATATGAAGATGCAATATTATGCCATTGTTGGATGCCAATGTTGTTGAATTTTGTGTCTCCAACCTGGCACATCACGGTCCTGATAAACCAGTATCGCAAGTACCATGCAACAACAGTACCACCAAGTACCACACAACAACAGTACCGCAAAGTAACACGAACAACAGAACGCCGCTAAATAATACAACCCAATGGTCACAACAGTATCCTTTAGTATATCAAGTAAACATTGCAGACACCTATATGAGTAAGTAAGTAGTTGGAGTTTTAAACCATCAGCATTAACTATCACAGACAAATAACAGCAGTACTACATATTTCATCTGTAGTCACTGCAAGACTATAACGGAGCATCACGGCCGTATATATCATGATATCCTTAGTATCATTGCACTAAATACAACATCCTACCTCCTAAGAAACAACACCAGTCAAAATGTTAACCAATCAAATTAAAATATACGAATATTAATCATGTGTAAACAGCAACAATTCATGAATGAAATGTCTATATGGGTATTGAGGATGCATGCGCTAAAGAAGGCCTCTATTCGTCTTACTCAGACCAATACTTCTTGTCTTATTTTAAAGATATCAAACCTATAATTTTATTACCCTCCCATGATGACTCTTTAATTCAGGATGGATATCACCACACTCACAGCAAGGCTTCTTCCACCATGTCGTTCTTTGTAAATCCTATACCTTCTGTAGACCTATATGATTCGTATTTTGATGACCGGTTTCCTTACAAATGTATATTACCGCCTACTACACCGTGACGGCTAAACATCCGCCATCATCCAAAGCTAACCACCGAACTCTGTTCACGTCTCCTCTCCTGCCCCCAGTGCGCATGCGTAGCAGACGACAACCTCCACCGGGTTTCCTGCCTCCCAGTGCGCATGCGTAGCAGACAACTTCCATCTGCTCTCCTGCCTCCCAGTGCGCATGCGCAGCAGACGACAATTTCCACCGGCTCTCCTGCCCCCAGTGCGCATGCGTAGCAGACGACAACCTCCACCGGGTTTCCTGCCTCCCAGTGCGCATGCGTAGCAGACGACAATTTCCACCGGCTCTCCAGGCTCCCAGTGCGCATGCGTAGCAGACGACAACCTCCACCGGGTTTCCTGCCTCCCAGTGCGCATGCGTAGCAGACGACAATTTCCACCGGCTCTCCAGGCTCCCAGTGCGCATGCGTAGCAGACGACAACCTCCACCGGGTTTCCTGCCTCCCAGTGCGCATGCGTAGCAGACGACAATTTCCACCGGCTCTCCAGGCTCCCAGTGCGCATGCGTAGCAGACGACAACCTCCACCGGGTTTCCTGCCTCCCAGTGCGCATGCGTAGCAGACAATTTCCACCGGCTCTCCAGGCTCCCAGTGCGCATGCGTAGCAGACGACAACCTCCACCGGGTTTCCTGCCTCCCAGTGCGCATGCGTAGCAGACAACTTCCATCTGCTCTCCTGCCTCCCAGTGCGCATGCGCAGCAGACGACAATTTCCACCGGCTCTCCTGCCTCAAGTGCGCATGCTTAGCAGACGACAATTTCCACCGGTTTTCCTGCCTCCCAGTGCGCATGCGTAGCAGACGACAATTTCCACCGGCTCTCCAGGCTCCCAGTGCGCATGCGTAGCAGACGACAACTTCCATCGGGTCTCCTGCCTCCCAGTGCGCATGCGTAGCAGACAACTTCCATCTGCTCTCCTGCCTCCCAGTGCGCATGCGTAGCAGACGACAATTTCCATCGGGTCTCCTGCCTCCCAGTTCGCATGCTTAGCAGACGACAATTTTCACCGGTCTTCCAACGTTGAACCGATGCGCAATACATGCTAACCATGGATCATAATGAACTTCCCCAAATTAATCTAATTTCGCCCCTTTGTACTGGTTGGAAGCATATTGATCTATTAATTAAGCAATATACATTCATTCATTCATTCATTCATAGCATTTATATAGCGCCCCTTCAAGAAACTACTCAGAGGCGCTCCCAGCCCAACCACGAGCAAAGAAAAAAGACTTGAGAGACTTGTAGAACCCAGCCGGATGGGCCACAAGTAAAGAGCGAAGCGCAACCGGGAGGTCATTCCAGACAGTAGGCCCCACAACCGAGAAAGCACGGCGCTGCTTAATAACTAAGCGAGCCCGCGGGACTAGAAGCTCACCCCTAGCTGAAGAGCGTAGTACACGACGCGCTGCAATGTCAGAGACTGGACAGCAAAGATCACGCAAGTATGACGGAGCACAGCCAAGGACACAGCGTGAGACCACAGCAGCAATGCGGTATGAGATCCGCTGGGACACTGGCAGCCAGTGCAGCACATCACGCATATATGCAGAGACAGGAGCAAATTTAGGAAGCCGCCCAACAAGGCGAGCAGCGGAGCGCAATACACGATCAAGTCGCCCCAGGACCCCAAGGGGAAGACCAGCAAGTAAGGAGCAACAGTTGTCGATTCGACTTGTAACAAAGGCGTGAACAAGGACGACGACCGCGTCGTGAGAGAGAGAGCGGGAGACCACCCGAAGCTGACGAAGCTGACATTCATAATAATAATAGTCAATAGTCAGCCTTTCCCGAACTTAGCATGAGTATTACCAATCCATAATATATAACAAGATATAGGCATGTGCGAAGGACATCGTCACATACTGTTCTTAAGAATGAAGGATGCTGAGGGATACTGTTCCTAACAATGAATGCATACTGTTCTTAAGAATGAAGGCATACTGTTCTTAAGCATGATGGCATAGCCATATACTGTAAATGCCCCAAATGAATGCTAAATAATAAATGTCCTGAATGAATGAAACCGTCACTAATAAGTATAGTGATGATAACATGAGACTCATCTTACTGAGCTCTTGCTGACATACAAACAACAGCCATGCAGTTACAACGAAGGAAATGATTAACGAAAATTAGATTTTAAAAACATATTTATTAGCAATCGGTGCAATTCAGATCTAGGGAAGACGACCTCTGATTGTGTACTCGGAGATTGTAATTTCTTCCGTCCCTTTCCCAAGTGCTTCTCCAGTCTTCCCAGGCTACCCCATACATCACGATATTAAGCAGTCTTCTGCACGTCCTCACTCGTCCCATCCTTCCCTATAGTATCCAAATAATTACCAATCAGTACGTTTTAAAATCATTTGTGGCTTCTATAGCGCCACTGTGGCATCTAACGCGCAAGATATCAACCGATGGCGCTTCAAAATGGCAATGACGTCATGCAGGCATATCCATATAATATGATCGTCAGTCCGTGAAGCAAGAGAGGCCGCCGCAGCCTATGGTGGTGAATTAAGAACTTGAAGGACCTCGGATAAGTTTTAAGTTGAGACCAAAATGTTCACAGGCGACTTAGCAGAACGGATAGCTAGGCAGCGGGATAGTCTGTGAGATAGACAGACAGAATGTCACTGCACTAAATAAGCCTACAACATGTGCAGATACAAATTATTATAAATTGTTGATAGACAGATAGACAGAAGACAGACACACAGACAGACAGACATACCAAGAGACAGAGACGTATCCAGAGAGAGTCACAGAGTGTGAGAGATACAGAGAAAGTCAAAGCAGAGAGAGACAGAGATAGACAGACAGACAGAGGCAGACAGACAGCCAGATAATAAGAGGCATGGCTGAGTGTAATTGTGTGAATAATATCCAGTGGAGGTAAAGCCTAAATTAGTTGAAATGAACGAAGTGACATATATATATATATATATATATATATATATATATATATATATATATATATACAGACAGACAGACAGACAGACAGAGACAGAGACAGAGACAGAGAGGGAGGAGAGGTCCAGCAGCATCTACAGGTTCAGCAAGCAAAACACTCGTCAACTAAGAACAGACTCATCATGCATACGTATACATAGGTCTATAGGATAACCAGCATGTATTCAGTCATTCGGAAGATGATCTATACTTGCATAACAATAAGTCTGAGAACAAGGTCTGCATATGTCTCAGATCTGTGATTCTTGTTGGACTGCATGATATGCAGATTAGTAATTCAATGTTTTGTAAACACCGCCCTCACTGTCTCCATCGAAGTTCGACAACTGATCATCATCGGTGGTTTGTTCATGCCACTGGTTCTTCGTCGTCGGTCATGAGGAAGGCTGCTGCCCGAGCTCCCTACCCCTCCCTACCCCCTCTCTACCTACCTACCGTGGCGCTCTATAAATATTGGCTCACATTACAGTATATGATCTTTTCATACAACCCCAGGTCTCACTCTATATGTCAGTCCGTCCATTTGTTCGTCTGTCTGTCTGTCTGTCCGTCTATCTATCTATCTATCTATCTGTCTGTCTGTCTGTCCCAGAGATAAACAAGGTCAAGGAATTGCGTCATGTCTGGGCGTGCAGGTATTGGAGTAAGAACGGATGTATGAGCATAATATATATAATATACTGGCAGCAGCAACAGCAAAAGCAGCAACAGCAGCAGCAGCGTGGCGCAATCTTCATAAATCTGCAGCTGATGATGCTGATGCTGCTGATGATGATGATGGATAGAGAGGAATGGTGGAGCTGCGGTGGATAATATCACATCATCCATCCATCCATCAGTTGTGTCCTGACTTCGCTGGCAAACATCGGAAATATCGGGCAAGCGACAAACGGTCGCCACTCAAGTGAGATAAGAAAGTTGAAAGAAAATGTTGAGGTCTCGTCGCAGCTTATCTGCATGCAAGCAAGCAGATCGGAATATTTATGCAGCTGCATGCTTCGAGGGATAATATATACCACCTCTCAAAGGGAGTTCAGTTACAGCCAATCTTGGTTCGACCCCAACAGGTGCCATTCAGCCCATATACAGGGTGGGCCAAAAAAGGTAATCCCCTACGATTTTTTGCCAATATTTTGGCCAAACATACGAATTTTTAAATGAAACTTTGCAGTCTTAAAAGCAATTCATATTTACGTACAATGGTCAAATTTTAAAAAAATATTTCAAACAGAACAAAAGTTATATCACTTTTAGTGAGGCCACCCACCGTTTTTTGACGATTCAAAAACGAAACGCAAAAAATTAGGTTTTTTGCTAATATCATGGCCAGAAGTAAAAATTTCAAAATGAATCTTTACAGGTTAAAAGACAATTCATATTTACACATGATGGCCAGATTTCATCAAAATATTTCAAACACAACAAAAGTTATACCACTTTTAGTGAGGCCACCCATCGTTTTTGACGATTAAAAAACGTAATGCAACAAAAAGTAACAAAAACGTGATTTTATCAAGTCATATCTCAAATAACTGTTTGGAACTGAACTTGATAGTGATTCACAACTTGTGTTCAATGTGCCCACCACCAGTGCCAAAACTTCTTTTGAGTCTCTTTGCAAAGTTCTTGATGGACCTGTTGATTAATCTGACAGATTTCTTATTTTCCATTGATTTGATTGTCATCTTTCTAAGTGACTTCTCAGTGACGTGCAGCTACGCTGGTACCCTGTTCCTTTTTTAAATAGTAACAATAATGATCATCTGGCATTATAACAGCCTATTTGATAACAATTATTTGAGATGACACTTAATAAAATCGTATTTTTGCACCTTTTTGCTGCGTTACATCTTTGAATCGTCAAAAAACGGTGGGTGGCCTCCTTAAAAGTGTCATCACTTTTTTCTGTTTGAAATATTTTGCTGAAATCTGGCCATCATGTGTAGATATGAATTGTCTTTAAGCCTGCAAAATTTCATTTCGAAATTCTTACTTCCGGCTAAGATATTGACCAGAATAATTAAATTGGTTTTTTGTTACTTTTTGTTGCGTCGCGTTTTTGAATCGTCAAAAAACGGTGGGTGGTCTCACCAAAAGTGATATAACTTTTGTTCTGTTTCACATATGGCGATGAAATTTGGCTATTGACGTAGATATGAATTACCTTCAAGCCCTAACACAGGATTTAGCGATAATACAGCGCTTCAGACTGGAGTCAGTTAATGTTGGAAAGAGTCAGCCCGGCATAATTTAACGCCCCCCCCATTCTATTTACTGAGTGAAGGCACTGAATGGTTGTCGGCGTTGCCCGAATGGCGATGTCGTCAGGGCCTTATCCCAATTTATTTCCGAGAGCTATGCTTGCTCAGTGTTGTATCCAATGACGTATTTCCCTATACGTTCTGCTAAAGAGGGAGTTCTCTATGTTGCTTCGTTTGTACTGTCAAAATAAAGAATTGAGCCTTCCCTGTTGTTGGGAGAGTGGTCTGGAATGGCCTCTCTTCAGAGTTAAGCCTATAAACTGGGCTCTAAAATAGTATCCTTCCTCACCAAACCTAAAACTGTTCTTTTGGGGGAAAATGGAGTCACGAGCGCCTCTGAGTAGTTTTCTTGAAGGGGCAAAATATAGAACCAGGATCAATGACTGAATGAATAAATGAATGAATAGATGAATGAATGAATAAATGAACGAACGAACGAACGAACGAATGAATGAATGAATGAACGAACGAACGAACGAATGAATGAATTAATTATATACACAACAGTGCAAGGTATTGCAACTTGGGGAATAGTTCATCGAAAGAATCCTATCTGTCTGTTGCTGCAGCTGACTTACTCTGATGAGCTGCACGGATCAACATCGAGCCAGCAGACATTTCTTGGCATCTCCATCTTGCGACGAGGACCAACGCGCACAGAGTTCGACCTCAGAACGACGCCCATACTCCTCTGCTCCACATCCCCCACCCGCCCCTCACACTCCGGTCTCTCGTTCGACTTCGATCGCCCCTTCGTCGCTAGAGGCTCCTCCGCTCTGCCATCATCCAGCTCATCATTATCCACCGGAGAGGACACTCCACTTCCTCCACCATGAACATCAGACTCGGACATTGCTTCCTGCTTTGTCGAAACAATCACCTCATCGTCGGAAAAGGCACCTTTGAGTTGAGCAACAGATGATCTGTCGGCGGCCATGCTTGTGTTCCTGGCCACGGGAAGACGGCGTCCCCGGTGACCCGCCACGCCTCCTTCCCTGACGCCGCCACCGCCACCGCCGCCGGTGGCGTCCCCCCTGTCGTGGAGATTCCACGTGTGGCTGCGACTGACGGTGACGGCCGAGGAGCGATGCTGCGGGCTGGCGGTGGGCGACGACGAAGCGGTGGCTGCATCCTTGAGGACGAAGATCGACGCGTGCTCCTTCTTCATGCACTCCTCTCTCTTCACGGATACGATCCGCGGCTGCATGCGGGTGCACTCCTCCACCAACTGGAAGATCTTCTCCTTCGCCGGCGGACCAACGACCGGATCGAGCACGAGGATTCGATCACCGCTAGTCGACGATGGACTCTGAAGAGACGACACCGTTGTACCCCATCCTCCTCCTTCATCGGGGTCGTCCTTCGACGGGGTCGCCAGTGCTGCTGCTCCTGAGTCGTGGCTCTCCGCCGATGATGACGAGCTCTGTTGAAGGAGGCTGTTGAGGCAATGGAAGTGTAGGTTGGGGGAGATGGACGACTTGAGGTTCAACCCCTCATTCAACGGTTTCACATCTGATCTGACGATCACTAAACGTCGAGATGATCTAACGTCAGACGCCGGTTCACTTCTCCCTCCTTCAGAGAGTCTTGGACTGACCAGAGGAGGAGGCGATGAAGGACTCACAGCAGCAGCAGGATGGTGCAATGCATCATCGCTCGGGGCGCCACTGTCCACGACGCTCTTGACCATCTCCAGTCGCGGTCCAGCCGACTGTATGCGTCTCTTCGTCTTTGCGCTGAGGTCGTGCGAACAACCCTCTGCACCATGGTCAGAGAGACCAAACGTCGATCCTCCTCCCTCGGCGAGAGACTCGCTTTCCGAACGAACACGTCCTGCAAGACATTCCCCGGACGTCATATTATCCACCACGGAATCTGTTAAAACGGTCGATTCCTCCACCTCTTCCTTTCCAGGACTTGCAGACAGCATTTCCACCGGTGCCAAGTCCAGCAATACCTGTAACGCTGCAACGATTTCTCCTCTTCAACATTCGCGCTCAGCAACTCCAACATCCAGGTATCATCTCGCGAACAATGAAGCACGCGCAAGGAACTCGAAAACAACGCGTAACATGGAGGTTTGTGGCAAGACGCAACAACTCAATGAGCTTTCCTTTCCCAGGATACTTGCGCCCTACATCAAACTGCAGGAAGAAATGTTTTGATCGGCAAGCCACGAGGCTCAATAATAGATCAGAAAATCCGCAGCACAGGAAGAGGAGGAAGAGGACGAGGAGGAGGTGGAATACATTGCTCCAGTTTCTTCATCTTTCAACATCGGTTGATCCTAAAACTTTGCCCATGATACAACTCCGCAAAGCTAGTGGCAAGATTCATTAACAAAGGTCAAACGATGATCCAGCAGCTCGATATAAGAAGAAGACGTCCAGTCACCGCCATAAACAACTTGCCCAGAACCGACCACAACGAACTTATCCGGCGTCGGAATCATTCCGTACCAACCGATGCAGCCGCATCCGTGCTACGAATGTTACGCACCGAATCATATGAGCAGAGCATACTATACGGTAGCTTATCTAGGATCGAGAGGTAAAACCGGGTTTAGCGGAAATCTAGGCTCAATGCACGACCACAGAAGACGAGATCGGGAGGTGGGGGGTGTGTGGGGGGGGGCGGACAAGAGGGGGAAGCGCTGTCGACTGCATGTATAGTGTATAGTCCCGACGAAGCAGCATTAGCAGCAATACCCGGATTGCATGCATGGCAAGCAGAGACAGGCAAGCATGCAGTGTGCGTCCTACTCCTCAAGTGATGCTAACAACACGCAGGAGAGGAGGAGGAGGAGGAGGAGGAGGAGGAGGAGCAGGTGGAGGAGAAGGAGGAGGTGGAGGAGGAGAGGGAGAGGAGGGGGAGGAGGCGGAGGACGAGGAGGACGAGGAGGAGGAGGACGAGCAGGAGCAGGAGGAGGAGGACGAGGAGGAGGACGAGGAGGAGGAGCAGGAGGACGACGAGGAGGAGCAGGAGGACGAGAAGGAGGAGGAGGACGAGGAGGAGGATGAGGAGGAGCAGGAGGAGGAGAAGGAGAAGGGGCCTATTTTACAGTAATCTCTATCCGACATTGTCGATGGAGCAAAGCGAGGAGGACAAGAAAACGGAGGAAAAGAGGACTTGGTTGAGGAAGAGGACGTGGAGGAGGAAGAGAAGGAGGAGAGATAGGATGACAAAGGGGGCATCGGTGTGGCTGTCAGACCTACCAACCAAAGGGGCAGCTCTATATCGCCGTTATAGTCTGATTGGGAAGAGGAGAAAGAGGAGGCTGGGCAAATAAAGCATTCGTACACACAGAAGGATGAGGGTATATACGTGCCTCCAATAACTGCAATATGATACAAAGACGAGGTGCTGGTGGTGGTGGTGGCCCCTGCAGAGGAGGCAATGGACGGACGGACGGACGCAGTAAGAAGGTAAGAAGGATCTGACGGATGATGATGATGATGCTGCTGATCTCCCTGCGGCAGCAGCAGCAGCTGAGGCACCGGTCGCGATCCGGTGCAGAGCCAGAGGCAATAGCCGCATCACAGCAGAATCAGTCGAGATGCCGCGGCTCTGCAAGTAAGTAAATATGCCGACTGCTGCTGTTGCACTGTAAGGATATACTACAATCTATTCGCCGATTTAAGGTATATATCTGTAATGCCTCGGCATCAGATGACACTGACCCCTTCACAAAGCAACGGTTCACTGGAGGAGGACGAGGAGGAGGAGGAGGAGGAGTAGAAGGAGGAGGAGGGAGATAAGGAGGATGAGAATGAGGATAGGAAGAGAAGAGGCGGAGAGGAGGCAGAAGAGGAGGAGAAGGACGATGAGGAAAATGGAAAAGGAAAATGAGGAAGAAGGGAGGAAGAGAAGGGGAGGAGCAGTGGCAGCAGCCCTTTGAGCAAACCCTCAGAGGCATGCATTAAGAGGCATGCAGTCATCATGGCTATGAAGTGTCAGCAACCTCATTTTCTTAGCCTCGGCATACGAAGGCCAGCGGCGGTCAGTCCCTACTCTCCCTCATCGTCTCAT
Organism: Lumbricus terrestris; assembly: GCA_949752735.1. NCBI lineage: Eukaryota > Metazoa > Annelida > Clitellata > Crassiclitellata > Lumbricidae > Lumbricus > Lumbricus terrestris. The sequence continues at coordinate 1,367,296 of OX457039.1, forward strand.
CTTATACCACAGAGTGCACTCATTATAGCTGAGTCATCTACGGGATGTGGGGGAGTAGGGACGCATCAATCTTGAACCAGATTTCTGCCATGACGATGGTGATCTGAATACCCGACATCAGCTCTGCTGAAAGTCACCGCACTAACCATGCACTGCACCATCGGTCACTCTAGTCTCGATTGGCCCTTGCTCCGAAGTATCTTTGTGACCATGTACTTCGCTGCGTCCTCTTAGGTCCTCTGATCGGCTTGACCTATTTGTTCCGCGGCCGAGTCATGGCTCAATCCAGATCATTTGCCAGGATTGGCCAATCCCTATGGAATGGACTTCCGTTATCAGTTCGCTTAGCCATGCATCCTCTCTGCATGGTAATCTGTTGTCATCTTATATTCTCGCTTCATATCAGCTGCCTTTTCTCTCGGGGCTGCATGCAATGGGAGCTCTTATGAAAGGCTCTTGCTACTATAGAAGCGCGTCATAAATTGTGAGGTATAGTATACAATAAAACAAATCACATGCATATTGTAATCGTACATTTATGTAGCGCCCCTTCAAGAGAACTCCTCTTACGTATATAGGCATAGGCCTATATACGTACATAATTATATATAATTATATATATTATATATATATACGAATAAAAATCAAAGGAAGAAACATCAGAAGAATGATGATGATGAGTATACAATAGGAGGCGGAGGAGGATGTGTATGCGATGATAACGCAGTCGTGGGAGGAGGAGGAGGAGATGGACGAACGTGATCCAGCATCACCTCAAACTGAAACCGGAGGATGAGGATGATGCTGAATATAGAGACAGAACAACATGGAAACAAAGGATCCGAGTGGCTGACACTTCCCCTAGCAAGGAATTCAACACAGCCGGAAGGAAAAGAAGATATATAACTACATATAATAAGATATAATTATAATATATATATATATATTAATACATCTTATATAATGATATTATATATATATATAATATTTTTATGATATTATATAATTAATATATGACGAAACGGATGTGCGTAATAAATTGTAACAGTTTTGCCTGAAATGAAACAAATTTGAGTTCTACTACAAAAATTCACTCACACTCGCCATCACTTTATTAGCCCACTTGTTCCCACTCACGCTCACTCTCTTGTGTACCACCTCAATCTCTCCCACACACTCACTCACTCTCTTACTGACACACTCATTTACTCAATTACAATACTTCACATCATGGAAAAGCAGTCTGTGCAGCTCCTCACCCCACCCTTAGTTTCCTCTGAGGCAAAAATTACTACAAATCATTTGGTTTGAAACTATATGTAATTTCTATTGCGCCAGATCTCAAACATATCTATGGCATATCAAAACCAAGCGATTTAATTGCTTAATACCCGCACTGACTGAATTTGCAGATAACTGCATTAACTTCTAATTTCATTGGTCAAAGTCTTCATGAGCTTTTTTATTATGAAGTTGATGGATTTCATCAATTACTACTTGATCAACCAAATTCAATTCATTAACAGAATTCGCTAATAATTAATGATTGACTGAATTTATTGAACAGTTGTATCATTACAACGAAGAAAATTTTAAAACACATAACTCCCGGTCCTTCTCTCTGGAATGCTCTTTCTCCTTCTGTTTGCTCTATATACACTTCTGTCTGTCAGTCTCTACTCTGCTCTGTCTCTTCTCAAAACCTGTTTCTTCTCGCGGGGTCTTGCGCACTGGGAGCGCCTCTGAACGGTTCACCCTACTAGAGGCGCTTTATAAATGTTTAAATACAATACAATTAAAACAAAGAAAATTTAAAAAAACAAATTAATCCCGGATTTACTGAATATATGTTGAATACTGAACTGGAAATCTTCTCCATTGATCCAAATGACTCGATACTTCTTATTAAATAAAGCGAATCACAACGCACTGCAAAAGATTCTCGATAATCCAATAAGAACAACGTCAAACAATTCAACAATTCTAAACGATCGACACATGCCTTAAGTAAACGTCATGATAAATTGATCATATACATTATACTGCATGCTATAGACAACAACAACAAACATTGCAAACATCGAGAGAGCATTCGACGTTCAAACATGCAGCCACAAACACCTACCTGTCTTCAGAATGGACAGATTTCTCCTCCGTGGCCGTCAGAGGGCCATCTTCCACCGGCAGCGAGGATCTCTGCACATCGCGCTGTTGCCCTGCAGAGACTCCGCGGGGGAGGCTACCCGCCGGATACGGGGATACGTGGAAAGACTCGGACCTGCGAGGTGCAGCAGCAGAGTTCTTCCAGTTATGGAGAACGGGATCATTTGATTCCTGTTTGACGACCACCGTGCCACTTGACATGGATGACTGATCATCATGGCGGTGGGGGTGGTGGGGGTTGGGGTGGTGGGGGTTGGGGTGGTGGGGGTTGGGGTGGTGGGGGTGGGGGTGGTTGGTCGACTGTGACAGAAATCGATCCAGATTCTCCACGGATCGAACGTCGTTCTGCATGGTTGGTTGCTGCTCCACTCTGCTACCTGGAATGCAGCTCACGTCACCAACAACAGTGGAGCTCTTGTGCCGCACTGTCTGACTGCGGTGAAGGTGCGACTGAATGGATGATAAGCTTCTGCCGGATGTAGTCGACGCAACGACTACGTCACTGGTGGAAGATGACGTAGCGAATACGTCACTGGTCGAGGTTCTACGAGGAGACGAGTAGCAACCGGTGCAGGTCTGACTCTGACTGTGCAGAGTGAGCGAGAAAGCTGATCGAAGAGAGGTGTGCTGCTGACATTTCGATGTTGATAGGTCATCGTTGTGTGATGGCATTGAATCATCCGGGTGTTGGCAGTTACACAGATCAGATGACTTGTGAGTCCTGCAATCCAAGTTGCCCCCTATTGAACAGCCTCCACACTTGCCTCTCGCGTGGATGTTTAAAGCCACTCTATCCTGTGATGATGATGGAAGGCCCGTCTTCTTCGAGACTCCACACAAATCGCCATGCTGCTCATCTTCACGTCTGACGTTGCTACATACGACCGTTGTTCCAAATATCATCTCCGACGTCTCCGATACGGAAGCCTCGACAACGTAACGAGAAGTGGAACGGATCTTACTTCCATCATCCGAATCAACAGGACCTGGACCTGGACGTCGTCCACCTGTTGCTGCTGCTGCTGGTGATGGAGGACGGTGGTTGGATGAGGCATCGTGGACTCCTCCTCCCCCTCCTCCTCCTCCTCCTCCCCCTCCTCCTCCTCCTCCTCGGCGCGAAACATCCGTCACGAATTCCCTGCGGTGTAAGCTGAGAGTCCTGGCGACGACGACGACCTGGTCATCATCTGGACTTCGAAGAAATCCACTCAAGAGTTTCTGATTTCCGACGATCGTCGTCGGATGTTCAGTGGAAGGTGTCGAGACAGAACCATAGCCCGACGAACAGTCGCTTCTTCGATCTAAGCTGCCGCCGCCTCCCCACGCTTCCACTCCACTCTGCGACTTGTCCGCGACACTCCTTCCTGTGTCTCCGGCGTTGAAACTATCCGCAGGCGGGCTGGAAAGCATGTCGGGATTGAAGGAGGAGGAAGGGCTGCAATGACTGCACTTTGAATCTGGGTTTTCATGAGATGCAGAGTCTTTCAGCGACAGATCGGAGCTGGTCGCGTGAGGATCCATTTAACGAAGATGGTGCAAGCGTATAATACAACGTAACAGGTATATTAGTGAACACCTCTATAAATTCACCTATACCATGCATATGGTATGTATATGGTATCAGCGTGACAACATCCAAAGCCCATTATACGAAAACCGGGTTGCAGTCCTCTCCTTATAATAGATACTTCCATCGTTTAGTAATATAGCGCACTCTCGCGGACAGAAGCAGCGTCTTATATCAAAGCCAGATTATTCCGCCGCTAGAGGATTAATAATCAAATGCTTGTATGGCGCCACTTCTAAGAAACACAGCGCCGATATACTCATTAATTTTTTTCACTGAGAGCCAACGAAATTAATTCCGCCAACGTTATTGCTATGATTTCTTCTCATCTGCAGCGGGGTCTCTCACGCATGCAGGCAGCAGTCAGCAGTCAGCAGACTCAGCAGCGGTTGCGTACAGAAAGGGTTAATATTATTTTTTCTGAAAAATTATATGTGAGTTCTACTATACGGAAAGCCAAAGCAGGCAAATCAGTAAAAAAAAAAGCATCAAGCGAAAGAAAACACCAGGATGTCTTTTTGTAATCAAGATTATCAGTTAATTTACTGTTATACGCGTCCAAAACGAAGCACGTATTCCAGAAACTGGACTGCTTGAGCTAACATATAGCAGGCCTCATATGCGAGAAGAGCGTCCGATACAAACCTCTCACCCTGCACACAAAAAACAGTTAATACCCTACAGAAAGCAGTTTCCCAGCAAAAACATCGTTTGTCTTGCAACCTTAGATCTTTTCAGTTCCGACTCTTCGCAGTTAGCCTTCAGAAACATTCGCCCACGACTCACCCACGCCCTGCCAGAACCCTCGATATAATTACTGCCGACATATCAGCTTTCTTAGAGCACAGAGCCTACACAATTATGGCAACCCCTTCTAAAGTTTCATCTTACCTGGACATGGGAAAAATCCACATGCGAAGCCAAAGTTATTAGCGATACTTTGGTACACATTTCATCGAGCCACTCATAACCATCTTACTCAGAATCGAAGTCCAACTCATAATAGTTGCGCTAACATCCAACATAAGCGGCCCACTCATTTCCGTCTGAATCATATATTTCAGTCAAAATACGCCACACAAAGTCCCCTCCACCACACACACAGTCCCCTCCACCACACACACAGTCCCTCCACCACACACACAGTCCCTCCGTTTCACCAATGTACCGACCATAACAATTATCTCAATAGATCGCAAGCCACAAATCAGTCATAATCACAATCTGCGTGACGTTGAAATATTCTTTTCCACTCATCATATACTACAACCAACCTAACTTCAGTTCGAAACCTTCAACAAAACAAAACTGTCCTACCAGTAATTCCGCATCTATCAAGCGCCATATAATATAGTTCCAATCGGTATACTACATACTACCCATCAACATTTCGTAGCAACACAACCGCTGCATACAATCCGAATGCGTAGCGCTATCCTCACCATCTCCAATCGCAATTCTGCCATACACACAAGTCCTGCAGATAGTTCTCTTCGGCCATCCTCCTAACAATCCGAAACCCTACTACAACAACTACTACTATTACTCCTCTTCTTCATCCTCATAATCGGATAAATCACGAAATATAATCAATAAATATTCGCCGCCGCCGGCATCGCTTGCATCGGCGTTGCACACGATGCAACCGTACAACCGGCATGCAACGGGCAACGACAACGACCATTACAACAACGACGACGACCCAATACATCCATCATTGCAGACAGCTTGACCACTCGAACATTGCTGTGGAAAAGCATTGCAACTGGAAACTGCTTTTCCACTTGGGACTCAACCGCGTTGCCGATCGGAGCTATCCAGCGCAACAGTTTCGCGTCCATTAACTCTTCGACAGACGTCCGCATCCGAGTAAACAGAGTCCCGTACAAAGTCCGGCTGAATAGCGAGAACTCGTCCATCGGTTGGTACAGCAGCTGAATGCTGTCCTTTTATCAGCCCCACTATTCATCCATTCATCAATTCGTCATCTATCCACACATCCATCCGTACATCCATCCATTCATCCACCCAATCAACCCTCCATGCATCAATCAATCCATCCATCCATTCATCCATCCATCCACCCGTCCATCCATCCATCCATCCATTCATCCACCCAATCATCCATCCATTCAATCATCCATTCATCAATTCATCCATCCACCATTTCTTAGAGGATCCATTCATCCATCCTCCCTTCATCAGGCTAACATTCCTCCATTCATTCATCCATCCATCCATCCATCCATCCATCTATCCATCCATTTCCCATAATTAATCCATCCATCATCATTCATCCATTTCTAGTCCCTCATCCTCCCGTATCTTCTGCATTTTTGCTACACGCTTCCTGCAGCCGAGCTATCTCCATCACCCACCCATCGTACACATCCAACGACTGTCCCACGGACGGAAGGACGGAAGAACGGACAGATAGACGGACGGATGGATGGATTCATGGATAGACGGACGGACGGATGCAATGCGCATCATCGGCCACACCACTATCCCCTCCCGATACACACACACACACACACACACACACACACACACACACACACACACACACACACATCAACCGCGCACTTCACCCCACCCGACCCCACCCCAACCCATTCCTCCTCCAACCGGCAAACGCCAGCGGGGTCTCAATGAAAACAAAAGCACCGTCCGACATTTAATGAATCCGTGCCAACCCAGGTCACCGCCGACAACCACCGTCCGTCCGACCGACCCACGGTCCCCCCTCTGCTCCCTCACGCCCGCCGTACCGAGTGAGGGGTGGAGGGCGAGTGAGAGGCCATCGAGGGCTGAGGATGAGGAGGTGGAGGAGGAGGAGGGGGAGGAGGAGGAGGGAGGCACGGGCGGAAAATAACAATAACGTCGACCGATGGATACTGTGGAGAGGGATGGGAAGGAAGATGCGCGAGGGATGTGCAGCCGTGGAGTAGTGTGACCTTATCAACCGGAGCTTTACAGCAGGGAAGGAAATGGAGGAGGGAAGGAAGAAGGGAAGGAGGGAAGAAAGGAGGGAGGGAAGGAAGGATGGAAGGAGAGAAGGAATGAGGGATGGAAGGAAGGAGGGAAGGAAGGAGAGAAGGAATGAGGGATGGAAGGAAGGAGGGAAGGAAGGAGGGATGGAAGGAAGGAGGGAAGGAAGGAGGGATGGAAGGAAGGAGGGAGGAAAGGAAATAATGTGGGAAGGGAGGAGTGGAGGGTGGGAGGGAGGAAATACACAAACAGATAGACAGGCAGAGACAAACAGAGACAGAAAGACAGCCAAGAGAGAGAGAGAGAGAGAGAGAGAGAGAGAGAGAGAGAGAGAGAGAGAGAGAGAGAGAGAGGCGCTGATACATGGAAAGGTGCTTCCGCGGATAACGATGGCCAACAAGCGAATATCGAAGGCCATCGAAACGGATTCCAAGAATTGGCCATAGATAGTACCACTGTCGCTCTATCTGTCTGTCCGTCCCGTGTGTCTGTCTGTCTGTCTGTCTCCCTATATCTTTCCATCTTTTTGTCTATCTGTATGTATCTCGCCCCGTCAGCTTGGAAGCCTTGGACCATCTGCCTGTCTGTCTGTCTTTTTGTCTGTCTGCGTCTCTCTGACTCGGCTAATCTGTTCTATTTACCGTCAGATTCTAAACGGCTTCCATGGCGTGGTCATCCAGCGTGTAAGAAAATTCAACGAACGCATACCCCCCCACACCCCCTACCCATCCAACACAACAAGACGAAAACTATATCTGAATAATTATGTGTTAAAGGTGTCGAGGACTAGAACTGCCCTATCCATTAATTTGGCGACATCATCTTGTGGCTATTCCAGTCTGCAGACACAGACACATGGGTCGACTTCACCTTTTCACCCTCATCCTCTTCCCACCCAAACCAAATCCATTTCGACTTAATCTCATGCACAATCACACACGGGAGAAAGAAAGGAGAGACGCGATGGAGAAGGAAAGGAGGGAGGGACGGAAGAAGGGAGAAGAAAAGTAGATGGGGGAAATAGGGCCTTTGAAGAAGTGGCCAGCAGAGAAACGAGGAAGAGATAGAGAGAGAGGGGGGGGAGCAACGAAGTTATATAAGAACAGAAAGGGAATGGTCAGTGGGGGAGGGGGTGGGAGATATAGATATGGAATTATGGAGATATGAATGGACGTTGCATGGACGTCGTTCGTCAAACGGAGGAGGAATCTGCTGGTCAGTGTGGTCGTTGGGATATACGACGGGCGGGCGGAGGAAAGCCACTTGTGCGACTAATGGCAGAGTCATGTCCACTGAACAACGTCTCAATGGCTGCACGGAGGAGGAGGATGAGAAGCGGGAGGAGACTCATTAGAGGGGGAATAACAGGAGGAAGAGGATACAAATGAGGAGAAGGAGAATGTAGGAGAAAGAGGGGTGGGCATGAGGAAGATGATGAAAAGATGAGAAAAAGAGAAGTATGAGGATGAGGAGAAGAAACAGGAGAGAGGATATGAAGGAGGATGATACGAGGAAGAGGATACAGAGATAAACGAGAAACGGATTGACATATGGCGAAGAGAATGCGGAAAGGAGGAAGCGGATAAGAAAGGGGAAAGGATTGGAGGAGAGTAGGAAGAAGGAAAGGATGAGGAGAGGAAGGCAGAGGAGAAAAGGAGGAAGAAGTGGGAAGGAAGGAACAAGGTAGGAGGAGGTCATCGGGTAAGCTTATAATTGGTGCAAGAACAAGGTTTTAAACCGCAGCCTACAGTATAGCTGTAAACCGTACGAAAGTCATAAATGAAGTTCATAAGTTTTTAAGTTTTTGCAGATTATAATGACAAGAAACTGACTTTTCTTTGCATTTTGCTTGCTAAAAAACGAATTTAGCGATTGATCAATTAACAACGTTTTATATTTGATTCAATTTAGATTTAAAGCTGAATGTCGCCACAAGTATTCTGGAAGACATTCTCATGACTGATGACGATCTGCAATTGTTCCACATTATATCCGTGCTAATTCTCCCTCGTGTATGCTGTGCAATTCTCTAGCATCTCCCGACTTGGACCAGCACGTACTACAACGCGCTGCCTCTCCAGAGGGTCGGTACATAAACGTTGTTTGGACTTGTGTGGCCATAACAATGATAAATCTGTTGCCTGAAGAGACTGGACTTGAGTGACCTCTTCCTGTGACCTTATCCTTCTGAATGCTTCTGTTATGAGATTAGATTTATCCACGGCGCAATTATTCAACGTTGCTGGTCAGTCCATCTGGAACTTTCTCCGTCTCTGCATGCTCTTAAATCTCCTATACCACCGCAAGACTGTCTCTTGCTTTAAACTCAAAACAATTTCCCTCCAGATGACATTAAAATGCACCACCACCCCCCCCCCAACTCCCACACTCAGAAGCGCACTTTTGAGCCATGTAAGCAGAGCATTGTATCGAATTACAATTGTAATTCACAATTTATATTCCATTTATTGAAGAATATAAGCTGACATACCGCAAATTATTAGGCCTAAGTGAAATGAGGATATAACTCGTATAGATTATACTATACCAGTTTCTGGAATTCTTTTAGATTCTCACAGGTTCTGGCAAATTCTGGGGCATGAGAACAGATTTTTATTATCTTATTGTATTGATGTCCTGCATGCTAACTGGTGATTCATTGCTGATCATAATCACTGTTTATGACAACTCTTCACACTTTGGTGACATTACCAGCTTTGCTTTGTTTTTGTACGTCTTATTGTCATACATGTAACCTGCACCTGGGTGTGGTGTCAAATATCCAGTTTAGTCAATAGACGAAGATGCTTTTAGGAGTAGGAAGCCTCTGACGCAAATGATGACGATATTCTGATTGAGACCCACCACTATTCCTGCATCACTCTCATGTGTGAGTGACGATAGAAATACTTTAACGCAACATCCATACTGTATATTAATTTACTTCACGTATACACCACTGCTATACTGCATATGAATCGTCATTGAAGGTCGAGTATTTAAATCGCCATTTTTCAAAAGTCGTCTATCAATTTTCCAGTGAAATCAGGGCTTTTTTAACGTGCAGTTGTACACAAAATGTGCAGTTCTAAACGGATTTGTGCAGTTGTAGAAGCACTTCTGTACAGTTAAAACTAGCAAAGAAGGTCGTTGTCCTCCAATTTGAAGCAATTTACCATGGAGGATGGGAAAGAAAAGAATGGTTTGTGCAGTTCTAAAAATTCCTTAAAAACAGCCCTGGTGAATATCATGATCGGGTGAGATCCCTCACCCTGGCTGCTCATTTTAATGGACGCCAAGACATAGACATATAGGTCACGGATTCCGTGTACTAAGCCCACGACTCAACCCTGAGACAAACCGCATGGGCCTTCCCCACAGAGACGCATGGGACCTATAGGCTTCAACCAATACAGCAATGCGTCGGTACGCACTTACATTGGTGAACAGTCAATTGCTGTATATAAAGAAAGAAATGATCAGAATTCCTGTTCCGTGAGCATGACGACAGTCTTGTCATCACAGCCGAGAAAACATTTCCCACTCAAGACAAAACTTACGATTCACTTTCCGGTCGAGTCGAAAACTTACTCGAAAAAGGTCAAGGTCTCAGCAGTGTGTTTTTTAGACAATTCTCCCTCTAGAAGAAGCAGGAAAGACTCCGTGGAATGCAGGAGAAAAACGCTCCAACAGCAGCACGCACCACCCTCGGTTCTTCTGGCTCACAGAAGCCACACGAGCTTCTGTGAAAAAAAGCTTGCGTCAAGCTGTTTTTTAAATCCGTCTACCTTACCTGGGATTGAGCGTTTCTTTGGCCTTTCCAGATCAACATTTCCATCATTCGTGATCAACTGAAAGTATACTTTACCTCATATTTTCACGTCTTCCACGCCTTTCGTTTGACCAAAGAATTTGAAAACTGTTTGATCAGACCATGTTTTGTGTCTCGCAAGTCACTGCCACACTTGCACACGACTTGGGAAAGTCTTCAATCTACGCATACCCTAAAATGAATTATAACCATTCTCTCCATGCAGGGTCTCTCGCACTGGGAGCGCCTCTGATTGATGTGTACTGTGAGAGGCACTTTTATAAATCTCTAGAGTCTAGACACATTGCAATGTAATACAATACAATACTTGTCTCAAGTAGAATCCTTATCAACAACATAATCGTCAACGTATAATCAATCCATTTTAGTCTATTTGATCAATGCAGAATGAGTTGAATGACATTAAATTATATATACACAGCATATCTATTGTCTATATAGTTTCGCTATAGCTCTTAGATAACGCTGTCATAAAACAATAGGATGTGTGCCATAGAATTTCATCGAGTACTCTCACAGACATTAATAACCACACTTCAGCAAACACAATCGTCGTTTGTCTATTAAACAGATTTTTAGCAGAATTAAATCTCATCCAAATCACAGGCAAAGCAGTCAGTACACCAGGGACTTGAAAATGACCTGTCAACACCATTCAAACATGCATACATACATACATGCATACATTCAAACATGCATACATTCAAACATGCATACATGCATACATACATACATGCATACATACATACATTCAAACATACATACATGCATACATTCAAACATGCATGCATACATACATACATGCATAGGCCTACATACAAACATGCATACATACATACATACATTCAAACATACATACATACATACATGCATACATTCAAACATGCATATATACATACATACATGCATAGGGCCTACATACAAACATACATACATACATACATGCATGCATACATTCAAACATGCATACATACATACATGCATAGGGCCTACATACAAACATGCATACATGCAAACATACATACAAACATGCAGACGCAGTGAAGGATCTCACCACCCAATCAATTCACCAGAAAATAAACAGTATATGCGTCAATACAATCTCGCTATATTATTAGACCTTCTACATTTGCATTGACATTTAGAAACGTCTTTGTAGAGCGTTGGATCAGCAGCCAGTGCTTCAGGTAAGACGGTATACATGTAGTTTATCATTGCCAGAAACGTCAGCATTGCTTATGCAGCCTCTGGCTAAATGGCAAATCATTGCACATCTATAGGCTGCTTTCCAATCATCACTTCATCCAACGCGCACACACACACGCACACCCACACAAACACATACAGACACAAACACACACGTGCATATATAGTATATAGACACACACACACACACACACAGACAAACATGGACACACAAACACACACACACAGACACACATATACAAACACAAACACACACACCAACCTACACACACACACCTCATACTCGTCTGAGTATCATTGACCTACTAACTGCTCTGCTCTCTCTACATGTAACTTGGCAGAAACATCAACATAGACATAAAAGAGCTTTTAGCTGAGCAGCATCACCCAACAACGGTTTCTCTGTCGAATAAAATATCCTTAGTACTATGAATATATTAAGGTCAGCCACAATCATCTCATCCTTCAAGCAACAACTTAAAACTGTCTTCTTCCATCCTGTTACCAATAATTTATATATATCATGTAATGTCACTGTGTACTTGTCGGTTTGAAGCAATAAGCTGCTTTCATATATATATATATATATATATATATATATATATATATATATATATATATATGATACATAGTATATATATATATAGTATATATATAATAGGCATGGCTGCTCAAAGTATGATTTACGAAATCAGTTTCTTCCTCCGGAGAACCATAATCCAGGATGCAACGCACACAATTGTGCGGCAGAATAACGAAAATCTCATCAAATAACACGGGCAAATCACCCGGGATTTCAAGTGGGCCCGGGCATAAACATTGTCGAAAATTCACTTCTCAGTTGCAACAACACTGCCATACCCACCTGCCCCTCCCCATGATGATGATGACGATGACCCCTTCCAATCCCATAATAAATTAACCTAAATCACGTTCTGAACTTTGCAAAGGTAGAGAAACTGAAATCAAAATCACACTTGTAAGAAAAACAGCCTCAACTTCTTACTTGAACAGAAATCAGACACATATCTAATTATGCACACACATAAATCACCGTTTCATAAGTTACACAGTTCATCCGAGAGTAAAGAAGTGGTTTGTTCAAAAATCACATGTGTCTGCCTTGTAATTAAAGCTGCACTAACTCACCTTTCGGCCGTTAATCTGTTGGGATACATTGATGATCCAAGGAGAGGTTGGCCAGCAACAGCAAAGACATCTATTCACAGCCACTCTGGACAAACCAAAACATGCTCACCTCAGCACATATATACCGTATATATATATATATATATATATATATATATATATATATATATATATATAATTATGTTTAATTAACGAAGATCAATTAAGTCAGAGGAAATAAGAAATGATGGCAGAGCTGTACGATCTTCATGCACTCTTCATTCTGCTGAGCGCCTTCATCTATTTATACCTCAGTCATGAACCTCATTAACTCAGCATCGGGCCTTCGCAATTTGTGGGTCCTCAATGTGGACCGACCGACCTTCCTCCTGCAATTTGTAGCAGAATTCTGGTGGGAAATTCGTCTGCATCTCTTCGCTGCTTGAAGACCTTTCTCTTTTCATGGGCCTGTCACACTGAGAGCGCTTCTGAATAGCTCTGCTGTGAGAAGCGCTTCATGAATGTTCATATTAGATTATATTAGAGAATACATTAGACAATGATCATCAGGTATTCAAACAATGCTGAGCGAGACAAACACTCTGATGATTTTAACATGCAAAATACTGACTAAATTCCACACGATGCAAACAAGATTCAAAGGGGAAAAAACAAAAGCAAGACTACACTGGACAGACAACACAAATGAGAACAAAACATTACTTCAGGACTAACACTAGGGAAGCAATGGACAACTGACAAAAGACCGACGACAATGGAGATAATTTCTTCGTACATATCGCCGCAAAATGACTAGTGTCAGGAACTGATGATGATGATGATGATGATGATGATGATGATGATGATGATGATGATGATGATGATGATGATGATGATGATGATGATGATGATGAGGATGATGATGATGAGGATGATGATGATGATGATGATGATGATGATGATGATGATGATGATGATGATGATGATGATGATGATGATGATGATGATGATGATGATGATGATGATGATGATGATGATGATGATGATGATGATGGCAGTGGGAACTGTAGTCCTGAGTAACCTCATGAAGTTGCCAGTTACACAAGCAGATGTGCACGATATCTACACCACTGTGTTACGACGCCATAGAAATTGTCGTCATTACATTTACATTTACATCTACGTGGTGGTCGACTGACTGCTCCCTGTATATGCATAGAACATTGAGTCCATTTGGAGCATCGAAAAGAGTTGATGAGACACGGTGGAAAATTCTTCTAAAGAAACAACATGATCTAATGAACAAGAACTGGTGACTGGTGACACAGGCTGGTGACTCAGTTACAATCTCGTATATTCAAGTCCGAAACGTTTCTAACTCATTTGCACACTAGAACAAATGCAGTGGTTGAAAGTTCTCAAGGGCTTCAAATATCTAATCTAGTAAATAATATTACTATTAATATTATCAATCAATCAATCACAGAAATTTATATATGACAATTTCAAATCGATCGCAGATATCTGCGAATGAATTGCCAACGGTGCTACATAAGTGCACTCACTTCTATAACGCCGGCTGCAGATGCAAAATAACTCCTTTACAAGCAAGCAGTAATGCATCAGCGTTGACGAAATTAAATGTAGGGCATGCGCTTTGATGGCGATCACCAGCTTTGGGGTCACACGATAATAGCTAGTCAAACGGTAGAAATACAAATCACTTTAAAATACCTTTTTAGAACCGGCAGGAGAACAGCTCGTGTGAATAAATTATTTCATAAACAATTCGAAGTCTCGATATACATTTTAAACAGACCTAAATCCCACACTTAATTGATAGAAACCACTGCAGTGCACGGTGGTTGGTAAAGTTGCAGCGAGAAATAACAACGGGAAACAGATGTGTACGGCGAAGATAAGTAAGTACATTGCTCGAATTTTTGCAGCTCGCTTATCTCATGAAACTCGTTATTTCTGGATTAACTGTATGCCAAAGCAGTCCGCGTAAAATCTTTTATCAACACATGTGAAGAAATTAAGCAGTCAGTTAGAAAAAATCAGCAAACTAGGCTTGGATTAAACATGCAAATTACAGCTGAATGTAACCTTAACCAGGCTAATGATCGCAGTTGCCGACTTTGAATTTATACAGCGCTGCAATTCTGTTCTTAAACCTTGAATCCACACAACTTAAGCGCCTCCAACTTATCCAAACTTTACTAGCCAGAGCCGTCACCAGAACACCCAAACATCACATGATCACCCCATTCTCAATTAAGTCACTTCGCTGATTGAAAAATTCACTCCAAAGTTCTCTCTCTCGCACACATACAAACACACACACACACACACACACACACACACACACACACACACACACACACACACACACACTATACCCCGCAGTCGATCGAGTCGTGGGCTACGATCGACTTGGCTCGCGCGACAATCGACTCGATCGACTTCGTCGACTCGCCGACCTTTCTACGACTCAATCGACTCGGCTCGGCCGACGATCGACTCGATCGACTTCGTCGACTCGCCGACCTCTCGACGACTCGATCGACTTGGCTCGACCGACGATCGACTCGACTTAGTTTTGTCTCTTGCTCATCATCTGCAGTTATATGATCTCAAAATGAAATTATACGATAGTAGATCTGTGTCATAAATCAGTGTGACGTAACAATAAGCCTAATTTCGTATTCTCATTGAATTTATAGATTTGCACAGTAATCGTGATGACGTCACAATGGGCCTCGTTTTAGATTCTGTAAATGAATCTCAATAATTATTACGGTAGATCTATATAATAATCGAAGTGACGTCACACTAGACCTTGTTTATATTCTCAAAATGCGCTTCCATAATAGGCTAGTACATTTGTATCATAATCGATGTGACGTCACAATAGGCGCTGTTTTATAAATTCTCGATGTGAACTTATAATATAATAGTGAAATTGTATCATAATCAGAGGCAATAGGCATAGGCCTAGTTCTGTATTCTCAACATTAAATTGTATCATAATCGAAGTGACGTCATAAAAGGTCCCGTTCATATATTTTCTAAATTTACCTCTACATGACTTGCATACAGGAATAGTATATCTGTATCATGCTCATTCAGGAGCGGATCCAAGAAAGGGGCCCAAGGGGGCAATCCGGCCATGCCCCACCCCATTCAGAGATTCGCATATGACGTGGTCCCTCTCTCCATCAGGTGTCAAGAAGCTGTAAATCAACGCAACGGGAACAGGAAGGTGAGAGAGAGAGAGAGAGAGAGAGAGAGAGAGAGAGAGAGAGAGAGAGAGAGAGAGAGAGAGAGAGAGAGAGAGAGAGAGAGAGAGAGAGAAGACCTAGCACATGACTAAAAAGTCATTAGATTTTAAATAACCGGAGTCGCCACAAGTTTTTAGAATTTTTTGGGCGAAGTACTAAAAAAGATCCTTTCGGCGGAAGACCAACGAGAAAAAATTTCAGCCCAAGACCAAAAATTTTGTCCACCCCTTCCAAAATTTCTGTATCTGCCCCTGTATTCGTTCAACTCATATCGAAAACGTATGTATTTAGTCAACTTTCATAATTCCTCTAACACGAAATCGACAGCTGCCAATAGGTTCGTTAGCTGAACTTGTGTGCAAACAGTGAATTACGTCATTATATCATGTAGGTCACTTTGAGACTTCAAGATATAGTAGGCCTCAAGGCCGTAGCCAGGATTTTATTTCGGGGGGTGTTTCACCAATTTCCCTTCCCAAAAGCTACATTTTTCCATTTCGGGGAGTGTTTTCATGGTTTTATTTCATGGTTTTTAAGTCATATGTTCGTAAATGCATTATATTATTTTTCACATTTTCCATTTCGGGGGGTGTTCAAACACCCAAAACACCCCCCTAGCTACGGCCTACTAGGCCAAGGGCGGATCCAGGGGGGGCCAATCCGGCCATGGCCCCCCCCCATTTCAAATCACCATGGGACGTGGCCCCCCCCCCATCCATGGTGGAGCAAAAAAATTTCAGGGTGTCAGTCATGCACAGGAGAATTAATGTATAAATGTAATTAAAACCTATAATAAAAATACTGTGTAAATGTAATTAAAATCCAATCTAAGTCTCTCACGCAATTGCATTGTCTTTATATAAAGCATCGAAATGAAACAATCTTTCAACAGTATCCAACTATGATTTATGGCATGGAATGTATGTTATTCGCGAAGCAGGACGTTTTGGCGCCGCCGTTTTGGCGCCGGACTTTTTGGCGCCGCCGTTTTGGCACCGCCGTTTTGGCGCCGGACGTTTTGGCGCCGGAATTTTTTTCTCCCTCATTCTAAAGTATAAAAATTATCAAATTGTAGGTAATTTTAGGCGGTTCATTTACGCACATTTTGAGTTAAATTTTGTGATGATATTCCACGCCGTTCAAAAGTTATGCCCGAAATAGCTCAGAATGTATGTTCGACGTACACTCCTCACTTGATCTGAAAGGGTCAAAGCTGGTTTTTATTCGTATTAGGTAATACCACAATTAAATTTCATTGGAGCTGGATTGCTGAAAATGTTCTTCCTTAAACTAGGGTTGCATTGATGAACAATCCAACTCCGATTTAAGCAAAAGTATGTTTGTCTGTGTTCAAAAATCTGATGTTAAGTATTTTTTGTCGAAATGTAATAAAACTTCCTTAATTGTTATATGGTATGGCAGTGAGTAGGCCTATAGTCAATGTGGTCACATGATGTACATGTAGTTAAGCTTTTGAATAATAATTGTTGCAATCGTATCTGGCATTCAATAAAATCAGAAAACTGCCGCTATATTAGAACATTAGCCGGGTACCCGGCAGGGCTTTTTTAACGTGCAGCTATACACAAAATGTGCATTTGTAATCGAATTTGTGCATTTGTAGAAGCACTTACGTACAGTTAAAACTAGCCAAAATATCATTGTCCTCCCTTTAGAAGTAATTTACCATTGGTTCGAATTGTTCATTATTGCAATTATAATAAAAAGGTGTCCCACTGCAAATGTGTGCCAACACTAAAGAAGGTGTGCAATTGCCAATTTTTGCCAACACTAAAGAAGGTGTGCTATGGCCAATTTTTGCCAACACTAAAGAAGGTGTGCTATGGCCAATTTTTGCCAACACTAAAGAAGGTGTGCAATTGCCAATTTTTGCCAACACTAAAGAAGGTGTGCTATGGCCAATTTTTGCCAACACTAAAGAAGGTGTGCAATTGCCAATTTTTGCCAACACTAAAGAAGGTGTGTAATTGCCAATTTTTGCGAAACCTAAACAAATCCAATGGTTCGAATTGTTCATTATTGCAATTATAATAAAAAGGTGTCCCACTCCAAATGTGTGCCAACACTAAAGAAGGTGTGCAATTGCACAACTTTTTGTACAACAGCAGTGTGCTTTAAAGCATCATAATTTTACTTGCACACCTTTATATTACAATTGCAATAATGAACAATTCGAACCAATGGATTTGTTTAGGTTTCTAAAAAATTGGCAATTACACACCTTTTTTAGTGTTGGCAAAAATTGGCAATTGCACACCTTCTTTACTGTTGGCACACATTTGCAGTGGGACACCTTTATATTATAATTGCAATAATGAACAATTCGAACCAATGGATTTCTTTAGGTTTCTAAAAAATTGGCCATAGCACACCTTCTTTAGTGTTGGCAGAAATTGGCAATTGCACACCTTCTTTACTGTTGGCACACATTTGCAGTGGGACACCTTTATATTACAATTGCAATAATGAACAATTCGAACCAATGGATTTGTTTAGGTTTCTAAAAAATTGGCAATTACACACCTTTTTAAGTGTTGGCAAAAATTGGCATTTGCACACCTTCTTTAGTGTTGGCAGAAATTGGCAATTGGACACCTTCTTTAGTGTTGGCAAAAATTGGCAATTGCACACCTTCTTTAGTGTTGGCAGACATTTGCAGTTGCACACCTTTTTATTATAATTGCAATTTTGGACATTTCAAAACAATGGACTTTTTAAAAGAACTGTCGCTTTTGTCTTTAATACACCATATTCATTGTTGTCACTAAAGTCTGTATTTCCTCGATCTATCGTGCTAAAATCTTATGTCATCTCAAAGTTCTTATTTCTATACTAAGCTAAATAGGCCCAGTCTTAGCGGGACTTTCTCTCTTTGGCGGGCCTGTTTTTTCAATCATTCGATGTGACATCCTCTGCTTTGATCGCTTGTACTTTATTAGTCTGCTACCTCACATGTCTTATAATTTGTTATTAAATAAAGCATTTGTTTAAAAAATCCAGCTTCTATTTCACCGGCAAAAAAATCTCCTTTCAGCTTCAATTGTTCAAGCAAACGGCGGCGCCAAAAAGTCACGTACCGGAAGTATTTTATTTATTCTAGTCTTAAAAAGTCATCAGTTTTTGGGATGCTAAATTGAACACCTTTTTTGAAGATTTCCGGCGGATTACTTAAAAAAGAACATCTAGTTTTCGGGAAAGAAGTTTTTAAGTAAAGTCTATATTTATTGAGACCTTATGGCACTCTTACAAGCACTGAAAAGTACAGCTAATTTGTTAAGATAACAGCTTAAAATGCTACCATTGCAATGTGAAAATTCAAAAAGTTTCTGGTGGGGAGGGGCATATCCCCTCCCCACACCCCTCCCCTACCACTATCGGCGCTGCGCGCCTCATGATTGTCTTCAGACGGTCAATTATCTACCCCTCCGAAAACCTCAATTCCCCCAGAGGTGGGGGCTAAATTAAACTCTGGTTTCGGCCAAAAACCACTAAAAAAGTTCATCAGATTTTTCGGCGAAAGATCAACGAAAAAATTTCCGACCCCAGCCCAAAAATTTTTTGGCCCCCCCCTTCGAAAATTCCTGGATCCGCCCTTGTACTAGGCCTAAGTAAAATATTTATAAATCGAGTCGAGTAGATGAAACAACGATCGACTCGACTTAACAAGACTCACGATCGACTCGACTTGCAAGTCGAGGATTTTTCGATCGACTCGACTTGGCAAGACTCACGATCGACTCGACTTGCAAGTCGATCGAGTCGACGATTTTTCGATCGACTCGACTTGGCAAGACTCACGATCGACTCGACTTGCAAGTCGATCGAGTCGACGATTTTTCGATCGACTCGACTTGGCCGAGTTATGATCAACTCGATCGATCGACTCGATCGACTGCGGGTATACATGACACACACACACACACACACACACACACACACAGTATAGTACTGTTAGCCTATAGACACGAATTGCGGATGCTGTTGACGCTGATGAATTTGTGATATTTTAGACACCTTTCAAACGCTTGCAACTGATTTATATAAATGCCCTTCGTCGCATTATGATTACGGTCTGCTTGTATTAGTGTGGTTCATGAGACAATGGTAAAAAATCATCTTCAGCAAAACTTTGCTCCACAAGTCTAAATCTGTTCTACCTCTTCTAAATAAGATTTGTACCAAATTTGAAGCAGATTGGAGCACTTTTAGAGGTAGCTCAAATCCTTACAATTTTCTCATAATACAGTTGTTCCACTGCACTTGATTCTGATGATGAGTTCCAAGTTCCTAGACTGAAATCTCAGCCAAAGCAAGCAAAGTTCAATATCCTTACGGATCCCAATGTCACTTCTACTCTGGACCGAGTCAATGTACCAGACTTAGGTGCCACATATATTCTTGGTGCAGTTGCACCTGTAGGCTCTTGGCCATAATGTCAATACGATTACTTTGTCAAGATGCTCCATCCGAAGATCGCGCTACAAGAACCGTGAAGAGGAGGGTAGATGCACGGACAGGGCGGTCATTGGCTATGTGCCTCTGGGATGGTAAATTTCTACCCGGCATTACTGGCTAGAAAGAAGCAGTTGCCAGAATTGCAGTAGGCCTACTTGTCACAGGTAACGGGGAAGAGATCTTGCTGTGAGTACCAACAATTGGCATGTGAACCGGTAAAGAACAAGCCAATGCATGTCTGAGCACACGGGATGAGTGGGGTCTTCAAAATCGAGTTCGTGGATTAGTGTTTGATACCACTGCCAGCAATACTGGTCTCAAGAACAGTGCCTGCACTTTTATTGAGAATGCTCTTGAACAAGAATTAGTGTGGGTGGATTGCCGCCATCATGTCATGGAACTTGCACTTACTGCTGTTTTCGGATCTTTATTTGGACCAACTGGAGGACCACGAGTTCTTATGTTCAGGAGGTTCCAGCAAAGCTGGCCCAACATTGACAAGGCGAAATTTGAAGTCTCTTCTGATAACATATTCACTGCACAGTGCACACACTTTTGCTCTTGGAGAAGAAATGGTAAAATTCTGCAAGGCAACGCTGCATGGAAGGATTACATCAAAGAAAAGACTACGAGGAATTCTTGAAACTCAGCTTGATCTTCCTGGGTGGTGAAAGTGGGTCATGGGTCTCCTTTCGGGCGCCAGCAGCTTTCCATCATGCGCATTGGATAGCAAAAGCCATCTATAGCCTTAAAATAATTCTTTTCCAATAGCAGTTCTTACTAACTGTCAAAGAGAAGCACAGTGTAAAGGAGATGGCACTGTTCGTGAGTCTACTTCTTGAGGAGCTCAGTAAATATACAAATGTAACAGTGGCAAAGGTGGCCTCGGCCGCACTTGGCAGGATCTTTGCTATTTTTCCGAAATTTTTGTTGGCTTGTCATTGTTTGATGACAGAATAGGAGCGGATGTGAAAATACTGATGGCGATAAACCTCCGCCTTCCACGATCCATCAGTTCCGTGAAATGCCTCGACCATCCGCCTGAACCACTCAGCTCTCTTGGCCTTGCACAGGGCCGGATTTAGGCATGGGCTACACGGGCTCCAGCCCATGGGCCCCCACCACTTAGGGGCCCCCACCAGTTGAAGTTTTATTTTTTTAAATTAAGGAATGAACCATAAGTGTATTAATTGCCACAGGATCTTAGACCTAATCAGTGAGTGGTTTTGAATTGACCACTATCTGTAGGCCTACTCGTTGATATTGCTCACCAGTCACCCTGGCAGTCGGGCTTTAAGCATGGCATCCTCAACACCTGCTGTTTACAGATTATATTTCTTTTAACTCAAGCTATGACAGCCCGTTGGTGTAGACATATACTGTCAGTGCATGGACTAGTCGGTATACGCAGCAGACAACGAACAGATCGAGGCAGTGTCCTGAGCTCCAAACCATCCCACGTGTATCAGGTTGCTGCAGACAGTGGGGTATATTCTGTCTTACACTGTAGCACTCCAGTGACCTTGAATGACCCAATGCCCACATCTGTAGCAGTGGACAGCGACATGTTTACTGTAATTGCTGTGCTGTATGTCAGTATCTTTTAGACCCCAGTCTTATATAGACTCTACCTTCATAATATGCATGGTTTATAAGGTCACAGATGGAGTTTGCAAATCAGTAGACTATTTTTTAATATAATTTGAAGAGTCTAAATGATTTCAACCGACAGTCATGAACCGAATTGTACTCTGCGAGAAAGCTTGTAGCAGTTGTGATGACGACCTCGATGAAAGCCTTGGCAACGAGCAACGAGCAGTTCTCTTATCTTGTCAAAATGCTTAAAGACGAAATTGGAAGAACAGGCCTTGGCATAAGTTAGTAGCAGTTCATGTGCCAAGTAGGCTACTAGAAAAAGATGTTAATTGAAAATTCATTTTCAAATGTGCAAATTGTGCTAAGAATGTACTTGGAGCTCATGGTCACAAACTGTAGTACTGAATGCTCGTTTTACAAGATGAAGATTATTGAGACACATGTGAGACGTATAACCATGGGCGGAGTTTATCAGGGGTTAGGGAGGCTAAGCCCCTTCAACAAGACCCAGATTATTTTTTTAACGTGTAAATGGTATCTTTTCCCGGGCTTAGCCCCCCCAAGAAGGCTTTAGCAAGTTTAGCCTCTCCAAGAACGGAAACCAAACTCCGCCCATGCGTATACCTTGCAGTGTTGAGTATAGACTATAGAGTCATATTCTGTGTCAACTCTATTTTAATCAGCTCATTGATGACTATGCCAATAGAAAGGGTGCAAATTCCCTAATGGCCCTACTCAAATATAGACTCAACTGTAGACCTAACCGAGCTATTTAACTGCATATAGTCAGGCTATATCTGCTTTATTTTGGAGGTCTCACATGTCACTATTTTTACTTTCTTTCTTTGTCTCATTGACTTTTTAAAGACTGGACAAGAAGCTGCTTAACTTTTATCCTTTAACTTTGCATTTGAGAAATGATTTAGACACTTTATCTATCAGCAAATGATCTTTTCAATTTGCTTTCATTTATGTATTTAAAAGTTATTGACCATAAGTCAACAATTTAAACATTGCTTTTAGCATTGTTTGTCTGTAGCATGTTATGGTCGTATGTATACATGTACGTGTGGGTTTGTTCCTGTCCGATACTGTGCATCAAAAGCAACATATCCGTTGCAGAAAAGGGCCCACCATAACGGGCGCCCATGGGCCCCCACCACCTTAAATCCGGCCCTGGCCTTGCATCTTGCTTCACAGAGAGAACTACTGTCATCTTTGACGCTCTGCACTTGAATGGAAAAGAGAAGGCCCAAGGCTTTCTAACAAAGGACCATGAGGAATGGAGCGACGATCCCTTCTACCATGATCTCAGGACGGCAGCGTCGGCCATGACAGTTGTGAACGACTCTGCTGAGCGAGCCATTGCTTTGTTGTAACAGTACAATTCATCACTGACAAAGAACGAAGAACAGAAGCAGTGCCTTCTTAGGCTCGTGAAACGGCACAGGAAGATCTATCCATCCTGTTTCAAGGCCACGCTAGTGAAGATGACAGAGGATAGTGAAGGACACTGAAGGTGCTATCCAAGAATAGCTGTATAGTGTGCCAGTGTGCCCATAGAAACACTGGACATTTGGAAACCTTCATTTATTTTCATTTGCAGCAATTACACGTTTTTATTCAACGCAAATTCTAGTTTACATTCTTCATTGCAGATCACTGATTATATGCTCAAACGGTGAAAAAACATTGACCTTGAGCGCCCTCTAAATATATTCCAACCGCTCTAAAATTTGGTAGATGTGATACTGACCTGCCAAAGAACAAAACTGGGGTTGTGGAGCCCAACTCTGAGAAAGTTTTTGTTTTTGGACCACACTAGCTTGTATATTGGAGGGTTGAGTAGAGCATTGATTCTCAATCGGGGTTCCACGGAACCATTCATTCTTACTTAAGTAAATTTATTACGTACATGTATTACTGTCTTCTATAATTATCTATCTATCTATCATCTATCTATCTATCTATCTATCTATCTATCTATCTATCTATCTATCTATCTATCTATCTATCTATCTATCTATCATCTATCTATCTATCTATATATCTATCTATCTATCTATCTATCTATCTATCTATCTATCTATGTAATTTATATAGCATTAAATATGTAATTTAATTGTTGTTATACAGCACAATGGTCCCATGAGTGAAATAATAATAGATGTCCTTAACCTACAACTTATAGCAATACTCCCAGCCAAGATATCTTCGCGAACTGTTCAACATCCAGCCAACCCGTTCTACCCGATCATCCACCTGTCTTACTCTCTCTCTCTCTCGACCGCCGGTCACAAGTCATCTCAAGTTCTCCAACCGAGCAATATATCCAACACAACACCACCATCCCTTGGAATGATCTGCCTCCTGAATTCCGATCTTTTTCAGTTCCTCCACCATCATTCATTACTAATCACACACCATCACTCTCCTCAGGCTGTTTTATCCATCACACATCGGGCTTTTCATTCGAAACCGAATCCATATAATCCACACGTACGTTTTCAAGAACCTACCGTCTTACCGTCTCATCATTCTGATCCTCCATCTTCCAATTCTCAATCCAGACGACACCCGTCTAAGTAGCTGCTGCTGTTAAAAAATAATTGTTGTCGCTGTTTTTTATTACTAGCATTTTTATTTTTTGCCCTGAGGTAAACATGATCGCTCGATCGGGGCTCGAACTCGATTCCTCTTGTTCTCAAAGCCAGCGTGTTATCCAATGCGCTACTGGGCCCCAGTGCAGTGAGTTTGACTAGTTATTCGCTAGATGACGATAGCTGCCGTCAAACGAATCGCTCTGAGACAAATTAATAAATAGTGAAGTCTTTCATTGCTTCCTACCGATAAGTTAAAAAATTATCTAAAGCTAAAAAGCAAATTAATTAAATGTTAATTAAATATTATGCAAAACTTGTTCTAAATTAATATTCATACATTTAATCGACGAATGTAAAAGTTTTCCAACGACACCATTTAAAAACAAATTTCTCGCTCATGCATAATGATATAGGGCTAAGCAGAGGATTGTAAAAAAATCAAGTTCTTACGCCGAGCAAATTTCTGTCCAGGGTAACGGCCTATGTTGTCATAGACCCTGGTCAAATCGGAACCATCTATCCAGAGGGGCCAATCCGGCTATGGCCCAAATTTACAAAGTGCACAGGACGTGGCTCCCCAGTTGGTTCCCTTGGAATGATCTGCCTCCTGAATTAGATTACCTTGAAGGTGTGCTATATAAAAAGTGAATAAAAAAAATTTGTATCGAGCCATTCAACACTAAACCTTTCTGTCTTGGAATCAAGCTATTTACTCTTGCAAGCAAGCATCTACACAGCACCAGTGAGTGTGACAGATGTAATTCAACATTCACATGTGCTAGTAGGAGAGACTCAGATCTAAACAAAAAACTCTTTATCCATAATTTGCATACCCAGTAATCCATCATAAAACCTGTTTTCTCATTTCTCTGATATATCAGATTTCCAACCGACTTCTCCAATGGATGCTAACTTCTCACTGTGACTGGTCAGCAACAAAGTCATGGACTTTAAAAACGATTAATAAATCAATAGGCTATTCATTTAATTCAACAAATAAAGTTGTCACAAAAGCAATTGTTAGCGACGATTTCCAGAGGTGAATTGCTAGCAACCAAGCTACAATAAAATGAATAATTTATTAGGGAATTTTGCGTATAATTAAAAGGTTGATTAAAATAAGACTCAAAGAACAGTTTTGTTACGGAGGACACGGCATGATAATAGCGCAAAAAGAAATTGGTATATAAGATTATGTAATCTGTAATGTAATTTTAAATTCATATAGCACTATTCACAGCAGTTTCCATTCAGAAGCTTTTCCACTGAGAGTAACCAAAGAAGAAATAGGTTATGAGAAGAGAGAGATGTAGGAAGAGATCTGTGAAGAATGGAAACAAATAACGTAAAGATGACGTGAAGGATTCCAGACAGCCGGACCAATGTGACGACCTTGTTTGGCCAAAGTGATCACTAATGAACAAACATTCCTAAGGTGAAGAACAAACGTGACAAACGCTGAATAGCATTGGATAAACTAAAGCAACGAAGGAAGAGGAAAGTGGAAGAGGAGGATCCGAGTGGCTGACCCCTCCGTAGAGAGGGATTAATTCAAGCCTGAAGGAAAAGAAGAAGAAACTAAAGCAACGAAGCCAGGATGGATCACAAAAACTTAACCCTTTACCAGCCGAGGGGATATATATGTATATATATATATATATATATTTCCCATACCATTTACTACACTTTGATCAGTAAGGGTTAACATTAAACATCGCCAGGAACAGAGCTCATTCACATCATCATAAGCTAAACAATGACATTGCCAGGCGTTTAGATCAACAACAACAACCATACTCCTTCACATCTCCCCATCTACGTTTCTGTGTCCTGTATCTGTATCTTTCAGTTTATATAACATTCTGCTTAACATGATGTGGCATTTTATACATCAGAGCTGTTAACTCAACAAAAGCTGAACCGCTCAACAAGCCATACAAGAACAGCAGCACAGCACCAAAAACTCATGTTTAATTGTTTATGATAGCATTATCCCATTTAATACACAATTACACATCCTAGTTTGCATGTATAATAGCAAAAGGAATATATTCCAATGACTTTCCATCAAGGAATCCACATTGTAATGTGTTAGACACAAGAAAATCACTAGATTGTAAAAAGAGAATTTAACTGAAAACAAAGTAACTGGAAGTGCGTAGAGTTGCGTGTGTCACAAGCGGGTGGAACAACATAATCGAGACTTCTGCTGACCAAAAGTCCATGCAATGCAAAAGCTCTTCAATAGGTGCTCAGTCAAAACAAAAACTTTAGACAGGTTAAGGTTAGAATGGATTCAATGTCAAGGTCCAAAGGGGCATGCAGTCAGAGAGCCAGGTTGCTCAGAATTGGAGTGTCAAGTGAGCACGAGGAAGAACAAGGCTCGGATTTGCAGAAATATTTTCAGTTATGAATGAGGCAGAGCAGTCACAGCCCATAAACTGAACCAATTTTTTATAAACAAATTAAATGGATAAAGTGCAGACTGTACAACCTACAATTTTATATTTATACATAAACCATTATTTATACAGTCATTACGTTGACTTTTAAACTGATTATAGTTAATTTTCTCTGCAAAATTTTATTTTAAAAGGCATAAATCGTAAGCTTATTTTATATATATGCCCCTATGCATTTGCCCCCCCCCCACCGCGCCATTCTGGCGGCCACGGTTGTCACAGTCCTGGAGGGTTGATCCAAAGAGACAGCCTATCAAGGTCGACACTCTGGAGTAGAGCAAGGTTTAATATGTCGAGAGAATTTGAGAGCATATTCAAATGGAAAATACCGCATCATCTAGATGGCCCATAAATTATGCCTTGAATGATCATTGATCAACAGTGTTGAACGACAGAAAGTAAGTGGTAGAAAGTGTCTGATCTAATTGCAACATCAGATAAAAAAAGGTGTGAAGAAAAGAACCAGTCTTAAATTGTAGCATCTATTTTAAAGCAGCAAGTGAGTTTTCTGGACAGGCAAACAACTCTGATAAGCACACAACAGATCATGTTCATAAATATATACGGTATATATATATATATATATGTCTAAACACAAACAGTACATGTGCATATAAATATATTTATGTACATATGTATATATATGCATGCCAGTTTATTGTAAATATACTGGCCACACTATGCTTGCTTGTGCACAGGTGTAAACTGCTTATATACATGTATACTAAACACACACACAGACACACGCACAGCATACACAGTTACACACATGTATGCATACACTTCTGCGGACAGACTTCTACACACTCTCACAGACACAGAGAGCACATAGATATAAGACGACCCAAAAGACTAAACTAAACAAATGGTCAGAATTAATCCTCCAGCCAACTGTAATTATTTATCAGATAAACAATTAACTTTGTTGTACAACAGACAGACAACGACAGCGAGAGAGAGACAACAGGACAACAACAGCAACACACAATAACAGCACAACGTGTTCTACACAACGCACGACGATCATCACGCACGCAAAGTCTCTTCTTCAGTCGGAGTCTGATGATCCATCAACGTGATCCGTTCGATCTGTCTCCGCCTTGCCTTCGATCCTTCTGTCGGCTGCGCTGGCTCCCAGCACGTCAGCAAGACTCGCCTGACCGACATGGTCAAGCGTGGCAAGTTCGTTTCTGGTCGGAGTAGCGTCAACAGAGTTCTGGACAACGCTGACAACCGGTTGCGTTGCTCGGCCGACAACCGTTTGCCTGTCAACCTGGTTGACGCCATCATTTGAAACAGGTTGGCCGTTGTTTGTTGTAATCTCGACTCGTTGCGAAATGCCTCTGGCGCGTTGCCTTGGTTGCCTGTTCGCTGGCACGTCAACGACCGACGAGTTCGCTCGGTTGCCCCTGGAGTTCTGAGATGGCGGTTGACCGTCAGAACCGGCTGCGGAAACTCTGGAGTTGACCCGACCGCTCGTAGACGGTTGAGCATTAGCCGTGACAACAGAGTCGGCTGACGAGACTCGAGCGCCGATCCGAGCGCTCGTGGATGGTTGGCCGTTGCCTACAGTGGCGTCATGCCCATCTACGTCACGCCGGTTCATTCGAGAGCCGAGAACTGATGAACCGTTGACAGACTCTGGGTTGACTCGGTTGGCTCTAGTACCTTGATTTGGTTGCCCATTGACTGAGCCATCGTGTGGCTGTCTGTTGACTCTGCTGCTCCTCAGTTGACGGGCAGGACTCACATCAGTCGCTCGCGGGTTGGCATGGGCGTCTTCATCAACTCCGTCTGCGGCCGTGGACCTGCTCCCCGACGGTCGAGCGCCACGATTTCTTCGTGGGTTCCCAACGTCAGTAGCAGCACCATCTCCATCGATAAGCGTCAAATCACGCATCTGTTGTTGTACGCTCGTCATCACCACCTGCATTGCCGCATTGTTATTATTATTCCCAGCTGCAGGAGGAGCCGTAGAACCCTGCCCGGCGCTTCCACCTGAGGAAGACCTAGCAGCAGCCGCAGCCAAAGCATCCTCCCGTTCTCCTCCATCTCCCCCGGTCCGCCTCGGTGGTCTCAGCTTGCAGCTCAGACCGGCGATTCCCTTCTTGTCGGGAATATCGACGAGGTCGCGTTTTATGCGCCGGCGCCGCGCCGGAGTGTTGCGTCGGTACTGGACCATGTTCTCCATGTCGACGATGTAGAGGAAGCCGGCGATGAGCATCTCAAAGAGTCGCTCACCCTTCTGGAAGCGCTCCTCAATCTCGGTGCTCGCTCGAACGTCGTACTGCCACCAGCCGCGAACGCCCTCATAGAACCACTGGTACTTGCCGTCGAACGCCTGCGTCGGGTGAAGGACGTCCTCCGTGTTGAGGAGGAGTGGCCGGAGGAGGAAGTCCGGAGGGATCTCCGACCGGCAGAGGGCGCAGCGCTTGCTGTGGTTGGCGACGCCCTTCACGCAGAGGAAGCAGAAGATGTGCGAGCATGGCAGACGGACGGGATGGACGCAGCTCTGCAGACAGATCGAACACTCGATCGTGCCGTCGTCTAGTAACTCTGAGCAACACATACACACACAACAGCGTGCAACGCTCATTCAATCAATCAATTCAGCAGAATTTATATATCGCTCCTTATAGATCCATACTCCAGGGTTTTTTAACGTGTAGAACTTGTACACAAAATGTGCAGTTGTAAATGAATTTGTGCAGTTTGTAAACGCAAATTTGTGCAGCGAAAATCGTGAAAAAGGTCACTGTCAGCCGATTTGAGGAAATTCACCACGAAGGACTGGAATGAAAGTGGTTCGCAGAAAAAAAATATGCTACATTGTCTTTTTTTGGAGTAAGTTCAGGAAGATAAGCTAAAAAAAAGGTCGTCAGATTTTAAAAACGGAGACTTGGAACATCATTTTTGGATAAATTTCTGGTGAATAACTAAAATAGGTCGTCAGAAATTTTCAGTTTAACCCTTTAACGACCAGTGTGTATTAAAATGCATTGAAAACGTATGTAGCTGTTTGTTAAATGGTTAAAGAGCGTACTAGATTAAAATTCCTGGTTGTGCAGTTCTAAAATTCCTTTTAAAAACCTTCCCTACTCAGAGTGGCTCCGGTATAAGTCAAGCGAAAAACAGTAGTCTGCTGCTGTAATGAATTGCCAACAGCTTGTTGCTTGTAAGGTCATGATCTCCTCAGTCTCTTCCTTTTAATACCTCTTTAGCAGAAGCAACTGAAGCCCCATTCCATTCAATTGCGACTTCATTGTGTTCGGTTAAGAGTGCTGAGTATTGAAGAGACGCCATATACAAATTTACAATCATATTTACATGCAGAAGGCTAAGTAAGTAAGTAATTAAGTACTCTAATGTAACCAGTTGCCAAACAGCACTGTGGTGAATAAGTATCATAAAATAAAATTCACATAAAAGATTTTAAAAAACAACTAACAAGACTAAACAAATTAACAAGATTAATTAGTATGTAAACAACATTCTAGTTATGTGTTTTCCTCATTTGGTTGTCTGCTCTCGGCAGCATCCGGTCATGACGACTGAGGCGAGGCTGCAACCCGTTTGCTTCGCGGCAGGGGGAGCAACTCATGGGTGGAGGACAGCCTGCAAGAACCACTTAAAACAAGCGGGTATCAGCTATGGCAGGCAGTATTTAGAATCCAAGGGTAAATAGAGACTAAAGGTGAAAAGGAGCTTGGGTGTGTTTAGGGTATTTTCTGTGCTCAAAACCCCGATATGTGTAATTTCTATGAACTTGTTTAAAACAACTTCTGTATATGTTGCAACCAGTTTATTGGAAACCCTCAAAATAGAAAAACTCAGAAATTTGTTCTATCTATGTCCCCGAATTTGAATAAGACTGAAAATGATAAGTGTTTTAGTAAAAAGTTTTTGGGAACACTGGAACAGAGGTGTAACTGCTGATAAGCGGGCAGCATGTAAATGCGTGTCTAAAGGAACAAGGCGATTCAATCAGAAAAAGCCACAGACCATCTGGTTCTTCCTCTCCATCTGGTCCTGGAACAAATGGCGAACAGTGTGTGGCATCTGACAAACCAGAGGCAGAAGGCTCGGGTGTGGTCGCCTGGGTTGAAGATGGACCGTCTGCCATGATTGGCAACAGCCAAGTACAGACAGCTCACAAGATCTGCAAATGATTTACAATGTCTTTCTCACTATGTTTTAACATTTTACAATGCGAAAATGGATTTCTTACAATCTGTAAATATTTTACAGTGTACAAATGACTTTCTAACAGTCTACAAACATTTTGCAATGCGTAAAAGTCTGTTTTACAATATGTAAATGTTCTACCAAAGTGTACATTAGGCCAGTATGCAAAGCGCACGACAATTACTGAAATTCATGCGATCAGTCTTTACAGCATTATAATTATTATTACTAAAATTATTAAATTGCCCCAAAACCAAACGTCTTAAAATATGCATTCACATAAATTGGACAGCGAATGAACGGAACAAGTTATTAGTATAATACACGTCTTCAAATTAACGATTAGAAGTAGACGATCTAACAAACAACTTCACTGATATCTCTGAGCCTTACTGAAAGAGCAAATGTGTTTAAATGTCCAAAGATGTCATTAAAAAATTAAGAATTAATTTAAAAATCATTAAATCCGAAGTTATTACGTCCATAGACTTTACTTAGATTGGCTATGGCTAGACAGGCCAAACGAATACAAAAATGTTTCATAACGTAGCGCACGAGACAAACCCGGATGTCACGTGACTAAGTTTCATAACTGACAAAATACCACAGTGGTATAAATAACTCATTTATATTTATTATTTATTATTATTTATTTATACTGTGAAAATACTTTAACATTTTCGCAAGACTTACAATACAATACAATTAGGTATTGACTTGAAGCCTTGAAGGTCAGACTTGGCATTTGAATGCAACACTGAATTCAAGGACATCGAATGGAAGACTTTCTAGAATAAATAAATAAACTTATATTGCTGTAGGCCTAATGCTGGCAGTGTTATACAATCATTATAATTAATGAAAAGTGGAAAACTATGCATGAATAATGCATATCAAGTATTTCAAGCATTTATATAGCACCTCATTGTGCAGAATGGAAAGAACCAGCTGGAGGGAGCACAAGACTAATAAAGAAATCTTACAGATGGTGGGAGAGAAAGTCTATGCTGGCGACTATACGAGGATGGCAGAGAAAATGGATTGGTCACATCGTGAGAGTGAGACCATAGTAAGAACTTTTATATCGAGGGGAGCATGAGCCATGGAGGAGAGTAAGACACGGGGAACACCAGGAATGATAATAATGCTATTGGACTGAATGATGACAAAGGAAATCAGGCTACAGAGGGCTGACGTGGGCTCTTCTATTATTTTCTATAGGTGCTACGTATATAGGCTAGTACAGCTATGGCATTATTTGAATTTTTGGATGAAACGAGGGGGAGGGTAGACTGTAGAGAAATGTTTGAGTGGAAGAGAAGCCGGTTGAACAACTGACACCAATTATTTAGCTACTAGTCTGGTTTTAATAGATTTCTCTGCAGTAAAGTCCTGATACACATCTAAAGTAAAAACTTAATTTTAAATTAAAAAAACCGAACATTCTAATTATGACCACGGAGTGACTACAGGTAGTTTTCTAGAATTATGGTGATGCACACTGCGTACAGTAGTGGCGCCACTGTCGTGATTTCATTTGGATATAGTTTTAAATTTTCAAATTTCATATCCTAAAGGACCTAAACTCTCATTGGAAAATACCCACGTTCTTAATTTCCTGCTGTGCATTTTCATCAATTGCTAAAAAACTTAATTGTGACCATTGCTTGGCAGGTTTTGCCCTCCAGCAAAACTATCTGTGGCGCCCGTGATACATTATACTTTTTTCGTTCATGCAATTCTAATACAGACCTTGCCATATAAATTATCGTAAATACAATTTTAAGCCAGTGGTGTAATTTGAGACTAATTCAGAATGTAAAGTCTGACGTACAACAGATTAGAAAAGCTCAATGCATCTGAGGGTGTATGGCACTGTATGCTATTGGTAAAGGCTTAGAATGACAACATTAAACAAGAATCTAAACAATTAATCAAGAAAAAAAGCAACAGGTAATGTCTACGTTTTCTTTAATGCTAAAACTAAAAACTGAAGCTAAGACTTCCAAGTGCATCTGTACTAGCGACGGTGCTGCACAGACCAACACGTGTATCATAGGTGTTTATTTATGTAGCACCTTTATAATTTATCCTAGCTTAAACAAACTGAATCATTCTGGAGCATTTCAGCAGTAAACAGTCGCTTGCCTTTTTTACCCATACAGACAAGACACGATGATGCACAACCAATTCAGCACATTAGGGAACCAGTCTTTGTGTAAGTAGAGCAACGGAGCTTAATCAAAGAATCATTCACTTTGAACCCTTAACTCCATTTGACCCTATTCGAAATTACCCCATCTCCATTTGCAGATGCCTGCAACCATGACCTTGAATAGGCTACTCTTTTGATACTGCAGGGCTACTTTTTGATACTGGACGAAGTAGAATGACAATGCCACACACAGCAAAGGGACCTATTCAGATGAAAGTCACCAGAATGAACCCTACAGCAATTGAAGTTGTTGATTAAGGCGCAGGCTGACCCAAATCAATACATGCTAATATCATATTCTTATACATAAACGTACCAACTTTTACACAGGTCTGCTTTCAACATGACCCCTCTCGTCTGCATACGGGCGAACAAAATCCTCAACCCTCTAACAAACTGCACTGGCTTCTCAGCCACGATTTGCACACGCTCGTCATGAAACACGTAGTCAACGAACCTTTGGCAATGAATTGAGCATCATTCAAACCAACACGGTCTTTATTAATTCCTACAAATCTGTTTGTACTCGTTTTAACGTTCAAAGCATTCCTTCGTCGATAGCAATTCAGAGACGTGAATCGGACGACATCTCGACAGCAGACGACGATTACCAACGGAAGTGAGCGTAGGCGCGATTCGCTTCACAGATTCGATGCAGATCTTGCTTCTTACGAACACTTTTACCCTGAAAACAAAAAGATATGAAACGCCATTCATGAGTAAAACATTTTTTAGGGTTTAAATACTTTGCAAATACAAGATTCTGTAGTATGTAGGGACCTTGAGCAAGTCCTTCACTTGCATGAAACTCAGATGCAGTGTATGCACTGTAGTCGGGAGCGCCTCTGAGTGGAGAGCTTGAAGGGCGCTATAGAAATGGAGAAATAAATAAAAATCAATAAATGTATGTATGTATGTATACATGCATGCATGCATGCATGCATGTACGTTCGTACATCATACGTTTTATGCATGTTGTTCTGGGTATTATATAAATCAGTGGTTCCCAACCTTTTTTGACTTGAGGGCCACTTTTTCTAAGTTGGAGGACACGAGGGCCACTTTTTCTTAGTTGAAGGATATTCGGGGGCCACAAGGTTAAAATTGTATTAACTAAATTACTAAAAGCATCTAAAATTGTTATAATTGATTCAAAATATAATGCTTGATGTTATTTATCGACGCTAAAATAAAATAATTTGTAATAGAAAATAATAATGTGTTCTATCCTGTCCAAATTGTTAATGTTTTCATATATTTTTGATAATTCTTTGAGAGATGAGGACCATTTTCTGAGGCCTGGCGGGCCACCTTTGGCCCGCGGGCCACGGGTTGGGAACCGCTGATATAAATCATCCTAGGGAGAAGGGCTTAAAGAATTAAAAGGATGAGATGTGTTGACCTGCCTCATTATTATAAGCATCCAACACTTCGAATGGGAGTTTATCCCAGACACGAATGCTTCTGTCTTTTTCATCGGCAGATTCAATCAGCCACTTCATCGCTCGGAAGGTCTGGTAGTTTGGCCTTGCTGGAATTGGAACCTGGAAGAAAAGAGCATTGTCATTCCATTAACAACCAAACACTATGCACACGAAATAGCTAACCATCACTGGAACATTTCCTTGAAGAGGATGACACAAGAAATATCAATCATTGTCTTTGTTTTTTTATTATGCTTGTAGATATTGTTCTTCCAACAATCTATTGTTGATCGCTTAAACCTCATACAGGGATTACCTTGCGCTTAGGGCCCGAACCTAGTGGGATTTTCTTTCCTTCATAGGCACACCACTGTCTTTAGATCAGTTTCTAACATTGCATTTTTTTCTTTCAACTGTTTAGAAATTACCTTTTGCATGATTACTGGGAGCAATAAATGAATGTTCTTAACTATTATTATTATTATTATAATTATTATTATTATTGAAACACGCTTACTCTTGATATTCCCATATTAACTCGACCTGACATCACCAAACCACGACAGAAAATAAATGGATTTAAAATAATAATAATGTTCATATTTATGGCGCTGTAACACAAGGGCGCCTCACATACAACTGACAACAGAATAGGCCTTACAAAATAAACAAGTCTTGAGTCCTGATTTGAAGGAGACAACTGAGTCAAATGATTGCAGAAAAGGGACAAAGAAAGACCAAAGTAATTATGAACGACTGAACAGTAATAACGATTAAAATGTTCGTTAATATTTCTTCAACTCCAGACCTGATACATGACTCCTCCTCTCTTCACTCTCTGTATAACGAGCAGCGGTTTGCAATTCTCGATCGCCTGATAGAAGATCTTCTTTGGATCGAGTTCAACGAGTTCTCTTTCGATGTCCGTCTGCGCCTTGTGAAATTTTTCAATCTGCATCAACTTCAGATTTTCCATTGTCTAGATTTAAACAATTGAACAATAAATGGTGAGCCCAGATGCCAGTATTTGTAAATCTCAGCTAAGAATTTAAGAATTTTCAGCTGATAAAAGCCGAGAGCTTTGCCGGGTTCCAAGTGCCATACATGAGTCAAGCCTCCACTCATTGGCGCATTTGGGTGTTAAAGGGTTCAACCCCGAAATAATTCAATTATGAATTTTAAAACTAATTCTGTGTATTCTGCAACCATGTATATTGGAAGTCCCCAAAATGGAGAACACCTTTCAGAAAATTTTCTTGGCTATGCCCTCATGCCTCCATCCAGGTGTCAGGGTGTAGCAAGTCCAACCAGCACAATTTCTGCCCAGAGCCATCTACCGTATGTTCTGTTGCGTGGTACATTTCTGAACTTTGAGCTTCTAATCTTTGAACTTCTAATCTTTGAACTTCTGAACTTTAAACATCTGAACTTTGAAAGGCAGTATATTAAATGCAGCTGCATTGTGACTATTGATTGACATTTCTACTTACCTTCCAACAACCTCAAAACTTTCACCACATACCTACATGTAACTACCTGAGGACAGGCAGTTAGAAACCCCATGCTGAAAAGGATCTTTTTTCCGAATTTCAAGTGCCATTGTGCTGGAGGCTGTGCAGATCACAGTTCACTTCCAAATGCTGGCTTATTTCAGAGATATAAATCATGGGCTAACACGTTGACTGGTGTGACGTCTATTCAAATGGGAAAGCAGTGATAAAGAATATTATCTGATTAATTCAGTTAAGTCATTCACTCAGAATTGTTCAGCATCATCAAACGACACTTCATCATTACACAGGATTGCTTAATCTATGCGTAATAAAATAAATGATAATAGTGCAGCGTCAGCACATAAAACAAGATCTCGTTACTGAGTAATAAGTACATAGAAGTATGTATTGAAAACTCCGAGTTACTATGAATCACTCACTCGATGAACAATATCCCGCGCTCTGTCTTTGTTGCCCTCCCTCAGAAGTATGCGAACAAATTTTCTAAAACAACAACCAAATAAAACTTATTTACAAGAAAAAATTCTCGAAAATCATGTTCACAAAATAGGTTTACAATTACAAGTGAGCAAGCGTATCAGATTCTAGCCCATGGAAACAAATGTTACTAACAAACAACTTTGATTCTGTTCCTTAAATATCTTTAGTGAATGGAATTATTATTAATTGACAGCTTCTATTGTGCCGTAGATGTCATGTAAGCGTCAACAACAAACCATGGCGCTCCAAAATCAAGCTGAGATAAGTGAATCGAGATGAAACAGACAGACAACACAAACACAGTCCATGGTAGATTATTATATCACATCATGCCTGAGATAATTTATACAGTGTCTCTTACATTACAAGCAATGCAGAGGTGTACTCTCTGAGGTGTAACAACCCCGTGGGAATAAAACTTTTCCAGCAGCTGAGGAATGACCCAAACAAATCTCACTGCCAATTGAGAAGGGGGGATGGAGGTTGTTCCACAAAGACGACTCCACGACGGCAAGTGTTGTACCCGGGCTTTCCATGCGAAAGGACATGAAAACTCAATCCGCAGAGCAGACAGCATGGCATGGCACGCAATCCAGAACCACAACATTTTAATTCAAGAACAAAATAATTACAAGCAATGGAACAGAACAAGTAGAACCAAAAACTGGAAAACAACAATCATAGATCAGAAAGAATAACATGATAAAGATGAATTGATTTAACGAACGCGATTAAATCGTCGTAGGTAACGAGTGACGTCTGCTCGTTCTTGGCGGCTTTTATCGGCTGGTAGCGTCGTGGGTCGGCTTCGTCTAATTTTACCGACAGATCATCCTTACGAAACGTTGGGTCAAGGAAAATCGGTGAATATCGAGTCCATCTCACCTGACTCATTCTGCCAAAAACAAATCACATCACATCAAAATTTACTATGTCAACAAAAACCTCATGGGATTAGATGTGGCATATAAAAAATTAACAAGAATATGTGACGTATGTGTTCCCTGAGTCAGGACTGCCATGGTTCAATCCAGATGCTTTTCCTGCATCAGTCCCTCTCTATGCAATCTACTTCCACCATCAATTCGATCTGCCCTTCTCTCTGGTAGTCGTTCCTCTATGGGCGCCTGCACATAGAGGCAAGAGGAAGCACTTGCCCGCCTGCCCCCCCATGGAAAATTGACATTTATTTTTCTAACCACTATTTTTCGTTTTTTTCTTTCTTCGCATTAAAGCACTAATGATACGAATGATACAAACAGTGAAAGTCAGAAATCTACATTTAGAAATTTTTTAAATAAATTTTTTCACACGAAAGAAACTATTCATATTAAAAATGATACACAAAATGAAATTGAGAAATTTGCATTAAGAAACCTCTTTGAAAAATGCCCATGTTCTTAATTTCTAGCGTTGCATTTTTCAAGCTCTTGTTACTAAAACGTTTAACCATAACAATTGAACATTTTTTGCCCCCCCTCTGCAAAAATGTCTGTGGGCGCCCATGCGTTCCTCATCTCTCCCTCGCCTCAAATCCTTTTTTTCTTTGTATCGATCGCAATGAAAGCGCTTTTCAAATCTTTTAACTTAGAGCAAAGCTCTATAAATATAACCAAATACAATCCAATAGTCTGAACACTCATTAAACCTTCAAATAACTAGTTGAATGTAACAAGCTGCATTCTGTCAGCCAGATGTTTGAATTTAAACAAAATTTGATTGATTGATATAGCAAGCGCAGAAAAGAAACACAACTGCCGATTTAAAAGACGAGGCTACTGAAAATGCCTAAGTGCATAGACTCAGCTACAGATTTAAAGGGCACAAATAACTAGTGCAATGCATTCTGCAATCTGTTCAAAGCATGTAATTAAGATCTGCTTAACACAAGGCCTCTCGGTAGAGTCTGGTGTTGATCAAGCACCAGAATAAACAATACTGCCACCTCAGACTCGAATAAAATAGAGCGCTGCAAGCTACTACAGTCAATTATTTCTGCTCAAGTTATGAGACAAACAGTGAATGCAGTTAAATAACAGTGCAAAAAAAATAACAGTGCAAAAAAACCTTTAACCTGGTAGCTAAAATATGGAATGGAAATGTAAAAACAATCTTCTTAGAACCGAGATCAGAAGTTAGTCTGGTCAGTTGAGAGCAAAGAAATAGCAATGCAGCAGTTGTTGCGCATTGTTTCGAAGAAGTACTTTACAGTGGCATGTACAGTAATCAGTGATGCTGATTCATTGAATGCATGTGAAAAATTGGACGGTTTCAAGGCTTCTACAACAAACATTGCTACATGAACCGAAGTAGTGGCCTGCGGTAGGTCACAGGTCTATTCTATCCCAGGCTGAGGCGGCCACGGAGTTTTGTTTTAGTGATCGACCGCCACTGAACTGATGTAAAACTCAAACAACCTATACTCAACTTACTCTCAGTGGATAGATAATACAGTTGGTTAGGAGTTTAGGATTAGATTTCATACCACGGCAGACAGAAAATAAAAATCAGCTAACTAAGTAGCAAACGAGCCGTGGCAAGATGAGAAACCGGAATCTATTATTCATGCCTAGGCCTACAGCTGGGCTCGTTCTGAAACCACACACAAGTTCCCTTATTATCGTCCATTGCCCGTGCCATTCTGACCATTCCGCTGTGCTCTACTAAGAACGCATGCAACGTCGGATTTAAGAATACCGTGTCATTAACATGTAATGTTCTAAAACTTACAAAGGATTAAAACTAAAACCATTACGGAGGGACAAGGACAATCCCACAGATTTCCTACATATCGACGCCATACTAAGGCTATCTAAGTATTCGAGTTACAAGGATCTATAATATCCCAGATTGAAAATTTCTTCTACGGCGATGGACAAGATAGATTTTGGACGATATTCGAGCGCAAAACTTTCGCATCTTGCGTACATAACACACGCATTCAATAAATCACAGTTATGAAGACAAATTAACGAGTAATTAAGTTTTACAATACGAAATTTACTTTGGGGGATTAAAAACGTCATATTTAATATTATTTTTTTTAAATTCGGGCGACATCTGTATTTAAGAGTGAAACGGACTACACAATAAAAATGATCATTATCTGTGGAATATTCCTCCAACTACTGGACCAAAGATTTTAAAATCTTTGTACTGGACCTTCCATTCTCTGGACTGACCTTGAGAATAATAAGATTAAGTATATTACACGTGGCTTCAGGTCTACATTCATCTATAGGCCTAAAACATTTATTTTTCCCGTTGGCTACTATTCATTTGTGTTAAACATCATAGGCTACATTCTGGCTGAATTGTTCTAACTGCTATGGTTTAGGCCTACTCTTTAGATCTGAACAGAATTTAATTAGGATGCAATCAAATGTCATAGACTCATATGGGATAATACACAGTCACAAATAGGTGCACAATGACGTTATAATTGGACATTTTCTAGGAACCAACCCCGGACCCCCACCATACGCGATATCACTTAAATCCGGCGACTTCCCTACCCTGCGTACGTAATGAGAATACACAAGTAAACGGAGTGCATGTGATCTCGACATAACTTACTTTCTCAGCTCTGGGTCACACCACCTTGGTGAGTTATGTCATGGCTAATGAGGCAAATTCGGGTTAATTGGCAGAGCAGTCAAGGGCCCCTAAACTATTGCACTAAAAGGTTTAATCAGAGACACATTCCTAATTGTAAACTCAAAATTTCTAAAGCACTACTCGAAAGCCAAGCGCAGGGCACCAGCTTATTCACGAGCGGCGCTCGTCGAGCGCTGCTCGTGTAAAGAAACAAATTGAAGTGATAAAAATGCAGGTACGATCTGCAATTTTATATTTTATTCAGTCAACTTGAAGTTTAAACTGACTGTAGTTAATTTTCTCTCCAATATTATATATAAAAAGCCTAAATCATAAAATAAAATTATATATATAACCTAACCAAGGACCCTATATAAGCACCGCCGGGCCCCTAGGTATTTGACCATGCCATCCCCTCTCGGTGGCTCCGAGTTACGTCAGGGATACCATCTTAATTGACATCGACACCATATAAAATCAAGTCTGCAGAGTTTGGTCCAATCAATTCCTTTGTGGATTATACATCACCGTTGTCACAATAATTACATGACAATTGTTTCGATGGATAGTAATGAGATTCTTATATCATATTTCACTGTACAATAATTCATTAAGCAGAACTGTTTCCAAAGCTGTATGCAAGAAGTAGGTCTTTAAGAAAATTAAAAATACTGATTTTCATCTTATCCAAAACACTTCAAAACCGGTTAGCATATAAAAATAAAATCTAGCAAAACTTCAATCTCATAAAACAAGAAAACTGCCAATAGCGATACAAAAGCCGAGTACGACAATACAAATATGCAATACTAAAGATGTTCATAAATTTCATAAATTTAAAAGTCTGTTCATTCTTCTTTTCCACAACCTGCCAAAGTGTAAATGAATTTAAAGGCAAAATGTCATAAATTTATATTACAATGAAATCCTTCTAAGTTGACTTGTGTCAATCTCTCAGAAATTCATGTTATGGTATAAACTCCAGACAAAGTTGACTGCACACACACACCTCCTGACTATGCCAAAGGCACACAGTATGTCGAAAAACACATATTCATAACTTTACAGCGAAGCCATATGAACGAATTCATGGTTTAAAATGAGGGTGTCTTAAAAATGAAATCGTTTTTAAGTTGACTGGAGTCAATCTCTCAGGAATTCATACTACAGCAGTAACAGAAAACTCCATACAAAGGCAGAATTTATGTCCAACAGCAAAAATTATTTGAGGTGTTGAATCTGTGGGTGAAATCAAGGTTTGAAATGAAGGTGCTGTATAAGGCTGACTCAACCTTCTGGTTCTGATTTCTGTATTGAACCTCACCCATGAACTCAAGCAATATTCTTTTCAAAATACAGGAATACGGGCAAATCACAACGGCAGGTAACTTGAAACAGACAAGATCACTCGTATGAACTTGATGATGAGTTTGAAGAAATCTCATGTATAGATAGACGTTATATAATCCTGCGAATCAAACACAATCACAAATTGTTGAATACAGTTACATCATTGCAGTAACAACTAATTAATACATTTGGCAATTACTTTGCAAAGGCGTTCAATAAACGCCGGAACTACATTAAGAGACTCAGAACCGCGGCCAACAAGTACTCACAAAACCTGACAACACCGATCTCCAAAACATTCATTGCAGGGTAAGTGTAAAACACACTCGATTATCAAGATCCTGTTTTCAACAAAAATGGCAAGAAATGGATTATTACACAGCCTTCAATGACAGTCTTACTAGCAATATAAATTCCGATAATTAACAATTCTTAACTGCATTGTTTAACAAAATGCCAAGTTAATGACCACAAAGTATATATCTTCATAACTTGGACACAAGTTGCTTCCTGCAAAAAAGCTCAATAGTGGAGATTACAAAAGCCATACACCTCTAGAATAAAATTTGGGTTAATAAAATGAATACAAAGTATAAATGAGTTAATTAGCATGCTCCTCATCCTCATATATATACAGATAAATATTTATATATATATATATAATGTACATTATATATACATACACAAACATGCATGATTATAGATGCACATGTGGAGCATTGATAAAGATAGACACATGAAGGTAGAAACCGAGTTGAGCGTATTATGCTGTGTTACAGTTCTAAGATGATGCTCATGATAATATTTCATGATCCAATCAACCTGATGCTCATGATATTATTTCATGATCCAATCAATCAAACCACATGATCATCACAGAACACATTATCCTATCATAAGCAATGGTATCACATGATTCACAAATCACGTGATCCTATCACATGATCTGAGTATCGCTTCGTCAGAACGACGCTGTTCCGGAAACTCGTCTGATCTGTTCGTAGCAGATCCAGAATGTCAGCGACCACGGAGCCTACAAGAAAAATCTGTTATTCAAAAATATGTCAACAAATTCCCTAACAAATCAAAT
The DNA here is from genome assembly GCA_949752735.1 of Lumbricus terrestris. Taxonomy (NCBI): domain Eukaryota; kingdom Metazoa; phylum Annelida; class Clitellata; order Crassiclitellata; family Lumbricidae; genus Lumbricus; species Lumbricus terrestris. Next base: position 1,410,459 of record OX457039.1, read on the forward strand.
TTATTTATTTAAACGAGATTCAGGAAAACTAAAATCTTACGACAATCTGTCCGTTGAGCTCCATCAGTTTGTATGCCACCGGTGACATTTTCCAGTTTTCCGCGCATTGTTTTTGTGCATTGTCTCCATGCATTGTTTCAAATGAGAGGAATTTTATAAATTTATAGATACAATACGATACAATAGAAAGTAATCAAAGTATATTTCTCCCCATTGGCGAAATAACGTTGTTCAGTTTTTTATGACATGGCATTGCTTAAATATTTCTAATTAAAATAATGATACAGCTGCCTAATACATACTGGGATCAATAAAAATGTCTAATGTCTAACGAAAGATTTGAGCGCCTGACCATTCTCGCCCAGATTGGAAGGAAGCCTTTGTAAAGAGCTGGAAGCCCTTCAAGTCGAACGGTCTTCACCAGGCAGTCGATCGAAGATGAGTAAAGCTGACCCCTGCAATTGCAAGCGTAAATGCAAATGCAATTGCAAATGCAATTGTAGGCGTAAATGCAATCATAAGTGTAAATGCAATTGCAAGCGTAAATGCAATTATAAGTGTAAATGCAATTGTAAGCATAAATGCAATCATAAACGTAAATGCAATTGTAAGCGTAAATGTAATCGAACATTTGTAGAAAGCATCACTTGTTGATTCAGATGTAAGTTAGTGCTATCACAAACAAACAAAATTGACAGGGAAAGAACGACATAGGAACTGTGGAGAGCAATGCAGACAACAGAAGACTTCATATCCGATTTTCTGCACATCCCTTCGTCAATATAAAAGTATGTATGCAATGCATGTATGTAAACACTGGGAATGTCTGTATGTATGTGTGTGTGCCTCTCTACATGTCTAACTTGTCTTTCATTCATTTATTCATTTTGAGAATTTATATGGGGCCTCCTTCAAGAAACCTACTTGGAGGCACTCACAGCCCAGCCAAGACTAGAGCAGCAAGACATGAGTTATCTGTAAAACTCAGTTGGGTTAGTTAGTGGTAATGGACGCCCTTATACAATGTATATCAGTGATCTGGCTTTATCTATGTTTGTCTGTCTTTTCTCTTTGTTCCATTTAGGCCGTTTGTGCATTGCTTGCCTGCCATTGACGTAGTGCTGATTCATTATTCTTGTTTTAACGACATCGGCTGGTGTTCCAAGAACAGCCGACGCAAAACCAGAACAAGCGCTGAAACGAGAAATACAAAGTAAGTCTTTCGAAAAACAACTGCTTGAAAACATGTCCAAGCAAAATGCAATGCTTAGCTGCATAACAACCAAGTTTATTATAGGACTTAAGTAAAACTAAATTATGACAGGACTGAAACCTGTGATTTTTCCTTCAACACATATAAAAGTACCTTGAGAATTCATGACAGATCAGGCCGTAAAGAACATTAAATAATAGTGCTCAATAATAAAAATAAGAGCAGTAATAATATGAATACTATGAATATTAGTATTAACGTTAATCAAAATATAATAATAATAGGAATAACAGCAGTGCTGATAATAATAATAATAACAGATAGGACTAAAACCTGCAATATCAATCTGCCCATGATCTTCAAGTGACTGGTTGAGTCGATGAAAGTGCAAAGCAATGTAGCAATATCAAACCACAACACAACCATACATACATTACATAATGATAACATTTCATACGAATGTAATTTGACACAATATCACAATTGAAAATGTTCATAACTGGCTCCACATAAATGCCACAAAACAGCATGCACGTACGCACGCGATGAATTACGAATTACGTTACTTGCCTGGCCATAGTATGTGTAACCGGATTATCGTGTAAAGGTGTTTTCGTAAGGATCAGATGTTTTGCGGTATCGTATGTAGTCAAGTCTACAAAATGTCAAATGATCCTGAACTGTAAAGTAATGGATTTTTCTAACACAGGCGATATGTAAATGTACCTGTGATTTCACAAGTGATCATTAATAATTAGCATATTCTGTTGCGCTGGTGTCTAGAAGTAACTAATTAATCGCATGTGGAAGGTTATGAAAAGACATTTCTTATATGTGTCTCTCCATCTATCCGTCTATCCATCCGTCCGTCCAAAGGCCAAAGGTGAGCAACTTAAACTATTTCTTAGTTCTGGGTTTCAAAACTTTTTGCACTGCAACAGTAAGTACCGGTAGATAATTAATTCAATATTTCTCACTATCACATTGTTTTAAAATTTTAAATGCTTGAGGTAACAATGATAGCAACTAACACCATTTCCGTATCAGCTGAGAAAGTCATAAATTATCTCTTCACATCATGCAGCATAAATTTACAATACTTCTCGGCAACACATGAGGCAAACAAGCTTGAACACTTGTGCTACATAAACTCGAGTCTTCAAAAGCCAGGTTGCTTGATCCATTTCGATGCCAGGTCTGAATCCGGGGAGGTCAAACCGAGGAAAGAGCATGGAGAAAATTATTGATGATGGTAGTCCTGAGGTGGTGCAGGGGTGGATCCAGGGTGTGATAGCTGGAAAAGTTCAGTTTTCAGTCAAGAGTGAAAATCTGCAGTCCTGAGAGAGTGCTTGCAAGCAAAGGAGCGCTGAGACTGCATGTGAGAGAGAGAAGGATGTGGAGGTCTTTGAGAGCAGCACACAACTGCCAGCACTGTTTAAATAGTTTCAGAGAGACAGACAGACAGACAGAGAAACAGACAGACAGAGGAGACTGCAGGTCAAGACAAGGAATAAGTCGACTTTGACATTTCGAGGAAGTGATAAATTTATGAATTGATATAAATTTATTTATGCTATGTTCGGTTACTATCGACAAACTTGGTAAAAATGTTTGCCTCCGAGGTTGACGAGTGCCGCCCTCTGTACGTTTGGCACCCAGCCCTTCCAGAGACCTCTCACTCCGCCCTCCTTAAAGATTGTTGTGAAGGCATGGAAGAAACTGCGTACTCTACAAAACAATTTAGAATTGTTTAAAAATCACCAAAAGCACCTTTTCAGGATCAGCATTGCATTTTCACAAGATAAGGAAATTTTGATTCATGAAATGTTAGAGGTGGGATCAATATGTTCAACCAACTAACAGCAGATCACATTATAGAAAATGAAATGTGGAGAGCAACCTTGGAAGATACGTTCAAACAGTGGCAGTTAAAGGATAAAGGGAGACACACAGACACACAAACAAGCATACAAAGAGACACCAACACAAGACAGAAAAAAAGAGAGAGTGCATAATACACACACACACACACCCGCACACACAACATATAGAAAGTGGTGAAACAGGACAACAGAAACAAAGTCAGATAGATAAGGCCAGTTGGATCGAAAGAATGACAGACAGAGACAGGGAGGGACAGAGGGATCAAAAGAGATACAGACAGTGATGGAGATAGAATGAAAGATAGCCTACTACAAACAGTGACTACAAAGGGACTGACTACAAAGTCAGATAGAAAGAGCTATTGGGATAGAGAGAAGGAAATACGGAGACAAGGAGGCAGAGAGTGATCAAAATGAGAGAGAGAGAGTGACAGCTAGAATGAAAATAAACAGACTCAGTGATAGACAGAACCATAGCAAGACAGACACAGTCAGCCAATAAGCCAGCCAGACAAACACAGTGAGACAGACCTGACTGGTTTTCCTTCGAGTCGTCTCCTGCCTTCCATCTGCATTTGAACCTTGATGAGATCGGTTGGACTGGCCAAGAACTGTGCCATCGCTCCAGCCGCAAGACCTCCAGTCGCAGCCTTCCTACAAAAAACATTTCCACTCCACTCACAACATAATGCATCATACAGGTAAAGTAATCATAATCACAAATTTATATAGTGCCACATTTTTGAGGAATCCCACAGGGAAATTCCTCAGAGGCCATCATTCCCAGCCTGATGTAGCAAGGCCATAATGGAAAACAGAACGAATTTAATGTGGAAAAGTCTAAGAGAAAGACCAAGCTGAGTAAATGATGCAACTTACTAGACAATCAAATACAAGAAGCAATACAACTTCATCATCAACATTTGACTTCGCATGTTGGTTATTTTACCATCAAGACACTTCCGAGCAAGACCATAGTAAACTGGTAACACACTTGGCTTGTAAGCCAACAACTGTGAGTCTGAGCTAACTCAGTAGACTCCATTCAATGACTGAGGATAAGTCATTATGCACACAAGTCTCTCTGTCTTTCAAGAAGTGGAGTTTGAAGCAGCATAAGTTGAGAAGTAAAGAAAACATAACAACAACAACAATAATATTAATAAAAGTAATATATAATCAAAATCTTCACTTAATTTCAAACCGACATAACGAAATACGATTGCAAATCATAGCATGAGGAGTCGAATTGAAATGTCTGCCAGTCAATATACGTCCATCACGTACTACTACTCAGTTAACCAACGCATCTGCTAAACGAAAAGTTGAGTGAACTTTGGGAAGGTAGCTGAAAGCAACCCTACATCTGCGTGCTTCATGCTACAGTGTTAACCATCACTTGAAAGCGAATCCATATAATAGACTCTACCTTCTTCTTTAGTTCTCTGCCGTCAGGCAGGTTCATATGTCCAATGACGCCACGCGTATCTGTTCTGTGCATCCTCCTTTAGTCCTCTGTAACCATCCTTTGCCATCATCCAGTCCAGTAGCATTGTTCTTGGTCTTCCTCTTGTCTTTTTCCCCTCCATTCTTCCTTCTATAATGTCCCTTACTATGGAGTCACTCCTCAAGACGTGGCCAATCCAGTTTCTCTGCCGCCTCCATGTTGTCTCCAGCATTGACCTTCTCTCTCCGACCATCCGCAGTATAGACTCTACCACACATGGTGAACAATCATCTGACCAGTTTGGGACCAGTCTCTTCAAGAGTTTCATTACAGTTATGTGACCACACTCACCTTCAAATTTATTTGGCACAACAGTATTACAAATAATCATGGATGCGAATTACCAGAAGGCAAATGTTCCATCGACGTTTTTGCCGAGAACGTGATCGCGAATCCATTCGTAGAAACTCATGCGACAACCGGTGTAAACTAAAGACAACATTATTCTCAAACATAAAGTACACTGATCATGCAAACAAGAATCAAGCTAACAGTCAATTTAACGCAAGAACAACTATGACAGCAATGATAGTAAGTTGAAAATGTAGGATTTTCACATGATGTGCTATGATTCCAACAGATGATTCATCCCATACAACGCTTGCATTTAACCAGCTGAGTTAGTTAAACCAGTTTGAAATTTTTATTTTCTTAACTTGCCAATCTAACAACAACAAGAATAACAATGATAAAACATGAGAATACAACTCGTCATATACCGATGTGTCTGTAGATGGCTGGCGTAACTCCCTGCCACAGTTTCCGAATACCTTCCTCCTTAGCTGCTCGAAGAAAAGACAAAACAGTTCACAGCTTCAGTTAAATATTTGCCGACACCTACCGGAAAATAATTCAGAATATAATTATGCCAGAGTCCATGTAGAATTGGTGGATTATATGTGTACCAATCCCCATGAAATAATTTCTGAAATCATGCTCAAACCAATTCTGCGTATATAAATAAAATCCGAAAAACCGATCCATGTAACTCTAACCGAGTCTCAAGCTTTCCATCCGTCTTAAACTGAGCGTCCAAAAACTGTTCGTGATAAATTAGACTGGATGTGGTTTCTATGAAATAACAAAGACAACACAAAAGATTAAGTCCTGTGAATAATTTGTCTTACTTTGCCCTCGACTACAGGCATGGGAAAAGAAAATGAGGACTTATGGTACGCAATGTTGCAAGATACTTCACATTCAGTAGTGGTTAACACGCTGGCCAAGAGTGCGAGAGGTAGTGAGTTCGAGCCCCCATTGGGCGGATTTGCTTTGTAGGCTGCCATTGGCGCCGTATATTGCAGGCGGTCTGCCCAGTTAGTACATTTAAGATTTGTGTATTCTGTGATCTCTGTTCTTGAGAATTGTTTAAACTGCATAATTGTACAATTGTAACCGGTTGTGGTTTGTCAACCGGATTGTTAATAAAGAGAATATTATTATTATTATTATTATTATTATTATTATTATTATTATTATTATTATTATTATTATTATTACTTCACTGTTGTGGTATATGTAAGATGTATTGGCAAAACTATAGCATCAGGGACCGCTCGAGGCATTTACCGTATCTTTGGACAATGATGACACAAACCCTAATCGACCCTTAGGATATGTCTAATCTGACCCCAACCGACCCTCATGACGCCTTACCTGATCCTGAACGACACTACGGTCCCCAATACTATAGTTATGCTGAAGCAGCCTACCAATGCCATAGGCGGTTCGTATCATCCCACGGTGCTGGGCAGTGGTTGGTGGCCCTGAAGATCCTCCTTCACCCTGTATCTGAAGTCGGGTCTTCGTCAAATCCAGTGGATAGGTCACTATTTGCGAAACATAACTACACACATAAATTCACTTAAAGAATAAACACATCACCATACATCCGCAAACACACAGTCATGCCTACTATTAGAACTAACTTTATGATACTATGAGATTTTCTAAAAATTTGACGGTCGCGTTCTTACAGTAGAATCGGAACACACAAGTTAAACAAACTGAACGAAAGGACACCACAGCGCTACAAAAGTGACACCAATTTCATCATTAAACTTTACCTTGAGCATCATGTTTGCAAATTAACACAATACAGGGCATAACCATCTAATTCAAAAGTATAATATTTTGGCTGATGAATAAGAGATCATACTACTTTTACCAACCACTTTCAGCCACAGTTGCTGCACAGCACGAGAGAAAATATTTGAAGAGGAAAGATTCAGTCCTTCCATCCTTCGTAGAGCTCGCCATAATTACCGCTGCACTGCACGGCCTCAGTACAGTAGGCCTACCAAGAACCTAACATTATTAGGAACCTACTGCCTCATAAGTCAAGGTCAATGCCGTCTTCGCAAACAACAGCAACATAGACTACATAATTATTAACATAGATATATATTATAAATAGAGGCAATCGCAATGTAGTCTAAGACCGCGCAGCTGAAAGACAACGGTTATATCACACTATAAAATAATAACAAACAGTACGTCGACTTGCTCTCCTGCCTGTTGACTAGATTCTCTGGTCAGCGCCATTTTGACAGAATCCTTGTCACATTCTTCACGACCTCCTCCCTCCCATTAAGGTCACTCCATAGGCCCCTACAATACTCGACCAAGGCCACATAATCTCACCCTTCCTAGAGTTGATTCTTTTGCCAGAAACAGTTTTATTATGCGAATGTTATATAACTTTGCATAAATGTTGTTTTTCTATTATTTATTTCCTCTGTAAACTAGGCCCTACTGTGCGTTTGCTGGTGGTATAATAAAGAATATTCTTACTTACTTAACTACTTCACACTTAAGCACTGTAATATATATGAGGTCGTTGGTTAATGCAGTGAAATGATCGTCTTTAAAACGTTGCTAGGCAACATATGCATTGTGATGTCGTAAACGCCTCTCTAAAAAAATGGCGGACTACTCTAAAATTGGTTACACGTTCTGACTGCAGCAGAGGCTAGGAGTCGACGTACTGTTTGTTCTTTATACCAAAGACCTTATAGTCTATTATCTTTGTTTATACTGTGGCTATATCGCGCACGGGTGATTTTTTAAGTGGTTGCCATGATCATGTGGCCTATAATATCTTACGACGCCATTGCAGCTATAGATAGCGCACAGGCCGATACTGTTGGGCTACAACTCCGAATATAATAATGACATCGTTTGTTAATATTGCCTCAACATTTTTATGATGATATTGATTATAATATATATTTGCCATCGTCATTGTTCGCCGTAAAGCGAATCAATTCAAAATGACGTAATTTGCATAACGGTTAGAAAGACATCGTAGGCCTACATGACAATATGTGAGTGCATTGTTGTACTCATGCTGTGGTGTGATTATAAACATAAAATTGTGGTTTGAAAATTAGGGTCATACTAATATGTCTGCATATATCAGCCATCATTTAAGTACTCTGAAAATCTTTTAGCAAATCACAGAGAGGAGCCATGCTTTTGCGGTGAATGGAAAATCTATAAAAGTTGACTCACCCTCTAATTACGGATATCTTACAAAATCAAATCCAGTCAAACAGTAGGCACAGGCATTCTTGTCTGTTGTTGACTAGCTGGCATTGAATGGTCTTTGTTGTCTCATAACAACTGTTAATAATTAGAAAAATCACTGAAAATTAGTAAGGTAGAATGCTGTCCTTGTTACTAATGAAAGAGGAGCAGATTAAAACATCATTTACTTACAAATTTAATTAATTTGCCATGCTCCAATGAATTGGATACAGCCGCACGATTAATCCTATCGATTTACGGTTAGCAGAATGTTTGATCTGTAATGACTTCTTAAGAGGATCTTCTTCTTAAGTGCTTTCATTGGTAACAGAAAGCAGAAGCAAGCCTTGCTAGCGTTCCATCCAAAAGCTAGATTTTGCCTATTTCATGAGTATCTTTTGACCATCTTGAGTGGCAAAAAAGGGACTTGTAAAATGTATCAGCCCACGACTTTACTGTCTATTCTTCTAAACCCTTGTTCACAACTACTTCACTTACCTTCCTTTCACTTGGAATTTACTAAGATATCACCTGACTATACACGGATTGGGTTTCTTGGAGATACCGGTGCTTTACATAGAAACCGGCGAAAAGAAGCCACTACTGAAGAAGATAACGACAATGATGATTATCATGATTATTATGATTATGATGATGATGATGATGATGGTGGTGGTGGTGGTGATGATGATGATGATGATGATGATGATGATGATGATGATGATGATGATGATGATGATGATGACAGTAGCAGCAGCAGTAGTAGTAGCAGTAATAGTAATGACAGTACTAATTGTATTTAGTTAGCGCCATAGACAAGCCTGGAGGGAAGAAAGTGGCGCTGCTTATGATTTCAAAAACTCTTGCCCCACGCAATGATCTATTCAGGACTGAGCTGTCATTATTGTGGTCTAGATTTCTATGCATAGGCTGTGTGTCGGTATAATTATGATCATCAGTGTATTTGAGGAATAACCTATATACAGAGCACAGATGCTATGTTAACATTTGACATTATAAATTCATAAAATAATGATCAGAAGTAATCGGAGACGATCAAATCATCGAGCAGACAGCCTCACAGACACACACACACACACACACACACACACACACACGCAAAGCCACACACTCCCACGCACACGTGCGCTTACACACGCGCACACGCATACACGCAGTGAATCCAATTCAGCCATATCTAACACCACATTCTTTTCTTCTATAACTGATCAGGATAGAGGTCGCTTTTGGAAAGCATGTCCACATCTGCATATATGCTAATTACACGCGTGACTTCGAATGTCGAGCAGTGGTCCGTATACGCGAACAATCATGGCGGTCGACAGCTCAGGGCGGAAGTCGGGACGTGACGCATCGACCTATACATAGATCAGTGCTTTGACAAGACGTCAGATGTCTATTAGTCTAACCGCCGCTTAAGCCTCGCCGTCTTGTCGTCGGGCTTCCACTTCCGAGTCCCCCAACCCCCACCCGGGAGTTGACTGGAATATAAATTTCTGTCTACTTCCGACAGATGGTTTGTTTGCGTCGGTGGGTAAATGCGCTTTAATAGTCGTAGCCTAAGTGTGTTTACTAGCAAAACAGTCTACCACAAGCACACCTATGCATGCATAGCCTACATACTGCATGCACAGGTTTAGGCCTACATACATGCTACATAGGGCCTATATATACATGCGTGCATATATACATTCATGCATACATACATACGTAGATGTATGCATGCATGCTTTCAAGCATGCTGAAGTCATCATCAATCCGATATTACATTTACATATACAAAAACGAAAGACCTCTATATTTTTGCCTCCCATTTTGGAGGTGACTCTGTGGTCGGAATTTGGATATGTTATTCAGCAAAAGATTTTCAACAGGAAACCGTTTTAAAAGCTTCTGAAGCAATTTTGCCCAGATTGACGGTATATTTCCTGGACTAATGTTTAGTAGGCTACTTATAATAAAGTGATTGACTGATCTGTTGATTGATTTGTTAATTGATTGATTGATTGATTGTGTTTCAAGACAAATCAAGATCGATCCATCATCATCATCATCATCATCATCATCATCATCATCGTCATCGTCGTCGTCGTCGTCGTCATCGTCATCGTCATCGTCATCGTCATCATCATCATCATCATCATCATCATCTTCATCATCATCATCATCATCATCATCATCATCATCATCATCATCATCATCATCATCATCATCATCATCTAAAGCGTTTTAAGTAATTTGTACATTCAGAATTATTACTCAAATAAATAACTGACGAAAAATTCAGTTTTTATCAACGAATTAATGCTGATAAAATATTTTGACGATACTATTATTATCGTCCGTTGTGTTTTTTTGTCTTCATCCATGCAGAGGATGCGTTTTTCTTTGAACCCTAGTGGGTGCGTTTTTCTTCGAACCCTAGTGGGTGCGTTTTTCTTCGAACCCTAGTGGGTGCGCTTTTCTTCCGGTTTCGACTCTGCGATGACATCATGCGGAGAGTTCTCGGCTTCAACAGCAGCTTCGGTGGTTCTTAGGACACGCCCCGATGCACATTCGCTCATGCATATCGACCTAAATCAAGTATACATACAAGACTTAATTGAAATTAATAACGGATAAGTCTGTGGCTCTAATAATAGGATAAACATCGTAGTCATCATCATCATCTCTATGGTTTCATCATCGTTATCATCATTCTAAGCACATGGTTCAAAGTGGGTGGGAACGGCGTTCCCGCTGCTCTTGAAATTCTTTGCTTGCGTTCCCACTGCTCAGCATGTATGGAACCGTGGAAACACACGCGTTACAATAAAACTCTGTGCTTCGACGTTCCCACTGCTCACACAAACCACTTCAACTACAGTGCCTAAGCATCATCATCGTCGTCGTCGTCATCATCATCATAATCGTCGTCGTGGTCATTATGGTCATTATCATCATCATCACGATCGTCATCATCATCATCATCATCACCATCATCACCGTCATCATCATCATCATCATCATCATCATCATCATCAGCATCATCATCATCATCATCATCATCATCATCATCATCATCATCATCATCATCATCATCATCATCATCATCAATAATTTATTATTATCATTATTGTCGTCGTCATTTATCGTTGACTTTATCGTCTTCCGCAGCAGCAGCAGCAGCAGCAGCAGCAGCAGCAGCAGCGGTAGTAACGCCACGAGCGTCGTCATTAATCAATAATATGGTTGTGGCACAGGTCTTAATTAAGCAACATTTCTACCTGGACCGATAGAAGAGAGCTGCAGCACACCTAATGTTGTCAACACTTGAAATGCACTTTCGATTACCTGGGCTTTGGAAAGTGATTACAGGTAGAGTTGCATGCCATGGGGGCCACTGTCCACTGAGGGAGAACGATACAAGGATCAGTGGATTACGTTACGCTTAATAAATGTAACATATGTATGCATCTTGAGTTTTTTTTACGAACCCTGAAAGGCATTGTTAAGATAGATTAGATTACAATTGATTAGTGTAGAATATGGTGGATTATCATTAGGATGGGTTAGCTTAGAATAGATTACATTAGAACAGGTTAGTCTAGAAAAAATTAGCTTATAATGGTTTAGAATAGAATAGATTATAAATAAATTAGAACAGATTTATTAGAATAGGTTAGTTTAGAATAGATTAGATTAGATAAGATCAGTACCGGCACCAGAGGGGCTAGGTGCTATATAAGCTCCCCCTAAAAAGGCCATCCGGGGCTAAGCCCCCCCTAAAAACGGCATGTAAAACTGAAATATTTCCACGACAAGCCCTTCTCTAAAAAAATGACATAGATTCATCATCCCATCATGAGATTTCGACTGGATGACTAAAATAAAGGTCGTCGGAAATTTTGGCGGATGAAAATGGAAAGTTTTCGCGAGGATTCAGCCCCCGAAAACCTGAAATCCTGGCGCCGCCATTGGATAAGATCATATTAGAATAATTTAAAATGGATTACAATAGATCGTATAAGAATAGTTCAGAAGAGACAAAAGAAATTCTAAATTGGAACAGTTTAGATTATAATTATTTCCTAATTTCCCGAATGTAAGCCTATATATATATATATATATATATATATATATATATATGCATTATTTAGCCGAAACCTGATCTACTACGGAATCTACAACTATCGATAGAAATCGCTTCATGTGACATTGTGTTGTGTCGACTTTTTGAAATGGTCAAAAGAAACTTTCTCATTTACCCGGGTTTTTCTTTTCCAATGCTTTCCGCAATGCCATCATCATCATAGCAGGTTTCTATCAAACACAAAAATATTTATATATAGTCTATTATAAGCCGTCAATCTAAAATTCAGTTGTAGACCAGGTTATGTAGGCTATTTATGCATGTATGCATAATATGTATGTATGTATGCATAATATGTATGTATGTATGTATGTAATGTAATGTAATGTAATTAGTAATTTATATAGCGCCGCTCACAACCAAGGCCATTCAGTAGCGCTCCCAGTGCGATAACCCCTAGAGAAAAAATAGGTCTTAAGAAGAGAGAGAGATGTAGATAACGATCCTGAAAGTAGAGTCCCACGCAGAGTGGAAGGAAGAGAATTCCACAAGGAGGGCCCAATGATGGTGAAGGATCGAGTTTGAGCAATAGTGGTCCTAGCTCGTGGAACAAACAAGTCAGCCCTGTCCAGAGAACGGAGAGGTCGATGAGAAGATGCTGATAGAGGAGAACGAATGAGATCACTGAGATACATCGGTGCAAGACCCAGTTTGGATGTGAGTACCAGAGAAAGGACTTTATATTGTATGCGGGCAGAGAGAGGAAGCCAGTGTAGTTGGTTAATCATGAACGATGATTTATGAGAGTACTTAGGAAGGCGCGCAATTAATCGAGCAGCAGCATTAAGGACAGATTGAATGGGAGATAGGCGGACCTTTGGAAGACCAATAAGAAGGGAGTTACAGTAATCAATTCTGGAACAGACAAAAGCATGGACTATTGATGTCATGGTTGAAAGGGAGACAGATCTGCGAATGGACCTGAGACGACGGAGGTGAAAGTAAGAGGAGCGCGTAAGGTTGGTTACATGTGTTGAGAATGTCAGCGAGCAGTCAAGAGTGACACCTAGGTCACGAACAGAAGTTGAAAATGTATATTGAGGAAAGGTCTGAGCTAGAAGCAAAAAGTCAATTTTTTTAATTTGCTGGGGAGTGCCAAGCCAGATGAGTTGAGTTTTGTTGGAATTGAGAGAAAGGCGATTTGAAGACATCCACAGGTGCAAATCAATACGGCGAACTAGTATGAGTTGAGTAGAGGGAGAACCATGAACATAGGCTTGAACATCATCAGCAAAGAGGTGACCAGTAGCAGAGTGACTTGGAAACAGAGAAGTAACATCAGCCGTGTACAGAATGAAGAGTAGGGGTCCAAGGACTGATCCCTGTGGAACTCCTAAAAATACCGGCACCCAGTTAGATCTGGAATTACCAGCTATAACCATTTGGGTACGACCAGACAAGTAAGATTGAAGCCATGTATGTATGTATGTATGTATGTATGTATGTATGTATGTATGTATGTATGTATGTATGTATGTATGTATGTATGTATGTATGTATGTATGTATGTATGTATGTATGTATGTATGTATGTATGTATGTATGTATGTATGTATGTATGTATGTATGTATGTATGTATGTATGTATGTATGTATGTATGTATGTATGTATGTATGTATGTATGTATGTATGTATGAGCCTGCACGTATGTACGACGTTGTATGTATGTATATGTATGTATATAATTTATATAACTGGTGTTTATGCTTATGTGCCTAGAGCATATAATAACATTTTGAATACCAAGACTAAATATAGATACAGACTCATCACGAAGTGCATATCTGATTACGTCATAAACACCGGCGCCTCCGAAACGATGAGCCAGCAATGTATTTTTGTCGAACAACCAACGCCCACGTTTTAGACAGACACACACACAGATGAACGGTGACACACGCACACACACAGACACACGCACACGCACAGACGCACATAGGCCATGGGGTGTACTTTCAAAAGCCCTTTGAACGCAATGACCCGAATGATCATAATTATTATTATTATTATTATTGGAGCAAAACAACATGGCGGCCTTAAGCATAATACGAAGGTTTGACCTATGGGTTTTACACGAGACATAATTAATAGTGACGGAAAGAATCGCTGCAAGCACACGTCACTCAACTATATATATATATATATATATATATATATATATACATACATACATACATACATACATTATACATACATACATACATACATACATACATACATACATACATACATACATACATACATACATACATAATTATATATATGAATAGCAGCCGTTATACGGTTATACATCAGACACGCCTACACATTCATTACTCGGTGGGATTAACATGGCGCCTTTTTAAAGAGCATTTCTCAAAGCTGCTTCAGACTCCAGTACGGAGAAATAGGGCAAAAAATAGGGCGAGGTTTTTTAAGGTCAGTATAGGCCTATCGAACGTGACAGAAAAGATTCTTTGAGGTCAGGCGCAGTTACAAGCTGAGTAAAAAAGCACGATTCTGCCTTTACCCAGTCAATCAATCAATCAATAAACATAGATCGATCGATTAATCAATCAATTCCTAATCATTTTTTATCCCGTGAAATGGAAAACTTGCATTGCATAAAAAGAAGCGAGACAGCTTCTCCGGATGCAGTATTGTATTGCGTTGTATGTAGGCTAATCATTCCTAAAGCGCATCTAGTAGGTATAGGGTGGACCGTTCAGAAGCACTCCCAGTGTGCAACTAACCGTAAGTTTTGAGAAGAGACAAGGCGGAAGACAGACTGCCAGACAGAAGTGTAGAGCGAACAGAAGGAGAAAACGCATTCCAAAGAGAAGGACCAATTAAAGCAAGCGATCGAGACTGAACCTCCCCCCCGTGACAAAGATATAATTATAGGAACAAGTCCATCAGCAACAATATATAGGTCTATCAAATAATATTATTGTGGTTGATGAGGTTGATGAAGGCATTGGTGTGGCCAGTGCAGTGGCGTAGCCAAGGCGGGGGGTTTGGGGGTTATACCCCCCATGCATTGGCTTAGGGAAAAAGTTTTTTAAAAGGTTATTTATCCACTTAAATAAGAAAAACAAATCAATTGCTTGTAGTAACAATTGTTTTTCTTACTTTATTCCTTTTGCTACTTTATTCCTTTTTTTATTTGGTTTAATACTGTTGGGTTGGTGTCAGGAAGGGCATCCGGTCAGGCCAAAAAAACAACCCCCGCCCCAACGGAAATTTCTGGCAACGCCACTGGGCCAGTGGCGATATAATGATGCGAGGCCTGGACGCTGAGGAAAGAGGAAGACAAGAGTATTCAAGCACTTGAGAATAAGTGCATCTGAAAACTGTTGAATATCCCGTGGACAGAATTGCTATCAATTGAATGGACGTATACATATATACAGGAACCAGGAATGAACTATTCAAAGACATTTTGGTCTCATCGTAAGACACGATTATAGCATCTAAAGTAGTCTCATGATGACGGGTCTAGTGGAAGGAATGAAAGCATAGGTGCAATCACGTCCTAAAAGTTGGGGGACCATAATGAATCACGTCCTAAAAGTTGGGGGACTATAATAATAAAGTTAGGGGACCACTCAAAAGTTGGGGGACGCGTCCCGTGGGTCCCATAGGGTGGTTGCGCCTATGAATGAAAGCCAAGAATTTCTTGGACTGACAACATCTTGATATGGATTGGACTCATGCACGGGCACACTTACCTATCATAATATATTGAAAACGAATCATCATGGCTACAGGAGACACTGCAGGCAGTCATGGTCCCTTTAGATTTTGTGTAGCCATCCGTCGCGAAACGACGATATTGATGTGACATGACTTGACATAATTAAGCATTAATTATGGATAATTATGTGCATGACATGTGTATAAATTAACTATATATATATATAGACACTGCACGTAGTCCCTATAATCGTGTTTATTATGCATCTGTGTCATGCGTAATCATTACAAGCTTAGATACTTGGCAACCGTTTCCTAAAGTTTATGTAAACAGTTTAACTGATCACTATAACGACGGTGGTGGTGGTGGTGGTGGTAATGATGATGATGATGACGACGACGACGATGATGATGATGACGACTATGATGATGATGATGATGATGACGACGACGTTGACGATGATGATGATGATGTCGAACATGTGTGTATATAGCGTCTCTAAGAAACACTGCTATGCGACGCTTCTAACTCCTGCAAGGCTACAAATAGCAGTGCGTGTGCGTGTGCGTGTGCATGTGTGTGCGTGCGTGTGCGTGTGTGTGTGTGTGTGTGTGTGTGTGTGTGTGTGGGCGTGTTTGTGTGTGTGTGTGGGCGTGTTTGTGTGTGTGTGTGGGCGTGTTTGTGTGTGTGTGTGGGCGTGTTTGTGTGTGGGAGTGGATGTGGTCGTCCAAGACAGACGACTTTGGCGATTGTTATGTTTTATGCAGACAGAGGCAAATTTCTGATGACGGTTTCTGAGGGTTGCAGAGTGCAACGCCTACCGCGACGCAACGAGAGAGAGACAGACAGATAGACAGATACAGACAGACAGAGACAGACAGACAGACAGACAGACATTCAGACAGACAGACAGACAGACAGCCAGACAGAGAAACATCACGAGACATGTTGACTTATGAAGTCTAAAAGTAGAGAAGTAATTGCTATACGCAGTTTGAGACGACGAAGGTGTCGAATAAAACACCGCCCACTTATAAGATGACGAACACGTGACGACTCGCAGCCACCTTATGATATACCGTATATAATGTATATACATATATCATATACACTGTCAGACAAACAGTCAGACAGACAGTCAGACAAACAGTCAGACAGACAGTCAGACAGACATGCAGACAGAGGCAGACACACACATAGAGTTAGATACAAGGATCGAGAGACAGACGCAAAGAGACATACATGTATAGGGGAAGAGGGGAGTATATTCGACAGAGATGAATTGATGCTATGCGCAGGTGGCAGACGAAGATGCTGCTGCTGCTGCTGCAGTTGAAAGCTGCTGAGGTTGGGTGATATATATAAGACGACACAAGACAAGAAAAAAAATGACGCACCGTTCCACGGTGGTGTATTATACGGTGGTGTATTATAATTATACGGTGGTGTATACGGTGGTGTATCATACGGTGGTGTATTATACGGTGGTGTATACTGTATACGTTGGTGTACGTGCTGTTAATGAGACCGAGACACTGCAGGCGTGTCAATATACAGTGCATTCATCAAATAGCTTGCAGCTCAAATAGTTGCATTGTAGGCCTACATCAATTATTCACAATTATATATTTATATATATATATATATATATATAAAATAGTGTACAATTGATTTAGACCTGCGACTGTAATGACTGCATGTGTGTTTGTATGTATACGCAATGTATTATACTCACACGCATTATGTATAATTAGATTCATATTTCTTGCGATTCGTAACAGATGTAAGCTACAATTGATTGGTATCACGGCAACCCACACACATAGACACACGCTCAATGTCATGCAAGCATGCCATAGTTATGTAGGCCTACATTGTACTTACTAACCTGCAAGCTGAATCAAGCAACTGTTTGTATGTATACGCTACTTTGACCGTGCCAATCCCAACTCCCAAGCGTGGATAAAGCAGGAGAGCGACACGAATCACCTTTGCAATGGTAGTGAGTTAAACAGCGACAAGCTTTAAAAGCGGAATCTGTCTGTCTGTCTGTCTGTCTGTCTGTCTGTCTGTCTGTCTGTCTTCCTTCCTACATCCCTTCCTTCCTCCCTTCCGCGCCAGCCTACCTTCCTGTCTTACGTTTTTGTTCACCTTCCTATCTGTCAGTCTTCATATTTGCCTGGCTTCCCGCCTTCCTCTCTGTATGTCTGCCTGATGATGATGATGATGATGATGATGATGATGATGATGATGATGATCGTGACGATGGTGGTGATGATGATGATGATGATGACGATGGTGATGATGATGATGACGATGATAATGATGATGATGATGATGATGATGATGATGATGATGATGATGATGATGACGATGACGATGATGATTACCTTCAATATCCGTTGAGGTCCATCCAGTTGCGGAGTCTTCTTCGACTGAACTCTGACCTCTCGGGCTGACGTACTTCGGTCCTTTCTGTTGCGCTATAATCATTGAACAACGACGACAACCATTAGCAACGACTAACAGCACTGTCAACATCTACTATGACCCCCACCCTACCCCATCCCAAGGGCAGAAACGTTCGGCAATGGGGTCTTTCCCCTTCTCTGTAAGCAATCACACCCTCCAAGATTGCATTTAAATTAGAAAATGGCAGAGACGAACGCCAACAGACAGACAGGCAGGCAGACAGACAGACAGACAGGCAGACAGACAGACAGGCAGACAGACAGGCAGACAGACAGACGTGCGCACACACAGACACACAACGGACAAACACCAATAGACAGATACAGACAAAACGCACAGACAGACATACAGACAGACAAATACACAGACAGACGGACCCAGATACAGGCAGACACAAACAAGCAGATACACAGAAACCCACAGAATGGAGACAGACAGACAGACAGGCACCGGACACCATAATATTATTATGTCTTATACGACACTGCAAATGGCGATTGAAAGGTGGCGATCATCTATGGCCATGACATTGTGCAGAAGCCTCGTTTCCGAACGGTCTACTGCCATCTGGTGTGCAATTAATTAAGCACCGAACTGAAATAAATAATAATGTTAAAGAAAATTCGATGATTCATTATCCGTGCCGACCGTCGAAATGGTCGCCAAACAAAAGCATTGAATGCATGATGGATGGAGGAAGTTGAAGGAGGGAGAGGAGGAGGAGGAGGACGAGGAGGAGGAGGAGGAGGAGGAAGAAGAAGATGGAGAAGGAATAGGAAAAGGAGAAGAAGAAAGAGGAGGAGGAGGAGTAGGAGAAGAAGAAGAAGGGAAAAAATCCTTTGTCTTGAAGAAGAGGAAGAGGAGGTAGGAGAAAATGGGAATGAGTAGAGGAAATAAAATAGATGGAGCAAAAGAAGGAGCAAGTACAGGAGAAGAGAAATAGAGGAGGAGGAAGAGGAAGAACGATAAAAAAAAGATGGAGTGCGGAACAATTATTAATCAGAGCTATGGGGGATTGAACGAAGAAACGAATCTCCATAAGAAAATGGAGAAGACGTTAAAAGTTCGTCTACAGAAATAATTCGGTAAGTCTCATTTGATCATCATAATATTATGGCGATGTGATGTGAAGCCGTTGAAATGCTGCGCGTGAATGTTTGCCTACAATCTCGTCTCTTTGAGTTGTGCTTTCTTTTGAAGAGGTAACAGTAAGACTATTGAGATGGAAATAACTTGCATGTATACAGAAAAAAGAGTATGGACGGAGTTACAGTAAGTATCGAAGCTTTAAGGGTAACTTGGTAAGTACCGTATGCACATAGCATGAGTATATAGGCCTATAAGCAATTGGTTTATGGTCAGCAACAAGTGGTTGTAGTCAATATTTAAGTGGTTGCAGTCCATAGGAAATCGGTCATAGTAAGTATGCAAGTGGACTTGGTGATATTGAAGTATTAAATGTCTGATTATGGAGGTCGTAACGGTGAGTATGCAAAATGTAATGGTTAATATGTAAGTGGTACTAATGAACATGGAGGTGGCTGTGGTAAGTATTCAGAATTGTCAAACATCAGTTTGGAATAACATTGGTGATGGTCAGTGTGGTTCTTTGCTTGTTTGTATTTGTTTGTACGTGCACTTATTATAGCGCCCCTTCAAGCTCCCTACTCAGAGGCGCTCCCGACTACAGAGCGGACACTGCATCGGAATTTCACGCCGAAGCGCTGAGCAATTGCTGAGTGAAGGACTCGCCAAAGGTCCCTACGCGACGACTTGAGGTGGATTCGAACCTGCAGCCGAAGCGAGCCCTTCGGCTGCAAGGCGACAAACATACCCAATACACCACCGTGCCCCATTGTTGGTAGTGGAAAACGTGGAAGCCAATGTACAGACCGAGGTACTGTGGAATTCCAGATCCGAGAGTTTCCCTGTGCTCGTCTGGATCGATCTCCTTCATCTCATCATCGTCGATTGATTCATGGGTTCGACCCGTGTACGTCTGTCGCACGAACTCAACGCGAGGATTGACCCCAACACCTGCAACAACACATCACGAGATAATCAGATTATATTATAATTATACCCCTCAGCATTGGGGCGCTTCATCATCTAGAAAATTCCTAGAATAAGACGGCAAAGAGGAGGAAGAGCAAAGAGGAAGAAGAGGAAGGCAGGCGAGGAGCAGGAGGAGGAGAAAGGGGAGGGGAAGAGTAGAAGGAAGAATAGGCAAGGCCGTAGCTAGGGGGTGTTTTGGGTGTTTGAACACCCCCCGAAATGGAAAACGTAATAAATAATAGAATGCATTTACGAGCACATGATGTAAAAACCATGAAACAAAACCATGAAAACAGCCTCCCCCCAAATGAAAAATGCAAAAAATTGAATCAATTGGTGACATTTTCTGACGGTTTTGGAAATTTGTGACATTCTCTGAAGATTTCGGCCGGATGACTAAAAAAGTCACCAGTTTTTCGGGCGGGAAACACCCCCGAAATCAAATCCTGGCTACGGCCTTGAGAATAAGAAGGGGAGGAAGAGGAAGAGTAGAAGGAAGGGGAAGAGGAGGAAGAAGAGGAAGAGGAGGAAGATGAAGAGGAGGAGGAGAAAGTTATGGAAGAGGTGCACACGCAGAGGAAAAAGAGTTTTTTTACAATCTATAGAGGGTCATAGATAGAATGGAACCAATCAGATTTGAATTGATTGAAATGCAGCATATCTATTATCTATAATAATTATATAGAACGGAATTGGACAAAATAGACCAAAATTCTATTGATATAAGAAAAAAACAATGGAAGCCATCTAGAGTATTAATGGAATTAAAAAATTAGACCGAATAGTAGAGCATAACGGAACGCAGATTGGAAGAGAATAGAGCATTAAATTTGTGTACCGATATGGAATTGATTTGTGTTTGAGGAAGGTTCTATAGTAATTGTTCTGATAAATGAAAATAGGACAATTAGGAGCTTAGTAGATCAATCAGAGTATAGCTTTCTGTTTCTGCCATCCAGTCTGTCTGCCTGCCTGCCTATATGGCCTGTATAGGCCTACGTGTGTAGGCCTATGTCTTTCTGCCTGTCTGTCTCTATTTTCTATCAATCCGTCTCCGTGCCAGTCTACTATAGCATCATTGATTGTCTGTCTCCCTACCTCTGAGTGTATCTCTATTTGTTCCTTTGTTGTCCTCTTTGATGCTAATAGTCCTCCTGCCTACCATCAACGTCTGCCGTCTACTAATGGTTGGCATCAGACTACATCAGCGACGTTTTTACCGTTTTTCATGCGGTCATCGCATGCTGTCTTGTTTGTCATCATTCTGCCATTAATTTGAATTAGCTTGCTTAGTTAAATACACCTGTAAAACAGTACAGCTGCAGCTGTCAGTCATCCGTCCGTCTGTCCATCCGATATGTATACATCAATCCACACTACACACAGTATTACTACTGCAACCGCTGATGCTGCTACCACCACCACCACACCGTCACAAGAAATAATTGCGATGATGATGATGACGACGACGATAATGATAATGACGATGTTGATGATGATGTCGACAACGACGACGACGATGATGATGATGATGATGACGACGATGATGATGATGATGATGATGATGATGATGATGATGATGATGATGATGATGATGATGATGATGACGAAGATGATGATGATGATGATGATGATGATGATGATGACGATGGTGACGATGATATCAATGGTTATGTCAATATACCGGTCATCAAACAGCGCAGTGGCCTCTCCGGATATGTCGGCTAAAGAGACCAGAGTGTCCTGCTGATGTAGCCAGCATATTATACCTTGGTCCAGAGGTCATGAAGAATTGTCGTGGGATGCCACGAGTCACGACAGCAGGACAGCAGGACAGCAGGACAGGTTTTAACTGTTTCAGTGGTCCGACAAATCCCACCGCTGCACCTGCTTCTAATAATATCGAAGGGATATTAAACCTGTCAGCCAATCAGAGCTCGTCTATTCTGTTGCGTCACGGGCGATGTCTGTGGTCGTCTATCCGGGTACTTAGCAGGTCTCTTAACTAAATTGATTCGTTTTCACTACACCAGTCGTCTACAGAACAAACGGGACTGTCCGATTTATCCAGCAAAGTCCCTGATGTAGCCACATACGATGTACGGTACAGAAGAAATGCGACGGAATTGCACTGCGTATTCTTTCGAAGTAAAACTGTTGTAGTAAACGGCTTAGGATTGAATTGAATAGAATAGAAGCAAAAGACTCGTGTTTAAATAAAATTACGTAAAATAAATTGATGGAATATAGAATGACAAAATTGATTAGCAAACGCGTAGAGTAGAATTGCAGAGTTGATGTATAGTCTAACATCACATCGTTTAATAAGAGAGTCTATAAAGCGTCTCCAACAGTATTATGTACTATTATGTAGCCATATTAGCTATTCAGAGTCGATATCAGCGTGACATGCATCCGCTTGGAAATATGAAAGTCAAGCATCGAAGAGATAAGGAAGGCTGTCATCATCATGATCATCATCATCATTATATTGATCATTATCATGATCATCATCATGATCATCATCATGATCATCATGATGGTGATCATGATGATGATGATCAACATCGTCATGATACTTCGATCGAAATCTGACAACGGATTGAGGGAAGGGTCATTCCACATAGTCTACAATGGCGAAGACATTATGTTGAGTCACAGTGAAGTTCTTGCCCAGGGAAGTATACGGTGATCAAAAAGGAGACAGAGATGCAGGCAGACAAACATATAGACAAACAGACAGACAGATATACAGACGAACAGACAGAGAGACAGAAGAAACAGATAAGAGAGAGACACACACATAGACATACACGTACACATGGGAGGCAGGCATACAGCAGAGGACAGAAACATCTGAAAGACGGGCAGGCTGAGGGAAAGAAGACAGACACATAAAAATTACAAGAAGGCAGACAGAGAAAGACTAACACACACACGCACACACATGGACAGACAAAGATAGATATGGAGAGGAGGAATCCGATGATGATGCAGAGAGACTTAGTGGTTTAACGTGTCGCCGGCGGCGTCAGGTCAATCATCATCATGGTCGTCGGTTCAACGTCCTAATAATGTTATGCAATATGCAATATGCAATATGCATGTCTATAATTATGTCCTAATGATGTTAATGTTCTGCATGTCTATAAAGCACCGATGCCGCTGTCGACTGATTTTTGCCTTGGGCGATCATAAAGAAGCTGTTCCACAATTCAGTATTAGACATAACATCGGAAAATGCAAACGATCGGAAGTCGGATGACATCACTTCACTTGGATGGTGATGCTGTCACCGTTTATGATGAAGGTGGAGGTGGTAGGACGGTGATGATGATAACGATGATGATGATAATGATGATGATGATAACGATGATGATGATGATGATGATGATGATGATGATGGAGGTGGCGGTGGTGGTGGTGGTGGTGGTGATTGATGATGATGATGATGATGATGATGATGATGATGATGATGATGATGATAACGATGATGATGATGATGATGGTGGTGGTGGTGGTGGTGGTGGTGGTGGTGGTGATGATTTATTTATTTATTTATTTATTTTTTCCTCAACCAAAACAACAAACAAACATGATACAATTATGGCATTGAATAATAGGGCCTACATTAACATAATTTGGTGAAGAAGGGGAGACCCAGAAGGGATAGAAAATCCCGCTAATAGGGCCACCCATAATTCATGTAAAATATAAAAGAAAAACATGACAGAGCATTCAATTGTAGGAATAAAAAAATGATGAGGGAGAGAAAAAAAAATTAAGCAATCGACATTTCTGTATATAACGAGAAAAACAACTCTTAACTAATGACTTAACTAAAGACTTAACTAAGGGCTTGGCGAGACCACTGAGCAGAAACCTTAACCATTACATATCAGGAAGTGTTTTAAGTAGATAAAGGCGAAGTTTATGCTTAAATAATCTTGTGTTAGGTAGGGAATGAAGATGTGTAGGGAGAGAGTTCCAACATTGGGAGCCAGTATATTGTATAGAGAATCGACGAGTATTAGTATGTGCGTAGGGAAGGTCATAAACAGTTAATTTTCTAGTTGAATAAGAGTGGCGATCAGAGGTAAGGTTAAAGAAATCATTAAATACAAGTGGTAATAGGCCATGGTTATAACGGTACATAAACTCTCCTATTTGCAAGTGCCTAATTTGATCGATCTTTAATAATCCAAATTCCTTGAAATACAGAGCGGTGTGGGCTCGGCGAGGAATATTAGCTATAAAACGGATTGCATATTTTTGAAGGGTGACTAGTCTGATAAAATTAGATTTGTAAGTAGATGTCCAAATTAAATTACAGTAGGTTAAATAGGGATAAATAAGAGAATAGTATAGCATAGACCGGATAGAGACAGGAATCAGTTTAGATGAGCGAAATAGCACACCAACAGTCTTAGCAATTTTGCTAGAGATATTATTGATGTGTTCCTTCCAATTTAGATGCTGGTCAATGTAAACGCCCAAAAATTTTGTGGATGTTACTTCGGTGATAGGAGTCCCTTCAATAAGTAGAATAGGAAGTTCATTGGGATATTTTTTCTTATGGGATCTGAAGAGGATGTAGTTGGTTTTATCCAAATTTAGAGTAAGTTTATTAGATCGAAACCAATCAACGACTCGGTGAAGCTCAGAATTAACAGTGTTGAATAGGGTATCAATAGATTTATCAGAATGAAATAAGTTAGAATCATCAGCAAATAGCACAAAATACATAGAAGGCGATACATTGGGTAAATCATTAATATAGATTAAAAATAAAAGAGGTCCAAGATTAGATCCTTGAGGGACACCGTGAGAAATGAGTTGTAGATCAGAAGTACAATTGTTAACAGAAACCAGTTGAAAACGATTTTCAAGATAGCTAACAAACCATTGTAGTTGTGTCCCTCTAATTCCATAGTTATAAAGTTTTTTGATCAAAATATGATGATTTACAGAATCAAAGGCTTTAGCTACATCAAGGAAGATACCAAGGGAGTATTCGTTATTTTCAATTGCATTAGAGATTTTGTCTTGTATGCTTAGAAGGGGCATGTAGGTAGAATGACCCTGTTGGAATCCATGCTGAGACTGAAATAGTACTTTCTCTTTTGATAAAAAACTATCTAAACGTGCGTACATTAATTTTTCAAATATTTTGGCGAAGAATGGGAGTACAGAAATCGGTCTGTAGTTAGAAACATTGTCCCTCGGGCCCTTTTTATGAATGGGTATGACCTTGGCAGTTTTCAATGCGGAGGGGAATACTCCAGTGGTAAATGAGCAGTTGACAATCTCTGATAGCGGAATTGCAATTTTAGGCAATGTTAATAGGGCTATGGCAGGGTCAATTCCATCGACTCCTTTACTATGCGTAGTGCGAATGGTATGCGCAAGGTTCATTATTTCACAAGGTGTAGAAGGGATTAATGCTATAGAATGTGGAAGGGGTTGGGATAAGTAGGAGATGATGATGATGATATTAAAGAATTACAAAAGCAAAGTAAGATTACATCTTTTAGACGGTTGAACGTTCATGCTATTGCTCTTGGTCTGTCTGTCTGTTTGTCTCTCTCTCTGTCTGTCTGTCTGTCTCTCCTTCTCACACTATCTCACACAAAACCTTAAATCGAATCCTAACTGCTAATATATAGCAGCTATAGCCTACTACAAATGATGAAAACGCTGAAAATACCTGCAGCCAGTTTCGGAATCGTCTTACTGGATGTTGCCATCAATTCTCCTTCAATTGGTTCCATGATGTGGAAGATACTGATGTTGCTTTCAATTCACTCTCGAATTGCGCTTGTGCTGTATCTGCTTGCGTTGCGGCTTCTACGTTTAAGCTAGCTCACCCTTCTGTTGTTGATTATGCTTCTAGTTTTGAAGCTTACTTGCGTCTCTGCTTTTGTTTCCGCTTCAAACTTTTTAGTTACACAAGAAATTCTAGCTCTGTTTGTGCTGCTTATTTATTTTTGCCCCGTTTCTATTTTGAATAAAACTTGTACTTGGTCTCCGTCTTCAACTTCTTCTCTTTAGCTTCTCCTTTTGCGTCTGACTTTGCTTTCAGTCTAACTATGTTTATCGATCTGTTAGAGCTGCTTTTACCTCGATTCTAGTTCCATTTTATTTCTGGTGCAGCCTATAAATTCTGCTTCTGCTAAATCGACTCAGTCTAAAAGCAAAACCTAAATTTAATTCTTCTGTTGGCCTAAAATGTCCACTTTGACAACTTATCTCAAATTATGTCTTTGTCTATGCTTTAATTTCTGTCTCTTCTCAGTCTGCTTATATTTTTTATTCAGAGTATTTCTTTTATTCTGCCTCTGCTTTAAACAACGCTTCAGCTTTTTTAAATTATGCTTTCAAGTCTTCTCCAGCTTTGAACAATGCTTTTGAGTCACTTATGCCGAATGCCTATATATGCGATTATGTCGTCCGTAAGTTCCTGCGTATCTCCTTTGTCTCACTTCTGCAACCTACGCATCTACGAAGAACTCCTCAGTCAATCAGCAGCAATCGCTTCAACTCTCTCCTTCCGATGATTCCTCCATCGAAACGCATTCATTTCTTCCGCCACTCACTCTTAGCGGCGCGCATGCGCTCACCGACCATTTTATATATATACATATATACATATATATACATATATATACATATATATACAATTATACATATAAATACATATATATATATATATATATATGTATATATATATATACATATAAATATATATCGTAGATGACTTAGCGTCTCGATGCCAATACATCGTTGTCGTTGCAGACGCAGACGTCAACGCCCAAGGCTTCATTATTCCAGTCATTCATCAGTGTGGCTGAGACGAACCCCTGCATGCATGGGTCTCGCCTCTGCATGCAGTGTCCATGGCAACCATTCGCATAGCAACGCATGCACACACCTGACGACACGATGTATATGCCAACCGTTTATATATGTAAGGGCACGTGGTACGTCAGTCGCCTGCAACTGATAGTCTGTCTGTGTGTCTGTTTAACTATCCGTCTAACTATCTGTCTGTCTGCATGTCTGTTTAACTATATATATATCCGTCTGTCTAACTGTCTGTCCGTCCGTCCGTCCGTCCGTCCGTCCGTCCGTCTGTCTAACTATCTGTATGTATGTATGTCTGTCCGTCCGTCCGTCCGTCCGTCCGTCCATTATCCATCCATCCATCCATCCATCAATCCATCATCTATCCATCCATCATCTATCCATCCGCCATCCATCCGCCATCCATCCATCCATCATCCATCCATCCATCCATCCAATGTATATATCTACATCCGGTTATTTATATAGCGCCACAATAAAAACAGGATACAAAGAACAGTTCTTAAATCTAACCCCTATAAACAGCCACCATGAACAAACGAGTACATGCCTATCCCTGGAAGCGATTTCATTTTCACGGCCTCGGCAACTGATAGCGTGTGTCCGGCGAATAAGGCAACGATATATATTGTTGTAGCGCTACTTAAACTCCGTGTAGCAGAGTCATTAGGTCTTTCTGTCAGCAGCAAATACAGCGTGGGCGAATAGATGAATTCATCTTTTAGAATCGTCGTCTCACATGCGATCTCATAAAAGGAGAAAATCATGAGAGAAGAAAGGTCAAGCGGTCCACACTCATGCAGGTTGGTTTTCATCGGTAGCCAATACATACAGGTATACGCCTACCGTTCGGCACTGCATGCATGTGTGATATACATGTATAACTGTCGAGGTAAACATATATATAATTATATATATACACTGTATATATAGATATATAAGTATATGTATGTGATTACAAGCGTCATACATGTAAGCTGTTCAAAAAGGTCATCACATTTTTCAGCCAAAGATCAACGAAATTTTCTCCCGACCCAACGTAATTTTTTTGGCCTCCTTCAAAAATTTCTGTATCTGTGTCGGAGTCTAGGTAGAGCAGAGAGAAATCAGTGAAGAGCTGTGTGAGAAGTTCAGTTTTAGAATGTTTCTTGAAAACAGTAAGATGCTTGTCTATGATTGAAATGTACATACTGTACATGTAGAATCGTGAATGCGTGGTTTGGATTGAGAAGCCCGAGAAGTGCCACCTGTATAGAGCAGCTTCAGTGTAACGTAGGCTACATAACGTGCATAACGTGCTTCGGCCTTCAGTGTAACGTACATTGCATCAGACGGCATAAATTCAGGTGTAGGTCTATATATATGTTCACTCCACAATAATCACAATTCTATCTGCAGGCTGTCTCTCCTCTTCCTTTACACTTCTGAAAACCTGTTTCTTATCGCGGGGCCTTGCGCAGTTGGAGTGCCACTGAACAGTTCACTCTGCTTGAGGCGCTTAACAAATGTCTAAATACAGTAGGCCTACGATATTTTATTTCCTCTGTAACTACTGTGCGTTTGCTGGTGCTCCAATAAAGAATATTCTTACTTACTTACTTACTTACTCATTTACAATAAGTTACTTAGTATTTGCGAACCAACAGCAATACTGATGACGTAATCTTGCTAAACACGTCATCTCAGGAATACTGTTCCGATGACGTCACGATTGTCGACATAGATACAGTCAGTTGAGGTCCAGACGAAAGGCTCCATGTTGTTAATGGCAAGACATTTCGAAGCGAAAACTAATCGAAACTCGTCGATGAGAAGAAACAAAATTCGATGAAAAGAAGAACTGATTCTTTCGAAGCCACATCGGGCATTGAAAGAAAAACACGACACGAGAAACAGGAAAACCATCGAAAGCATCGATGAGAAGAAGCGAAAACTCATTCGTTTTGAAGATAGAAGAGCTCGACCGGTAAGACTAACTTTAAAAACGTCATTATTTAAGCCGAAAATCATCCAAGATTTTGATCAGAAGAGAAGCATTTATCTTTAGAAGACGTAAATCGAACGATACGCCTTTAGATCTATAATCTTTCTTTCTCCTCCGTCAAGTATTCACCGACGATGAGGCTCTAACAAAACTTTTCCATTTCAGCCGGTCCCTTGCGAGTTCTGTTGTCTTTCTTGACTCCATTCCTCTGTCTTCTATGTCCTCCAGTACGTTATCTATCCATTTCTTCCTCGGTCGTCCTCTGCTCCTCCTTAGATCTATAATATTGAACGATTGACACTAAATCATCATTTTAAACAGTTCTAATTATCCATCACAAAATACTAAGTTATAAAATGAAAGTTTGACGTGGTAACTGTTCGTGTGGATTTAACGCAGTGCAACTTAGCAGGAAATGAATTATTTCTCTATGAGAAAAAATATCCTGTTCCAAAACCATCGACGAAAATAAGCATAGGCCTAAGTCTTGATGTAAATTTCGATGGAAGTAAGAATTGTTTTCTAAGTTCTAATAATCGACGAATAATCGAAACGATTTTGTCGTTTAGAAGAGAAAATCTTCGAGATTCTTCGAACAAAATAATCAGAAATGAGGAATCAGAAGT
Source organism: Lumbricus terrestris (assembly GCA_949752735.1). Lineage (NCBI taxonomy): Eukaryota > Metazoa > Annelida > Clitellata > Crassiclitellata > Lumbricidae > Lumbricus > Lumbricus terrestris. The sequence continues at coordinate 1,440,421 of OX457039.1, forward strand.
TAGACGCAAGAATTCCTCAACTTCTTGAAGATGGAAATCGATAAGAAATCAATCAACAGATCGAAACGATGATCGATCTTCACCAGAAAGTCATCGATCAACAGAAGATCCAAATCAAAGGTAGGAATTATTTCACACTTGTAATGATTGAACATTTTGTGTTTATAGGCCTTTATCTGTTGATAGAGCAAAATCGATGGTGATTCAAAGGGTGTACATGTAATATTATGCATGTATTCGTTTTACTCAGTTCTTGCTGACATACCACCGCAGCCAGTTACAAATAAGAAATTATACAGAAAAATATAATAATTTAGCCAAGGGAGTGGAAGTCACAGAGGGGCAATGGTCGCGAGTATCTGTAAAGTACTCGAGAAATATAATTCCTTTTGTCCTTAGTCGGGAGTTCAAAACTCTGAGGACGCTCGGCTCGAGGACGAAGATTATACGGACTATGTGTATTCTAAAATTGGAAATTTAGTTCTTGGCATGTTCCGATAAGGCAAAATTAAGGCATCAGGAGATGGTCATCGAGAGGTATTCATTCATTCATTCATTCATTCATTCATTCATTCATTCATTCATTCATTCATTCATTCATTCATTCATTCATTCATTCATTCATTCATTCATTCATTCATTCATTCATTCATTCATTCATTCATTCATTCATCCAATCACTCATTACCCCGTTCGTTCATTCATTCATTCTCTCATACATTCATTCATTCATTCATTCTCTTTCATTCATTCATGCTCTCATTCATTCATTCACTCATTCTCTCATTCATTCATTCATTAATTCATTCACTCATTCATTCATTCATTCATTCACTCATTCATTCTCTCATTCATTCTCTCATTCATTCGCTCGTTCATTCACATTCATTCAATCATTCATTCATTCATTATCTCATTCTTTCATTCATTCATTCTCTCACTCATTCATTCATTCATTTTCCCATTCATTTATTCATTCCTCATTCATTCATTCATTCATTATCCAATTCATTCATTCATTCATCCAATCACTCATTACCCCGTTCGTTCATTCATTCATTCTCTCATTCATTCATTCATTCATTCTCTCTTTCATTCATTCATGCTCTCATTCATTCATTCATTCATTCATTTCAAACATTTGCATATAGCGCCCTTTAAAGATACCCACTGAAGTGTCATCGCCTCCAATTTCTTAGCCTCGGCGCACCAGTGCAGATGCACTCCACTCCCTTTGCTGCTGAATGATCTTCCCTCTGAGTCAGATTGCTTTTTATATATGTGGGATAAATTATAGACAACAAATGAGGCACTACATCAGCAGAATTATCTCGCACTTTATTTCTTCTTATAATGATACTACAGTACATATCTGTAATAAGATGTATCATTATCTCCATGGATTTCTGTGTTGCTTTAGGAACCGCCTGAGAGGATTGGCCGGAGGGATTGGCATGAGGGGATTGGCATGAGAGGGATTGGCATGAGGGAGATTGTGAGGAGTGATGGTTGTGTGGCTCTGTGTTGTTGTTGTTGTTTTTGTTGTTGTTGTGTGTTTGTAGTTTATTTGTATTAGTACCTGCCGGGCCTCTGGCGTGGCCTAAAAACCCGTAAGCTCCTCGCAAAGGCAGGAGGGCCCCTGGCGCGGATTAGGCCAAATATCCCGCAAGCCCACTATTATTAATTTTTAATTTATCTTTTATTATGTGGTGTGCGTTGTCGAGCCGAGGATGAGAATGGAGGAAGAAAAGACGAGATGGTTAGATGGAGGGAAGTGGTGAACGTGTAGTCAGATGGTATATATTGGATCTTCGAAACGGAATCAGGAGAAGAGTGCAGCCTAAACTCAACCAGCAACGAAGCGGACGATGTTTATCCGACCTGCAGCACAGAAACTACGAGACTGAAACAGATTTTTGCGAACAGAATTAGTTACTAACAGTGTGAAGAGTTAACAGTGTGAAGAGTTAACAGTGTGAAGAGTTAACAGTGTGAAGAGGGACATTAATTCCTCATTCAGTGAACTTTATAATAAAGTGCTTAACAGCTATTTTTTAAAATTAATTGTCTTTTCTGTATGGTACGTGTCTTCTGACTGTTCTCGACCTTGGCTGTCTCCCTTCCATCGTGGGCCTATAGTCTATAGCCTAGCAGAGTAGGTAAGCAAGTAAGAAGTAACCAAAGTTATGATAAACAGTTTGCCGAATCTCTACTATAGTCCTATTACAGTTCAGATCAATTGGCCTAAATTCATCTACTTGAGAAGATGCCTCTGTATACCACAGTTCCAAGCTTCTCTGGTCCATTTCACACCCCGCCTCTCACTTTCCATCTCCATTTTCTGTATTCCACACTCCACATCTCTGTATATACATTAGCTAGAATTTTGAATGATGGCATACTGGCGTCTTGAGAATGAAAAGTTATCCATAATTGATTATCACCAAGTAGACAGACAAATACAGACAGAAAAGACAGTCTGCAGACAGACATGCAGAAAAACAACCAGCATGCAAACAAGAAGGCAGAGAAGCAGACATACAGAGAGACAGATATACAGACATACTGTTCAGACAGACAGACAGAAAGACAAACCAACAAACAGATAGATAGACAGGCAGAGTGATAGTAAAAAAGAGTGAAAACTAGAGAGCTACCTGTAGAATAGTTGAACTATAGATAACGGATATAGGGCATCGGACTTGGCAATTAGGCCTACTGCACACATAATAAGCCATAGGCCTACAACGAATTTTCTAGTACTCAGGAGTCAAGAGCCTAGAACCCCTCTTTGCGACATACAACCGAGTTACATTGCAAAACGTACACCGGCTCATTCACCTGTCATATTAGCATGACTCATTTAATATACAACTGCAGATAGAAGATAAGGACAACGATGATATACGCTTTGGATTCAAGTCATCATGCAGGTGATATGCTAAATCTAGACACTGATACAGATAAGATAGTATACAGGTAATGTGGCCCGTTCGCATGACGACATTTTACAAAGCGATAGTAGACCTATAGTGTACAACACTTCGATGTCTGATTCCTGGGTGAATATTTAACTCAATCGAGTGGCAAACAAACCGGGTGACCCGATGACGCATTGGATTATAACACTGGCATGGAGATAAGAGGACTTAATTTTGAGTTCGATTCCCGAAGCCCCAGTGGGATAGACGTGCTTTGTATATAGGCTGCTATTATAACGTCCTTGTATTGCAAGTCGTCTGTTCTGTATGTTAAGATTTGTGATTAGTGTTCTGTTCATGTGAATTGTTTCAATTGCATAACTTTAGGCACTGTAACCGGTGGTGATCCGTCAACCCGGATTATTCAATAAAGGAAATTTTTTATTAGGCCTATTAAGATCCAATGGAGAAATCTGGTTGTCAGAGAGACCGTGAGCCAGACACAGTGCTTAAAGTGTGAGAAAATAAGTGCCTATCATTCCAGGCTCTGCTGGCCAATAAGTGGCAGGACGGCGTTCAGATTTTAAAATAAGTGCATGGACGCCGTCCATGACCGTCCAGGCACACTTTAAGCCCTGGCCAGACACCGAAGCCATAAGCCATTCCAATAAGCCAGCAGCAGTCAGGCTGAGAAAGAAGAAGCCAGACTTCGCAAACATGTCAAGAAAAGTCACAGAAATTATCTGACTGCAGATCGCATCTAGATCTACTTTGCCTTCAAACCCACAGACAGTTTAAGTCTATATTAAGCGGTATATCTGCCTGTCACAGAGATGTCTGATAAGTAAGAAGAATTGCTTCATATTCAATCACGCGATAAGATAAAATATATGTACGACGGCGTCAATATATATATACATATACACTGATATAATATATATATATATATATATATATATCTGTATTACTGACTATATATCAGTATAAATATCAGGGCCTATATTATACATACTGATGATTATTTAAGAATGCGACGAAATATATATATATAATTATATATATATATATATATATATATATACATATAATATACAGAAATATTGCGAGCAAATATATATATGAGAGTATTATTATATATGTGCATACTGTTGTGTGCACGGCAAATCAACGATAAGGAGCAAATGAGTGCAAAGTCTGCTAAGTGTGGGTATAGCGTGTGTTGCTAATGTGTCACAATAAGAATTGTATTGTATGCATATTATAGTATACAGGTTAACGAAAGGGAATTTGCATCGGAAAGGTTTTGCTATGGAAAACGAAGGAATCTGTTATAAACTACATCGAATATCATTTTGAGACAGGTAAGAGAAAGTAATGCTTCATGGAATAGATAGGTAGACCCTTAGATGGATGGATGTACATTGTACAGATATCTGATTCTAGGCCTATCAGCCATCTCTCTGTCTGTCTGTTCGTCCGTCCGCCCGTCCGTCCGTCGATACATCCATACATACATCCATACATCCATTCATCCATCCATCCATCAACCTATATCTATCGTGCTTCTCTATTTTTAGCAGACGAGTATAATATATGCAGCAGTTCTTAGTAGAGCATGCAGTCTATTTGAATTAAGAATTTTTAGCACTATTGCTCACCAGCATTCACACATCCTCCAAACCAAAGCTTCTTTTAAGGACTTTTGATATAGTGCACAGCCCATTCTCTCTTATCTCATGGTAAATTATTGCAAATCAGATAACAATGAGCATTTTTAAAACCTATTTTAACGTGACAAAAATGCTATTAGGCCTACAGCTGCACAAATTTTGTTAGAACAATTTTTTTTGTAGAATTGCATTAAAGAGACCCTGCTGCTAAATTAACACAGATAGTATAGTTAACGCCAAAGACATTTTTTTTTAGTAATTTAGCTTAGTAGGCTATGTTAGCGGAATCTAAGTTGTCTGAATATTGATGTGATTGTAATTTTGGTCTTCTTCAATATTAATAATTATTCATTGTCGGCGCGATTTAAATTGTTTGTCGACGATTGAAACTAGCACTAATTTGTTTGCCATTAGATCAAATTTCTGTTCCTACCAAACTTTGTCACCACTTAGAGTCTTGGACAACAGTTGTAACTGTTGTCTAAGACGTATAATAGTATTATAAGCAACGATTTTGTGACGTGCGTAATTAAGAGAGGCATTTTATCAGGACTCGAAATAGGCGTGTTGAAGCTATCATCTCTTTACAATTTAAACTGTGCTTAAAAACACTGATCAAGTCACTTTTGTATGGCTATGTTAGGACTCGGTTGTACCGATCCCTTGTACACTGTACAGCCATGTTCTTAGTGCCTTGCAGAAGTTCACATAATGTATACTGATAATAATTGTGAAATCCAGTTACATATATACATATATATATATTATATATAGGGGCCTTATAGGGCCTACGTATATTAAAAATCTTTCATGTGTTTATATTGGGCTATGCTTCCATCATTTCCATTTTTTCCATTTTTGTTTCCAGTCTGGCTTTACTCTATTTGAATTAAAAGAGCTTATACTTATGAATACTTCCTCATGCTCGCGGCTTTGATGAACGCTTTATAACTCCGTAAGGGGGACATCACTGAATGTTAGTATCATCATCATCATCATCATCATCATCAAAATCCATGGGCCAAATACCCGTAGGTGTCCGACGCCACTCTCTGTCTGAGTCTGTCTCGCGTCATGCTAGTAGATAGATTAAGACTATTCTGGAACATTTGACCCAAACCATGGTTCAACTTTTCCAAATCACCCATAACCATGGTTCAAAAATATAACCACCAATAACCATGGTTCAAAAATATAACCACCAATAACCATGGTTCAAAAATATAACCACCCATAACCATGGTTCAAAAATATTCCGACCCATAACCATGGTTCAACTTTTACCAACACACAAATTTATTTTTTTTCCTGGTGTATATAAAATAACAAAAAAATTTTTTTCTTGATCCAGCATGCATCAACCCAAACCATGGTTAAACTTTTACAACCACCCCAAACTATGGTTCAACTTCTGCTAACTTCTGCCAACCACCCCAGCACGCGCCTATGACTCATCATGCGGGGAATTTCCAGTAGTTTCGATGATGAGTCATAGGGTGGTAGGCTGGGAATTACTAATGGTATCGATGAGTCACTTAATCGTTTAAATTTTTTTCTCTTGTGTATATAAAATAACTGAAGAAAAAAAAATGGGATATACAACTCGACTTAAAGACAAGAAATCCCAATATAAAATGGACTACACATCGTATAATCTGAAAGAATTGCAACAAATTCCTAAACAGAGAGGACAAAAAGGATACACGAAACTATCAAAAGCGGAACTTATCACGTTCATAAAGCAGGGAGATCGACAAGGCGCTCGGGCACCAGACATCAAGGCTCCAACGCATACTCTGGGTACTATACGAGAATTGCGAGAAATTGCGAAACGGAGAGGCACACGAGGATACTCAAGATTAGGAAAAGAGGAACTTACGGCACACGTGTCTACTATTTGGAAATTTGTGGGGAAAAATAAAGCTACTTTTTCGGATTGGTTGACTAGTGAGATTAGTCAGTTACCCCCTCAAATCAAACCACCCGTTCATAAGTTCAAACTTCGAGAGGCAGCGACGGCTATCAAAGGGTTTACAAAAAGATACACGATCGAGGGCAACAACAGGATCGATGTTGAATCTTTTCTCAAGGCTGTAAGATCGCATGTAGTTAGGCTGTTAACGAAAAATCGAGGGGTAAAAGTTCAACTCAATCTCATGTGTGTAATGGAGAAAGTAGACATAAAATCCGGTGAAATAACAACGGCTGAGCCTAATTTCAAATCAAAGACTGATATTATTTTAGAAGCAACCGATGTGAAGGAAATATATACCAACGCGGTGGATAAAATTAAGGAGAGCATGGCTAGTTATCAGATGCGGGGTAGCAATTGGCGATTCAAGGCCGTTTCGAAGTTAGATATCGATACAGTAGTATACAAGCCATTGAAAGGTAGTTCATATATTCAGCTTCCCGAGTATTTGGTAAATAAAAAGGCTATTATTAATATGAAAAACGAAGACGAAGAATGTTTCAAATGGTGTATTACAAGGGCGTTGAATCCAACTGAAGATAACCCGCATAGAATCACTAAAGATCTGGTAGAACAATCTAAGAAACTCGATTGGAGCGGTATCGTGTTCCCAGTTGCTGCTGATGCTAATATTATAAATAAGTTTGAGCGCCATAATAACATTAGCGTTAGCGTATTCGGCTTTGAAAAGAGCGTATACCCATTATACATATCCAAGCATAAAAGTGATACCTGTGTAGATCTACTGCTTATTTCCGACGATGAAAAGAAGCACTACTGTTGGATCAAGAACTTTAATAGATTGATGGCTGCACGAACAGAAAAATCTGTAAATTCGATGCACTATTGTAGAAGATGTTTAATCGGTTACAGAACGAAAGACTCGCTTAACAAACACATCGAGTACTGTTCGCAACATGACGCCCAACGAATAGAACTCCCAAGCCCAGGAACTATGTTGAGTTTTAAAAATTATTATCGAAAAATGCGAGTACCTTTTATTATCTATGCGGATTTCGAATCCTTCATTAAACCGATCGATACATGCCAACCCGATCCCAGCACGTCTTACACCAATAAATACCAGAAACATACTCCTAGCTCGTTTTGTTACCACATAAAATGTTTCGATGACGACCTGTATTCACAAGCTCCTGTAACATTCACAGCGAAGAGCGAAGACGATGATGTAGCGCAGATATTTATTGACAGTCTTGTTGAGAAAGTAAAAGATATTTATAATCGATTTAAATTTCCAGAGAAAATGATATTCGGTAAAACTGAGCAGAAATGTTACGAAGAAGCTACTAACTGTCATATCTGCGGGGGTGAGTTCTCTGATGGTGATAATGATAATGACATACGAGTAAGAGACCACTGTCACCTGACTGGGAAATTCAGAGGCGCAGCTCATAAGATTTGTAATCTAAAGTATAAAGTCCCCAAGTTTTTCCCAGTAGTATTCCATAATCTAACCGGCTACGATAGCCATCTATTCGTGAAGAAATTACGAGGTGGTAATAATGAACAGATTAAATGCATCCCCTGCAATGAAGAAAAGTATATCTCATTTAGCAGAGATGTTGTAGTCGATAAGTTTATTAACAAAGAAGGGAAAGAGAAAGAGGTCAAGCGTGAATTACGTTTCATCGATAGTTTTAGATTCATGCCAGCAGGTCTCGACGCATTATCGAAGAACCTAAGCAAAGACCAGTGTAAAAATATAAGCAAGTACTACTCCGGCAATCGACTCGATCTCTTGCTTAGAAAAGGGGTGTATCCGTACGACCACGTTAGTTCCATCGATCAATTGAATGAAACAGAACTACCGCCAAAGTCAGCATTCTATTCGAAACTAAACGACTCAGGCATCAGTGACAAAGACTACAACCACGCACAGGTGGTATGGAAAGAATTCGGTTTCAAAACATTCAGAGAATATCACGATTTATATAACGTGAGCGATGTTCTCCTACTCGCCGATGTCTTTGAGAATTTTAGAGACGTCTGCATGAAGAACTACAACCTAGATCCCGCCTGGTATTACACTTCTCCTGGACTAGCATGGGATGCCTCATTAAAGTTGACTGAAGTAAAGTTAGAATTATTGAGCGATTACGATATGATACTAATGGTCAAGCATGGGATAAGAGGTGGTGTTAGCACAATTTCACATCGTTATGGACAAGCAAACAACAAGTACATATCATCGTTTAATGAAAGCAAACCTTCAACATTTATAACCTATTTAGATGCTAACAACTTGTATGGGTGGGCAATGTGTAAGAATCTTCCAACTCACGGGTTCAAGTGGATGACAAATGATGAGCAAAACGACTGGAGATCGATACCGTGTATATTGGAGGTGGACTTGGAATATCCCAAAGATTTACACGATCTTCACAACGACTACCCTCTTGCCCCTGAGAATATCACGCCTGAATCTTCAACGGTTCCTAAACTCATCCCAAACCTGAATGACAAAGTAAAGTACATAACCCATTATGAAAATTTGAAGCAGTATGAAAGCCTAGGTTTGAAGATTACCAAAATTCATCGAGGAATTAAATTTGAAGAAAGCACCTGGTTGAAAAAATATATCGACCTAAATACTAACCTGAGGACCAAAGCCACAAACGATTTCGAGAAAGACTTTTTCAAACTTATGAACAATAGCGTGTTTGGTAAGACTTGCGAAAATATAGAGTCCCGCGTAGATATTAAACTGGTTTCAAGCGAGAAGCAAGCTATAAAACTAGCAGCGAAAACGAGTTACGACACTCGAACTATTTTTAATGAAAATTTAATTGCCATTCACATGAAAAAAACTTCGTTGCTCTATAACAAACCGATATATCTTGGTATGTGCATCCTAGACTTGAGTAAAACACTCATGTATCAATTTCATTATAATTACATCAAGGATAAGTATGAGGATAGGGCGAAGTTACTTTTTACAGATACTGATTCGTTAGCCTATGAAATTAAGACCGACGATTTTTATACTGATATAGCACCCGATGTTAGAAGTAGATTTGACACAAGTGACTATCCTAAAGATCACCCCTCGGGTATAGAATCTGGAGTTAACAAAAAGGTCATCGGTATGTTCAAAGACGAAGCTGCGGGTAAACAGATCGAAGAGTTCGTGGGGTTGAGATCCAAGCTGTACTCGTATAAGATGGCGGGCGTAGATCATAAGAAATGCAAGGGCGTTAAGAAGAATGTCGTTAAGAAATCCATAACCCATGAAGATTATAAGAACTGCCTGTTTACGAGGAAAGAGCAGTCAAGAAAAATGAATGTCATCAGATCCCATCTTCACGAAATCTATACAGAAGAGATTAATAAGATAGCCCTCTCAGCCGACGACGACAAGCGAGTGATAATGGATGATGGGATAAGCACGTTAGCATATGGTCACTATTTATTGAAATCTACTTAAGAAAAAATATCCTAATATAAAATGACAGACTCAAAATTATGCGTCAGTTGCAAAATGGAAAAAAGCTTAGCTGAATTTTACAAAAACGAACGTAATAAGAGCGGCTATTTTACTTCTTGTAAAAAGTGTATCATTATCAAAACGAAGGAACTTACAAAAAAATACTCGGAGCTTGAAGTGAGGGAAACAAAAAACAAAAAAGTTTGCTGCTGCTGTAAGATTGAAAAAAGTTTGGATGAATTTCATAAAGATAAAAGACAAAAGAACGGAATTTATCCGAACTGCAAACTGTGTAAAAATGCTAAAGCAAAGGAGCTAGCGCATAAGTACGCAATGCTAGAGAACAGAGAAACAAAGGATAGAAAAGTGTGCAGCCGGTGCAAAATAGAGAAGAACATATCGGAATACGTTAAAAATCGATTTCAGAAAGATGGACATGCTAATGAATGCAAAGATTGTAGGCATAAATATTATCTCGCCTGCGTAGAAGCAAAACATTTAGATAATATTAAAAATTCTCATAATATAAAAATGGAAATCCCAGAATGTCTCAAATGTAAAATCGGTATCGGTCTTAAAACATTTACGAAATGGATCGAATTTCAGTTTGAAGAGGGTATGACCGTGGACAATTACGGTTCGGTTTGGTATCTCGATTTTGTTTTGCCAATATCATCATTTAATTTACTCGATGAAAAAGAACTTGAAAAAGCTGTGAATTGGATGAATATTTGCCCGGTGCTATTGAAAAAAAATATAGAAAAAGCGAACAAAATAGAGCAGAGGGAAAAAGCGTATGACTTTCTAAAATATTTAAATGAAATGTAAAAATGAGTTTTCAGACATACAAAAACATAAACGTTGAAGGTATCATACTACCAAATATCCCTCTTTCCAACATACAGTTGATTGACGCCGCGAAAAAACTAAACATCCTAAACTTCAGGGGTGTCTTCTTACGAGACGAGCTACCGAAGAAACCTAGACTGAATGAATGCGGGATATTGAACTTGGACGATTCTAATGGAAACGGAACTCACTGGGTTGGTTTTTTAAAGAACGGTAAGGTTAAAATATATTTCGATAGCTACGGCCTACAACCACCCACAGAACTCGTCAAGTATTTACATAGTCCTGTGTACTACAATAGTGAACGAATTCAACCGGATAATGAAGTGTTTTGTGGCCATCTATGTTTGTATGTTTTGAAAAAGACGATGACTGATGGTTGTAAATTTCAAAATGTTATCAATAGTTTGTATTAATATTATCGCGTAATAAAATGCCAGTCGATAAATTTGGACACACCGATGTTGGGACTACGACAAGAGTAATTGCCGGCGGCGTCACATTAACTCAGGCAAACAGTACTTTTCTAAGGGTTGATGGAGCAAACCCTGTTACTGGAGATCTAGATATGAATGGCCACGTGATAAAAGGTCTGCCTACATCGAATAATCCGGATGTAGGAATGGATGAGGCACTAAGTCAGGGGCAAGCTATAGATTTGATAATGAATCACGATAATGTACCGTCGAGCGATAATCATTTGACTAATAGGAAATACGTCGATGCAACGGCTGAAAAATATGTCGACACGAAAGCAATCGGACCTATGATTAGCATGTACACTTCAGCTACGCAAGCAATAAGCGCTGGAACTTACACAAAAGTTTCTTTCGATATAGCAAGATTCGAAAGAGATATCCGCCATCGCGTAGGATGGAATAAGATCTCTCCTGATAAAGCCGGCTGCTATTTCGTTTCAACGCACATAGAATTTCGTTTATTCGGTGCTGCTACTTCGGGTTTCGTTTACCTGTATAAAAATGGAGGGGTGCATATGCAAATTGCGGGTGGAGAGGGTGCGTCAGGTTCAACTATCAATGCAACAGGTAGTACCATACTTTATCTAACCGAAAACGATTACCTCGAGATAGGCGTTTATTCACACGCCGCTGTTGGTGTAGTAGCTAAGGATTTTTCCATCGCATTCTTACGACAATAGCGGCTGGGAAAAAATAATCTGTTTATAAAAATGCCTGTTGATAAATTTGGACACACCGATGTTGGAACTACGACAAGAATAATTGCTGGAGGTGTTACTCTTAGTCAAGTAAACAATACTTTTCTAAGGTTAGATGGAGCGAGTTCGGCTACTGGTGATCTAAATATGAATGGTAACTGTATCAAAGGTCTACCTATAACGAATAATCCGGATGCAGGAATGGATGAGGCTCTAAGTTATGCACAAGCCTATGATTTGATAACGAATCACGATGGCACTCCATCCAACGATAATCATTTGACTAATAAAAAATATGTCGACGAACAAATTGCTTCGATAGTATCTAGAGACGAATTCTTTGGCCCGGCGTTTAGTGCTTTCACCTCCGCTGCTCAGGCCATCCCCGCTAGCACCTCCACGACAGTAAATTTTAATACAAAAAGATTCGATCCGGATAATTGTTTCATCAATTCTAAACGATTCTTTCCTCAGAAAGCTGGATGTTATATGGTTTCGGTGTTTGTGGAATTTCACGCTGATACTGTTAGAACTTCTGGTAATGTTTCCTTGATCAAAACTGGGAGGGTGTACATGAAGATGCCCGGTGGTGGAGGTGATTTCGGTGGTGGGGGTACGGCTGGAGCGAATAATAATGTATCGGGTACTTGTCTAGTTCGATTAACTAATACCGACTACCTCGAGATAGCTGTTATAGCAAACGCTGCTGTAAACATTGAGGCACATGACTTTTCAGCTGCATACTTACGACCTTAAAATTCGAAACCATATTTAGTTTTGAATTTACACAGTACAAGATATTTCTTTAGTTCATAGCGACAATTTTGTTACCATCCGATTGAAACTTGAATAACTTATCATAAATCACCACCGCGTACGCTTGCGTATTAATCGGCGGATTAGCACCAAAAGTACCATTGATCTGGATATTGACTGTTGAGCCCTTCAGACGCTCGCATTGATTGCTTACATCAAACACCATAATCGGGAACAAATCTTTGAAGTCTGCCGGTGTGATATTGCTTTGCGTTATCTGTTCGTCCATTCCGTAGAATTTTTCGCTAAACGTGGCCGCTTCTCGGTACGCTCGTGAGAATTGCTGATTCGGGAATGATAGGTTGTAGCCGGCGGCTGGGTATTGATCACCGTTTATCGTCACGTACAAGTTATTCAGATTGCAATGATCGAAAATCGATGGGTTTTTTTCTTGATCGCCGCTTCGATCGATTTGAAATCCAACTATGATGTACCTAGGTTGTTCAGGAGATGTCTTGAAACCAAGTTGCCAGCAATAGTTTCTCGATGGTTGGACGGACATAGTTTCGCATTGGCGAGCCCTGAATCCAAATAGCAACGATGCTTTCGATTCGATAATTTTGTTCAATTGGTTGTCCTCCATAAGAGATGGTTTAACCTGCGGCATAAACCACGAGATTTTATCAAGTCTAACTGTCCCAGCACCCGCAGCAGCGAGTCGAAAAATTGCATCGTCGTCGGCTTTACGAACAAGACTTAGCGTATGTTTCACACCATAAACAACCTTGTCGTAATCATCGCAAAATCCAAAAATATGTTTCAACGGAACGATGAAGCTAAACGTGCCTTTGTCCCCCGGTTTTCGAATTAGATACGACTGTCGAACGGCGAAACCTAGATTATCCGCGATAACAGCCGTTGTGCCACTGTCCTTGTACCACAGCTGATTTAACCCTTGTGCCAGTTGAAAATCATTTGGGTATTTGAGTAATCCGAGCATCGTCGTTGCTTGGCCTGGGTGAAATAACGATTCAATTTCTTGGCCTGACATGAAATACGAAATTTGGCTGAATAGGTGCATGAGTCCATTGTTCGTAAGGGCTACAGCATCGGCATTAACGTAAAAGGTGGTGTTGTCCGCCTTCAACAATCTGCCCTCGAATAATAGATAAGATTCCGCTGGATGGCAGTAAAGACTTCGAGTTTCGATGTTAATTTCTATTCGCCCCGCGGTGTTTAGATTCGCTCCCGTTATCGGGTTATACTCGTAACATTCGTAGCGCTCAATACCCTCATCAATTATAAGTTCATCGGTAATTCTTAGAATATCAGACTTCATTTTATTGAAGAATAATATTTTTTTTATTACGCGACCTTCATTCCCGCACCGTTTTGTCGACGCACTATATCTTGGATCGATATGGCATTTTTCAAACCATTCCCCATCATTAGATTATTGATATTCTCCGGATTCACCCCGACGCTACTAAGTCGATCAATAATATCTCGAGTTTCCTGCGTAACCGGAATAATATTTTTCTTTGGAGGAGCTAACAGTTTTGCCGCAGCTTTCTCTACTAATCTTTTACCGGCATCGGTTGCGGCTGATTTCCCAACATCTATCGCCTTTTTCCCAATTTCTGTCGCCACGTCTTTGCTTGCACTAAGAGCTCTCGTTGCTAACTGTTTGGCGGCGTTCGATGTGGCTAGTCTTTTGAAAAATCCCGAAATAGTATCAATTATACCGGATCCACCAATAACGTATCGCTTCCTGTAAATCCTTCTATTAATGATCAGCATTTTATAATATCGACATTATATTTTTGTAAGTATCCTTGTTCATCACTCCTTGTCGTAGTAACGCGTCGCATATCGTTACGAGCTCGTTTCTTACCCCATTGTTACCCGCGTTGAATTCGTTAACTAATAACTCTAGCCGTTTCGCTAATACATTTGGGTCTTCAGAGATGACGATTACGTCAACGCCTTTACCTACTGTACTACGCGGTCTCTTTTCCCATATCGGAGAAACAATTTTCCATTTGGCACCTGAAGACGACCTAGGTCTGTTAGGATTTTTTTCCTGTGCTATAGCATTCGTCGCGTACAGAATCTCGGCGTAATCGGCCATATCATTATCATCGTATATCGTTTCGTTAGGCTCCTTCATCGTCAACAACTCCCAAAGCCCTGGTGTTCCTCCGTAAGTCTTATTTACAACCGTCACGTCGTCTCCTTGAATCGAAATCGGAGTGTCGCCGATGTAGAATTGCCTATTTTTAGATTTTATTCCAAACGTTGTGTCTGCGGTTCTTTTATCGGAGGCGTATTGATGAAGGTACTTGACGGCTACATCTCCTAATTCTAAAGTTCTAATATCCTCAATCGGATCGGAGCTATACGCTTCTATCGAGGGATACTGAGGAAATTTAACTCCGTGTAACGAGGTGGGAAGTGCTTGTAGCGCATTTGAAGTAGCTACCGAGGTTTCTTTGATAGCGGATAGTAAGGCATTTTGCTCTTTCGAAATTGCGGATTGTGAATCAACGATAGGCTTGTAAAACTTGGTTAATTCTTGTTGTAGTCCCGAATCTCCCATTCTCTCCGATAAAAAGTTTTGTCGAATATTCTCTCTGGTTTTCAGATAATCTGCAATGAAAACGTCTCTTTTCGTGGGGTCACTGATTTTTACAAACGGCATTTGTAATTAAAAATATAATGTTTTCAGACGTGTTTTTAGACGTGTGAAAAAACATAAGTTGGACGTATTTCCCAACGTAACGACATACGTCTACATGTTTTCACGTATGTTAGTCTTTTTTTGATAGCTCCATTGCAACTTTTTTCCCATTATATCCATCTCCAATTTAATATCTATCTCGTTCTGCGCCGACGAATATTCCTCATCTGAAATATTATCGGCTATGAGAGCTTTTGAAATATAATCGTGGATCGTGAGGATTGTCTCGTCAGTTAGCTTTTTGATCTTTTCATCCATCTCAGCTTCCATCTCAGCTTTTTCATCGAGATAGTCGAGGATTGTTCTTTGCACCCACGAATCATCTATTAACTCCGATAAATAGCTTTGTTTAATATTCTCCCTGTTTTTCTGATATTTTGTAGCGTAATCGTCTCCTTTCGCAGAGTCCTTGATTATTATACCTGGCATTTTAATTAAGTAAAAAAAAAAATATTTTCAGACGTGTTTTTTTGACATGTGAAAAAACATAAGTTGGACGTATTTCCAGACGTAACGACATACGTCTACATGTTTTCACGTATGTTTGCGTATGTTAGACGTATTTCCAGACGTAACGACATACGTCTACACGATTTATTACATGTACGTGTTAGACGCCGCTCCATTAGGTTTGTTATTTTTTTCAAGCATGGTTTGAAAGTACTGCATGACTTCTCCTTTTCCGCGATCGATGAGTGATTGTTTCGCTTCCTCGTCTAGCGCAACTTTAATCTTAGTTTTAATTTCTTCTTTCATACTATTGAATTTATCAATCTCGCTTAAAATCAAAGAATATTCCTCGTCTGAAATGTTATCGTCCTCGAGGGCTTTTGAAATATGGTCGCTGATCGTGTTGAGCTTTGCGTCGGCTAGCGTTTTGATCTTTTCATGCTTCTCCGCCTTCAGAGCAAGCTTTTTACTGATTATGTTGCCTATTATACCTATTATCCCCGCGCCTAATGCTGCTCCTTCCATAGCAATAACAATGGGTGTTGCGATTACAGTGGATAAAACTCCTATTCCTGAAATTCCTAGTCCCATCGACGCCAGCATGAGGGTGCTACCTACTGCACCGATTACGCTTACACTTCTGTGATACTTTTTACTCAACGCTGCTCTTTTGTCTCGTTCTTGCTCAATTTCCTTCTTAATTTTGCTAATCTTTTGAAGACGAAACGTTTGCATAGGTCCTCCACCGATAGGCTTATGTATTTCACCTTCTGGCGCGGTGGGTGTTAGATTTGGATAGAGCTTGTTGTCTGTTTTGTAGTCTTCATGATACTCCATTGTTTTTATTAACATAATATTATTTTTTTAATGATAACTCAAACCGACCGTTTACTGAATATAATTTACATAGCATAACGACTCTCCTCTGTTTATAGTTACTAATGAATCGGAATTGTTTTGAATAGAAACAATGATATCATCAACCGCGTCTTCTGAAACCTCTCCGTCTTGGAGACTACATCTTCGTTCTTTGATATTCTGTCTAAGGGAAACGAGACAAACTCCTCCAGTCATTTCTACACCGAGTCCAAGCAGTAGCGTATTAGTAGCCCTCGGTTGAATCGTTATAACATTTTGCGTGAAAATCTCCCATCTTAAGCCGCCTCGTTGTCTTTTTGGAGCGTGAGTTACATCGCTCTTTACCTTCCAACTGACAGAAATGGGTTGGGTTCTAACCTCTGCCTGACGAGTTGGTTTAGTTATAAATTTGTGTAGTGGTCTCGACATTTTATAAACACTAAATTAAAATATCATACCGAGTATCGGAATATTTTTAAGCGGAGAATTAGGACCTAACAAAAGTCCTTCACCTATAGGCTCATAACCCGACCCCGTTTTCAAAAACAACCCAGATCCTGTTATCGAGGCGCCTTTTGGCCAAGGGGACAAGTACAAACCAGACCCGACTGATTTTATCTTACACGCCATATCACCTTTCTTCGCATATATTTTCTTCACGTACTTTACACCAGATCCGCTCATTTTATCGACAATCTTCGACGTGGCTGCGGAACCTAAGCCAGCCATAGCCCCCGTAGCTAAACTAGGTAGTAATGTAGACATAAGGAATTTACCCGCTGTTGCTAGAAACGGAAGTAAAGCGCCTATGAATCCTCCTTCGACTTTTCTATTGTTCTCCAATTGCGTTTTACTCATTTTGATGACTACGCCAGTTCCTTTTTGGTACGCCTTTGCCATTTTATTGATTTGTGCTTGCGTGAGAGCTAACACATGCTGCCCGTTTAAATCATCATATGTTAGTTTGATACTCACACCAGTTCCCGCTTGGAGAGATTTTTGAATTTTGTCTTTTTGCGCTTCTGAAATATTAACTTTTACAGCTATGTAACGACTCATTTTATATATAAATTACAAAAAAACGTTCAAACTTCTCTGATGTGAAAACTAATCGACAATTCATCTCCTCTAAGATTTATCTGTTTCCCATTTTGGTCTGTGAGCATCGTTGTCATCGTTGAAATTGTAGATAGCGTAATGGGGATATATATTCTTTCACCCGGCACTTCGATAATCTTGTAACCCGGCCCTACGTTTGGGAAAAAAGAATGTATCACGTTTACCAATGTTCCATTAAGGTATGAGGGTGCTATGATGTCATTAGTCACTCTTAGACAGCTTACACTCATAATATTTACCGGGTTCTCTGATTCGTTATATCCACTCGAATAGATCCACTTTTTAAAACCTAGAACCGTTCTGATTGAATTCTTTGGAGTCCGAAAGTCAACCATATAGTTTCCTTTAATATTTAACACAGTCCTCTGCGTATTGGTGTTTGGTTCTATTGTGATGTAGTAATCTCCATTTGCATTGTTATAATGTCCATTCTCCTTCATGATTCTCTGTATGTGTTCGTTTATATCCGTTATTTCATAGGACCCTTCTGGGATTTCTATGTCGAACCATGGTGTTTGACCATTCGGCGAATATTTAAAGTTGTTGTTTGTCGCGTCGATGTTAGGAAAAGAATAGTACGTTACGAGATCTCGAAGAGCCATTTCGTATTTTTTATTTTTTTCTAGTTCAAGAGGTGGATTAAAAGTATATCTGATTCGTGTGCTCTTTTCGCTTACCAAAATGTAAAATGACGTTTTTGGTTCCGTGTTACGGGCCGTCTTTTCCGTATTATCAGCTATCTGTTTGAGAAGCGATGATTCCATTTTTATTATGCAATAATTTTTACTACAACGGATCCTCGATTATATAAAATTCATCGAATCCGCAGCGGTATTTACCATTGTACTTTTCGCTACTGTGGTCGATAACAAGGAATCCGTGTGGTTGCCCCCAAACCCATTCGCATAGTTTTCTAAATTCATCTTTATGCATGTCCGTACTAGCATGATCGTTGTAAATATTGACGATATTTTTCTGGTCTTGTTCGAACAGACAAATAAAGTTTGCATTCTCTCTGATCGTTTGCCGAGGTATTTTGAAATAATTCTGTGCGAGGTAAAAACAGTCCACATTACTATGCCTTCCCCGAATATAATATGTTTCGCACTTGTTTTGTTTTTCCAATTGTAAATCGTCAAAAATCATCAGATTCTTCTTTTCGCTACTCAAGTCTCTCGGGTCTGGTACATCTTCAGCATTTTCAAACAACTTGGCAATTATATCAGACTTAGCTTTTGATTTTTTAGCCATTTCTTCCATAACAATGTCTGGTGACGCGTTTAGTTCCATGATTTTGTCTTGAAGCTCCTCGAATAATCTAACAATCTCTTCTTTCGGTAATTTTTCTTCGAAGGCTTTTTTAATAATACGATATTCCGGTTGAAACAGAGATTTACCGAAAACCTGGAGGTTATTATAGTCTAGCCAGCCCGGCCTGAGTAATAGATTCAGAAGAAGTGTCGTTTTTCCACAGCCGGACTTTCCGATTATCAACCCCCTTATACTTTTAGGTAACAAGGGATTATTAAATCTTTTCGATAACGCAGATCCCCAACTCAGATCTTTGATTTCCATTTTATTTATGTATTAAAAAAGCGAAATGTATTGCGTAAAGTGTAAAAAAAAGACTGAAACGAGAGATGTGCAGAACGCCGTAGCGAATAATGGAAGATCGATGCTTCGAGGTGTTTGCGCTGTATGCGGGAAAACTAAAACTCAATTCGTAAAAGGAGCCATGAAAGGTGGAGATTTAGTTAGTTCATTGAATGCGGCTACTAGTACCATAAAGTTACCATGGGCTAAGTTTCCCGGTGAGATGCATTTACCCGGCCATCAGTTTACATGTCCAGGTACAAGGCTAGATAAGAGACTGAATCCGAACGGGACTCCCAAAGATTGGAGCAGACCTATAAATAGGGTCGACAACGCGGCATATTATCACGATCTTGCTTACGATCAACACACCGATACTGCTTCTAGGAATATTGCAGATAGGGTAATGATTAATGACTTGAACAACATTCCTAATCCTAGCTTCCGAGAACGTGTGGAGAGGGCTATAGTTAAGCCTATATTATCTACTAAGGCAAGTCTCGGGTTTGGTTTAAAAAAAGCTCTGAACTGAAATGGACTGATCAATTAGCTGATGAGTTGCATAAACCAGTTGTTAGACATTTTAGAAAAAGGAAGGTTTACGCTGGGGGTATAGATGAGATATGGGCTGCTGATTTAGTGGACATGCAGGCCTTTGCTAAAGATAACGATGGGGTGAAATACCTGTTAACCGTTATAGATGTGTTTTCTAAATACGGGTGGATTGTACCATTGAAAGATAAGAGTGGGAAATCTACAGCTGACGGTTTCATGAAGATACTCAAGGGTGGGAGGAAGCCGATTAAGTTATGGGTTGACAAAGGGAAAGAATTTTATAACAAAGACGTAAAGAATTTGGTTGAATTGTACTCTACTGAGAATGAAGAAAAATCTTGTGTTGTTGAGAGATGGAACCGAACGATGAAAGAAAAGATGTATAAATATTTTTCGGCTAACTCGACGAGAAGATATATCAACGTTTTGGATGAAATGGTGGGTAATTATAACAATACCAGGCACGGTTCGATTAAAATGACTCCCGCTAAGGCTAGTATGAAAGTGAATGAAAAAACTGTATTTATGAATTTATACGGTAAAGAGATTTCGGAACCTATTATACCAAAATTTTCAATTGGCGATAAGGTTAGAATAACAAAGAAGAAGAATATTTTTGAGAAGGGATACACACCTAGATGGACGGAAGAGGTATTTACCGTGTCTGGAGTTCAATACACAGATCCACCAACTTATAAGATTACTGATTATAATAGCGAGGAAATACAAGGTTCATTTTACGAGCAAGAGCTGCAGAAGTCCGCCCAGGAAATATTTAGAATAGAAAAGATTATCAGGAAACGTGGGAAGAAATCGCTCGTTAAGTGGTTAGGTTATCCCGAGTCTTTTAATTCGTGGGTAGATAATGAAGACTTAGTGGTCATGTGATGGGGGTTATTTTCCCAGCCGACGTAATCACCCTATGACTCATCATCGAAACTACTGGAAATTTCCGCATGATGAGTCATAGGCGCGTGCTGGGGTGGTTGGCAGAAGTTAGCAGAAGTTTGGGGTGGTTGTAAAAGTTTAACCATGGTTTGGGTTGATGCATGCTGGATCAAGAAAAATTTTTTTTTGTTATTTTATATACACCAGGAAAAAAAATAAATTTGTGTGTTGGTAAAAGTTGAACCATGGTTATGGGTCGGAATATTTTTGAACCATGGTTATGGGTGGTTATATTTTTGAACCATGGTTATTGGTGGTTATATTTTTGAACCATGGTTATTGGTGGTTATATTTTTGAACCATGGTTATGGGTGATTTGGAAAAGTTGAACCATGGTTTGGGTCAAATGTTCCAGAATAGTCTTAATCTATCTACTCATGCTCCCAGTTTCAACCGGTCCGGTCAGCAGGTCCATACCATTAACATCTTGGAGCAGCTAGACCACCTTGTCTGATTGAAGAGAATATTGGGAGAGAGGCACGAAGGACAACCTGGGTCAATGCCCGTATGTGTCCAACGCTCTCTCCCCCGACTCTCTCCAATGGTCTGTCGATCCTGACCGGCCTGTGCATGTCAGCTCCACATCATGACACCTTGAAGCATCTGGGTCGCAATGTCACTTGTGCCGTGGTTTTTGCGGATTTCAATCGTCTTGGTTTTTTACTGCCAGCGTATCTCCACCCATCTGGCAAACCTTCCTCATTTTATCCGGGCTTAGGACCGGCACAGGGAAGTTGTTGGTTCCCTGTGGCAGAGGATGGATGCAGCTTAACGTCGTGCCCAGGACAATACTGTATACGCGTATATATATATATATATATGCGACTGTTGCATTTTATTAATAATCTGGTATTATCTGGATTAATTAAGTCACCGCTGCATGATGTTCCTTTTTCGAGAAAACTCTGTTCTTAGCACTAATCAATGTCTGGTTGCCTCAGGCACTGCGGTCTTCTCCTATAATATGTCTCTGATGCTTCCATACCCGTATCTCTTGACTCTGTCTTCGCTATGTAGGCTATAATCTGAATGTTCGTCAGACTGTGTATAATATTGTGATCTAATTGGAAGTGAAAGGGATTACGAAGATGTTGTTGGTTGACGTCTGCTAAAAGCCAATCCTGTCTTCTATCTGTGGATGACGGAAGATAGCAAAGAGTGGGGTGGAACCGTAGAAGGAGTGGGGTGGAAGAAGTGGAGTGGAATGAGTGGGGTAGAAGGAATGGGGTGTAAGGAGTGGGATGGAACGAGTGGAGTAGAAGGAGTGGGATGGAAGGATTGGATTGGTAGGAGTAGGGTGGTTATTCGATGACTATTGATTTTATGCTTGTGCGAAGATTGGGGTAGAACCATACGGTAGAACCATACATGCATACATACATATATACATACATACATACATACTTGCCTGCATTGGTCCTTCCATATGGAATTGACTTCCACCATCAGTTTGTTCATCAGCATGCCTTTTCTCTCGGGGTTGAACGCACTGGGAGCGCTTCTGAAAGACTCTTGCTGCCAGAGGCGCTTTCTAAATTGTCAGATACAATACAAAACTATATAAAAAATTATTATCCCATAACATCTGGCGTACATTACAAAACTATATATATGTATATACTATCCTATAACGTTTATCGTGCAGATTTGAGAGCAATTAAGTCGCTAAACATTGATATCATTTAATCTTTAACCAAACCTACAGTGTCAAACCTGTGGATGAAAATAAAACAGATATGAATTATTAATTAAGATTTTGATGATTTGTCGCAGTCCATCAGCAGAGTTGAACTTCTGAGCGACCTATCTCCCTCCAAGGTTGCGAGGTCTTTCGAGGTCATGGTCCTCCTAGGACTGCATGGAGTGGTCGGCCTACTGCTGATCGCCCTTGCTCCTTCGGTGGCTGAGGCATTTGCCGACGGGGCACCCATCTACGCCTGCGAGTTCATGAAGCCAGGCACCAAAGAGGGAGGAGTGACTGGCCCCGAGGGTCACGCCACCCAGTCGCAGAACGATCAGCCGACGTACGGTAACAACCGAATGCCTCCCTTTCACATCGTCATCCAAGGGGACACGCTCACCTACTCACCGGGAATGTCTTATCAGGGTAAGCAGACATCGGTCTATAATAGGCCTATACTCTATCATCTAATATAGCCTAATCTACATGGCCACGCATGACATGACTGAACCTTGGTTATTCTAGTCTTATTTATGATTTAATTTAAACTAATTTGGTCTTTCCAGATCAGACTTCGTGTGATCCGAATGTTAACCAATCTGACCTATAGATATAGTTACTTTGAGTTGCAGACGATCCAAGTAGGTCCCGGCTGCGATCGTCCAATACCGCCGATGTATCCGTTCCTGCGACGAAAACGAAATGGGATGATCCTGCCTTTCTGATGGCTGGCCCACGCGCCTGGAACAGTCTTTCGGCACCTATATATCCAGGAAAATAAAGACTCTACTCTGCTCCACTTTCAAAAAACAACTGAAGCTGCACTTGCTCTCGAGCTCATTACATTTACTCTGACAATTGACAATAATAATGAGTGTAAAGCATCATAGAAGTATCTTGCTTCTGACGATCGATGCGATATAAATTGTCTGAATTGCAAGTTGACCTTAACTATAGTCTAATTTGAATTGATTTTGAATAATGCAATCTAATGTGATCACCTGCTTCAAAGCGCCACTGTATATTGAAATGCGCAACTGGACAATTGTAATTATTCTTCCAATATTATATATTATAAATGAATATTAATATATATATATATATATATTAATATGTTCCAGTGTTAATATGTATAAACTGTTAATTAATTTGTCGCATACATGTATTATGATTGCGTATAGTGAGCATCGTAGCGAATCAGTCGATGGGATCGAATATGTTCAAAGGAGTTCTGCTGATGGCAAGGACAGTCGACTGCGCATCAACAAACACAATCGAAGGTAAGCTTTCCAATTGAAACTTCGCTTTATCTACCTACACAGCGGCGCCCGCAGGCGTACGCACTTACGCAAGTGCGTACAGCAGCGGCGCCCGTAGACGTACGCACATACGTAAGTGCGTACAGCGCGATGACCCAAAAGGTATGTTTTTTTGGAAATTCTAGGTTGATGACTAAAAAAAAAAAAGTCATGAGTTTTTTCGGCGGATAGAAAAGGTATGTTTTTAGAAAATTCTAGGTTGATGACTAAAAAAAAATAAAAAAGGTCGTCAGTTTTTTCGGCGGATAGAAAAGGTATGTTTTTAGAAAATTCTAGGTTCATGACTAAAAAAAAAAAGGTCGTCAGTTTTTTCGGCGACCTAACAAAAATTTTTCGCTGTTCGCCCCTCCATCGAAAATTTCTGTGCGTACAAGAAAAAAATCCTGCGGGCGCCGCTGTACCTACATATATGTATGCATGTATACATGTATACATACACGCCTACATGCATGTATGTATATACATACATACTTGTAGGCCCATGTATGTATGTATGTATGTATGTATGTATGTATGTATGTATGTATGTATGTATGTATGTGTGTATGTATGTATGTATGTATGTATGTATGTATGTATGTATGTATGTATGTATGTATGTATGTATGTATGTATGTATGTATGTATGTATGTATGTATGTATGTGTGTGTATGCATGCATGTATGTATGTATGTATGAATGTATGTATGTATGTATGTATGTATATATGTATATATGTATATATGTATATATGTATATATGTATATATGTATATATGTATGTATGTATGTATGTATGTATGTATGTATGTATGTATGTATGTATGTATGTATGTATGTATGTATGTATGTGTGTATGTATGCATGCATGTATGTATGTATGTATGAATGTATGTATGTATGTATGTATGTATGTATATATGTATATATGTATGTATGTATGTATGTATGTATGTATGTATGTATGTATGTATGTATGTAAGTATGCATGTGCGCACGTACGTATGTATGTATGTATTATGAGCAGTTTTGTTCATACATCCATTCATTCAAACATGCAAAACATACATACATACATACATACATACATACATACATACATACACACATAAATTCATACATAAATGCAAACATACATTACTATACAATTACACACACACACACACACACACACACACACACACACACACACACACACACACAAACGCATGTATCCTTATAATTTGATTCTCGATTTCAGTGACGAACAATGTGGTGGGGAGTTTCTCCGTTCCATCGACTTCCGTTCTAAAGACAATCGACTGCCTCGAAGTTGTCGCCGTAAGATTTACTCAGTCTCATTTACTTCCCCCTCCTCCCCGTCCCAAGACCCTTGCGCCTCATCGGCAAGCACGACGCATATTAAGTCTTCTTACAATAGAAATTGTATTTAACATTGACTAAATGGTTTCTATTTTCTTCATAATGGGCTGCGTTCTGCCAGCCTGAAGTCTTGATTAAACGAAACTTGAATTGAATTGAATTGAATTGAATAAAGGAGCTGGAACACAGGATCCTCGATGCATAACCAGCATAGGCTTCCATATCAGACCAAACAACTTAAACAAGATGATCAAAAAGATTCGTAATCTCCAATATTTCTGAAGCGCCACTCGAAAGCCAGGTGCAGACAGAGGCCTATTCACGAGCCTTGGAAAAAGAAAATTAGCTCCTCAACAGGAAGCCAGCGTAGCGTCTTTCACGTAGATTGCAACACAAATTAACCTTATGCGAATATCTTGGGCCGATTGGTCACGGCCCGGGTTGCATTGATTTTGAGTTAACAGTTGGTTCTCGTTTTTCATGAATTTTCTATTTATCAAAAGATATGTAAGCTATACGTCTGTTTTGCTTTTGAATTAACAACAGTCTGCTGTCACGCATAAGACTCCACAGTACAAGATTAACGAAACGGTCACGTGGAAAGCACCTGACACAAGCAGCGGGAACGTCGTTTTCAAGTGAGTACTTTAACAAACTCAATTTCATTAATTCAATCAGTCATTCATTTAAACAGCTCCTCTCACAGGTAGGCTACATATTGGTACAGAATAGGAGGCAAGCCCATGCCCGACCTGTACCACAGCCGCTCTCGTGAGTTGTCAGTCCAAAGCTTGCATCCGAAAGGGACACGACTAATCATCGTTTATTTTAAGCAAGATTGATCAACAGTCTGTCATTTGCAGGCACCATTCTACCATCTCTCTACAGTCTGCAATGTAACTTTCCGAAGTTTTTCGGTCTCACACAGAGTTACATTAGGGAGACCAGAAGGTTTTTATACACCGACGCTATATCAAATTAAGTCAGCAGTAGCGAATTAAATTCGTCTCTATACGTGCTTCAACAAAAATTTATAGGTCTGCTCAATCGCGGCGAATAATATAATTATAGTTTATGAAGAAATAGAATAACAAAATTAATAAGAAATAATTAGGCCTAGCCTATATCATAGTTCGTGTAATCGTTTTAGTCAATATAATAATATCTTAAACTATGGATAATAATAAATCATTGGTATTAATACATTAGCTTAAAAAGGAAATCTTCTGATTTGTTCGTAGGGGGCCTATAGGTCATCGCAACTATAAGCCTCAGGCTGTATACTGCGGAATCGAGCGTTCTGACTTCTGAATAAACTATAAAAGTCATAAAGTTTGCATTATAATTTACTAGCCTATAGCCTATGATAGTTCATACATAGGCCTAGTATAATTCAACACAATTATATTTTTTATTTGAATTGTGTCGACGATGAAATTTCCACCGTTTTCTATGTTCAGGGCAACAATTGTACAGGATCTAACAACGTATTGGATGGATCTTTATTCTCCCATTCTACGAGATGCGAGTGCCGAACCGCCGAGAGAATGTTCAGCAACGAAAAACAAAATGTCCTCCTTTATCGCTCTCGGACTGTTGGTGCTCGCCGCCATTTTGTTGACGGAACGACATTGAACTATCAAGAGGCAGTGCGTGCCGATGCTCTGACGACGTTGGCTTGATTTGAGAACTTATCGACAATATCAATCTATATATCAGT